>CM053404.1:57022434-57084898 GCA_028644305.1 Xerus rutilus
CATTCACTCTGCAAAGGATAACCTCCTACCATTTACCTGGCAAACTTTTTATACTTCTTCTAGACCCAATGCAAATGATACATACTATGAGATTATTCTCTACCTATTCACTGAGGTAGATTTTTAAATATTCATGTTATTCTTTTAATTCCAGAAGCAAGATATTCATACTTTAGAGATACGGTTATCTCATTAGAACATGAATTCTAACGACACCTGGAAAATGTCTTACGTTTTTGGTTTTTTTTTAGTAAGGTAAAATTTACATACCGTGAAATGCCCACATGTAAGTGTACAGCTTGATGGGTTTTGACAAATGAATATGCCTGTATAATAATTGAGATCTAGAGCTCTTCTATCACCACAGAAAATTCCCTCATGACCCCTTCTAGTCACTCTCCACCTTAGTAGGAAACTAACGCTCTAATTGCTATCATCATAGATCTATTTTCACCTGTTCTTTTTTTTTTGTTTTTTAGTGAGAATGAAAAATTATTTTTTAAGCCAACAAATTTTAGGAGTGGTTTGTTTCACAGCACAACTGACTGAAACACTATATAAGAAAATGCATGTTTTGTAATAGGTATCTAATTAATTTTAAATACCTTTCTTAAATTGTCAGAAGGCTAATCCCCAAATCTCTGCCATAATTATCATCTGTTCTTTTTGTTGTTATTTTACAGTACTGGGGATTGAACACAGGGCCTCTCACATGCTAGGCAAGCTTTACTACTGAGCCACATTCTCAGCATTTTCATTTTTTTAAAAATTTTGAGACAGGGTCTTGCTAAATTGCCCCGGCTGGCCCCAAACTTGTGGTCCTTATGCCTTAGCCTCCAAGGTAGTTGGGATCACAGGTAGGCACTGTTTGTGCAGGGTTTTGTCTGCTCTCAAATGTCATATAAATGGAAGAATAAAATACATACTCTTTTATGTTTCAATTTTTAACATAATATTTTCTTCTTCCATTTTGTTGCATGTAGTAATACTTTGTTTATAATTACTGAGTAGTATTTCCTGTTATGAATATATGCTAATTGTTTTTCTTCTTTCTCAAGATAATGAACATTTGGGTTGTTTCCAGTTTGGGTTTATTATAGTTAAAGTTGTTGTGAATATTCCTGAATATCTCTTTTTTATGAACATATTTTATAGTTTTCTAGGATAAATCCTTAGGATTGAAATTGCTAGATCACAGGGTAATGTAGGTATAATATCATAAGCAATTATCAAATAGTTTTTTAAAGTGGTTATACAATTTTAAAGTCTCAACAGCAGTATGTGACTATTTATTCTACATTCTTGTTAAAACTTGATGCCCATCACTTAAGTTTGGCCATTTTCTTAGATTTTAATGTATCACATTATGGTTTTAGTTTGCATATCCCTGATGACTCATGATGTCAAGCACATTTTCACATGCATTTCTATACCTTCTTTTTTCCTATGCTTTTCTTCTATCTTTTGAGTGTGATTTAATTCTTTTTCTCTACCTTTTCTAACTTCTTAAGGTTGAAAGATACAGTAACTTTAAACCTTTCTCCTCTGTTAGAAAATTTTGAAGCTATTAATTTCTGTGTACTATATTTACAAATTTTTATGTATTTGCACTTTCCTTTGGTTTTAAGTATTTTCTATTTACACTTGTGCTTCCTTTTTCCTCCCCCTGTCACACTATGTGTCATTTAGAAGCATGATGTTTAATTTCCAAATGTATATTTAGGGCTTTTAAAAATATAATATTGTTAGTAATTTATAACTTAAATTATTTCATGGCCAGAGAAGATAGTCTGTAAGATTCCTTCATTCAGACTGAGTCTTAGTTCATGCCCTAGCATTTGATCTGTATTGGAGAATACTTTATGTACACTCAAAAAATGTGATTTTTGCAAGCTCTTAGATATAAATTTCAAGAGCTCTCAATCAGAACAGAGCTTTTTTATCCTTTTATCCTTTTTTGTTCAGTTGTTCTTTGATTACCAGAGAAGAGTGGTAAAAATAAGAACTAACTAATTGCAAGTTTGTCTATTTCTTCCCATAGTTTTATTTTTGCTCCATATATTTTGAAGCTCTGATGTATCTTATTATCTCATGATAATCAAATGAGCATACATTTGATTATCATGTATTCTTAATGAATCAACTACTATTTTGTAAAAATTCTCTTTACTTTGAGTAGTACACTTTGTCTTGAAGTCCAATTGTATGATGTTAATACTGCTATGTTGTCTTTACGATGCTTATCATATACTTGGTATATTTTTTCTTATTTTCAATCTGTCGGTGTCTTTTTAAAACTAAATTAAATTAAGTCTTAACTAATACATTAAAAACATTAAAATTATACATGTTAATGGATACCTGTGTCTTTACATTTAAGTGAGTTTGTTGGGGCTGGGGATGTAGCTCAGCACCTGCCCAATATGTGTGAAGTCCTGGGTTTCATCCCAAGCACTGGGAAAAAAAAAAAAAAAAGCTCTTTAGTTAAGGTGATTCCTTTCTTCTCCCTTTTCCCACACTCTGTCCCCATGTGGGTGCAGTGTGACATTCTTCTGACAGCAACTCAACACAAGTCAGTATTCCAAAGTGCTGGTGTTTAGGAAACAAAAGGAGAGAGAGAGAAAAAAATAAAAGATGTCACCACCACGCTAAAGATTTGTATCCTGCTAAGAATATAGGTGTCACCTTAAGAAACCTGAATGCTTATTAAAAATCAACTAGAGAGTTTTAAAGAAAGACAAATGTCCAGGCCTCAAGAAAGGCTCATTAAATGGACTAACTGGCAGATTCTGGCAAGATTTTTTAAGTAAAAGTTTTTTAATTCAGTAGTTCTCAACTGTGAACATGTTCTCAAGTGGAAACATGTATCAGAGTGTCTGGTGCAGTAGGTCTGGAGTGGGGCCCAAGGAATTATGTTTCTAACAGTTTCCAGGTGATACTGATGCTGCTGGTTCTAGGACTACACTTTGACTTTTGCTGCTCTGGGCCTTTGCAATTGAAAATGTAGTCCACGGGTACCCAACATCAGCATCACCCCAGAACTTGTTAGAAATGAAGAATCTCGGGCCTGACTGCTGACATGCTGCATCCAACCCTGAAGCTTAGTAAGATCCCCAGGAGATTCAGATGAACATTGGAGTTCAAAAGCACTACGGAGGAAGCCTCTAATATACAAGGGACTGCTAAACATGCAGATTTCCTTTAAAGAGTCTAATTTAGTAAGTCTAGGGTAAGAATCTGGAGTCTATATTTTTTTTTATATTTTTTTTAAATCTTTTTTTTTATTAATGTGCTATTATTTTTTTTATATCTTTATTCATTTTATGTGGTGCTGAGGATCGAACCCAGTGCCTCACGTATGCGAGGCAAGCACTCAACCGCTGAGCCATAACCCCAGCCCCTGGAGTCTATATTTTTGAACAAGTTTCCCTGGAAGGTCTGAGGGAGTGATCACAGGACAACACTTTTGAGAATCTCTACCTTGGGCAAATCTTTAAATGTATCTAAGCGTCAATTTCCTTACCTTTAACAAGGCAATGAATGTTGTATTTATTTCAAGTGAATGGAGCTAAAATACTTGTACCCTCCCAACTTGATTTGTACCAAAGAACTACTATTTGTACAAAAAGAAAGGAAAGAAGAAAGAAAGAAAGAAGAAGAATGATTTTTCTGTTCTTGATAAATAATAAGAAACCTAAATAGAAATCCTACAAGGTTATTTTTGTCTTTCCCAGGATAAATTTACCTCCCAAAAAGGATAAGACACACTTTAAAAAAAATATATTTTGGAATTAAAAACATTTTAAAGATCTACTTTGGCATCTTAAAATAATAGTTTGTGCTTGGAGATTACATTAAACTTTTCAAAACATTTCACACATATTTTTGCAACATGCACATACATATGCAACATATAGTAGTAGTTCAAAGTTTTATTTAGTCTCTCACTGTGTCAGGGCATGGTTTAAAAACATGGTTTGCAGTAAACTTCATAATTAACTCAAAAATACTACCTAATGCCTATTATATTCCAGGCATTGAAAATGCAATATTAAGAAACCAGATAAGATCCCCTATCTCAAACAGTACATGAAATCCCATGAGATCAGGAAGGGGGATTTAAGGCTTGTTAAAATTGCGGTTTTCTACTTGGAATGGAACCGCCATTTGACCCAGCTATCCCACTCCTTCATCTATACCTAAAGGACTTAAAAACAGCATACTACAGTGATGCAGCCACATCGATGTTTATAGCAGCAAAATTCACAATAGCCAAACTGTGGAACCAACTTAGATGCCTTCAATAAATGAATGGATAAAGAAACTGTGGTATATATACACAATGGAATATTACTGAGCAATAAAAGAGAATAAAATTATGGCATTTGCAGGTAAATGGATAGAGTTAGAGAATATCACGCTAAGCAAAGTAAGCCAATCCCAAAAAATCAAAAGCCAAATGTTTTCTCTGATAAATGGATGCTAAACCACGGAGGTGGGGGGGTGGGGGTGGGGGCATGGGATAAGTAGAGGAGCATTGGATTGGCCAAAGAGGAGGGAGTGGAGGGGAGGGGGCATAGGGATTGGAAAGATGGTGGAATGAGATGGTCATCATTACCCTAGGTACATGTATGATTGCACAAATGGTGTGACCCTACTTTGTGTACAACCAGAGATGTGAAAGATCGTGCTCCATTTGTGTACAATGAATTGAAGAGCAATCTGCTGTCATGTATAACTGATCAGAACAAATTTTAAAAAGAGAATGTGAAAAAAAATTGCAGTTTTGTGGGCATCAGGCTACAGCATTAATAAACAATCCTTATCTCTAGGATTACCTCTGTTGAGGGCATTACATTGTTCTAGGTGGAAAGAGATATGCAAAAGAAGATTAGACTTGCTCCTACTTTCCATAAACTTCAAATCTACAGGGGAAGAAAATCTCAAAAAACATTGAAATAAATAAGTAGCAGTCCTTCATAAATTTATTTAACAACAAATTTGCCAAGTTAAATAAGTAGTACCCAGGATAAGGATTAAGTGTTTTTTAAAAAGGTGTCGTGGACTGGAGATAAAGGATTTTGTAGAGATTATACAACTTGATGGAAGAAAGCTTTTGGATAAACAAAGGAAAAGATAAGGAATTTTCTATCATAAGAAAATGAGTAGCTGGCACGGTGGTGCAAGCCTGTAATCCCAGCACTTAGGGAGGCTGAGACAGGAGAATCCCAAATTCAAAGCCAGCCTCACAAGGCCAAGGTGCTAAGCAACTCAGTGAGACCCTGTCTCTACATAAAAACACAAAATAGGGCTGAGGATGTGGCTCAGTTGTGAAGTGCCCCTGAGTTCAATCTCCAGTACGCCCCCCCCCCCAAAAAGAAAGAAAACGAGTGTGGAAATGAGTATGAAATGTTCCACATGGAGGCCAAGGTTCCTCGTGGACATTAGTAAGGAAATATAGGTAGCCAAGTCCAATGGTAGGGATCAGATGATGCAGAACAGTGACTAGGAGTATGAAATTGAGCCTAGATGCAACAAGAGGAGGTTTTTGATTGGGAGAGTGATATGTTATGACAGTGATATATTAAATGGATACAGAATGGATATATTATATTAGATACAGAAGTTGAAAAGTAGGAGAGTAAATTTTAACTCTAAATTTATGAGAATAAAGTGACTGGGATAAAGATGCTAACATTGGTGATCTTTTGGAGAGGGAATGATAAATTGAGTTTAAGACATATATGATTTAAAGCTATCAAAGGTTTGGTATCTAAGTGGAGTTTCCCTGATGGTACGTAGAGATATGAGGCTAAAAATTACAGATTTGAGAGCTATCATGTTAGAGAATGGGTTTGAAATTATAAGATATAAATGGCAGCCAGGTGAAGTGGTGCCTGCCTGTAATCCCAGCATCCTGGGAAGCTGAGCCTGGAAGATAGCAAGTACAAGGCCAGTATCAGCAACTTAAGCAGACCCTATCTCAAAATAAACAAAGAAAAAGGGCTGGGGGTAGCTCCATGTAAAATACTCCTGGGTTTAATCCCTTGTATCAAATTTCTGACCACTTCGGGATTTGAATTCTCGGGCCCTCAGTACAATCACTTTCTTTTTCTTGATTTTTCCTGAAGCCAGCCCTATCTTGTTGTTTTCATCCCAAATGTGGCTGTCTCTGTATTTTCATATTGCCAAATAAGGAAAGAACCCTCTAACTCCATCAGCTTAATGTAGGAGTTCCCCAATCTCAGAACCCTCTAACTCCAACAGCTTAATGTAGAAGTTCCCCACTCTGGCTGCTCATTAGAACAGCAAAGTAGTCACATTTTAGAAGCACCTCCTAGCTGCTCATCCATAAACTTAGCCAGGGGGCAGCATGAGAGGAGCTCCACCAGGCATTGGTTTGGTGGGGCCTGACTTACCCTCCCTCTGCACCCCAGAATCCAGAGTAGTTCCTGTATCGTGATGGAGAAGAAAAAGAGTGGTCTAGAGGAAAAAACAAAATGAAGATTGACGAATTTGGAAACATCTGTAAAAAGAATCTCTAACCAAGTAGAAAAAGTGAAATAAAGATCAAGCAGGGTATGTCAATCAAGACACATCTGATAAAGGGACAGTGGGCCAGTTCATGAAGACTGTGGAGGAACTGACATACTGGGCCAGAAATTTTAGACACTAAAGTGAAAGGAAGGGTCTGGTGAAAAGATTCAGGCATTCCTGGCTGAGTTTGACATAGTGGAGCAAGACATCAGCCAGGAATCCAGGGCAGCAGTCCATCAACCTGGCCCTGGCCAAGTGAGGCCGACAGAGTATTCTCTATGAAGAATTGGACTTTGCAAATATAAGAACTCCCTTTGTTTTCTCTTTGGAACTCTTTGTTATTGCTGCTGTTGTTGTTTTGTTGATAAAGCAGTGTCAGATTGGATGTATTTGTCTAGACAAAGGTTTCCCTCCACCCATGGGGATTGCTGGGGATTGAATCTAGTACTTCCTGCATGCTAGGCAAATGCCCTACCACTGAGATACACCCCCAGCCCTCTTTGTGCCTTTCTGAGGCTATGCTGGAGCAGTTCCCCTTGTCTGAAGGGTGCCCCTGAGAGTTCCCAGCTCTTCCCACATGAGTGCTTTCTTTGGATGGCTGAGAATTCTCACTTGTCTTGGGACAGTTCTGAGCTTATATATAGATCACCCAGGCCTTCAGATACAACAGGGCCTTTGGCCTTCGGGATTCCAAAGTCCCATAATAGTAATACCAGAAACGACAGGAGGTGGAGCCCAATCAGGAGAGTTGGGAATAGCCCAGAACTGGTGTTTGGCACACATGTAGTTCAAGTGTTCTTTGTTGGGTCATATTTTCTGAACAGCTGTCTGGGTGGTTGGCTTACAAATCCCATCCTTACCTCTCGCACTACAAACTCTGTTCAGCTATAGGCCAGAAGATTTCAGGGGAACATTCTTAGGTAGGGCCCATGATGGATATGTACACCTCCTTGTCCCTTGCACATCTCTATAGGGTTAGAATCCAATGTCAAATGAGTCTCTTTTTGAAACTAGGTGATAACCCTGGATTGGGAAAGGAATAGAGCAGAGAACCTCAAGAAAGGTGGAGCCAACTATAAACTTCTCATGAGTAACATGTGCTTTTTTGAGAGTGTTTCTGTAATGTGTACCTTACATTTCTTTTTTTTTTAATAATTTTTTAAGATGTTGATAGACCTTTATTTTATTCATTTATTTATATGTAGTGCTGAGAATCGAACCCAGTGCCTCACACATGCTGGGCAAGTGCTCTACCACTGAGCCACAACCCCAGCCCCTACCCTACATTTCTTTCAAGACTGGTCCTGTCCATTTTGGTTTTTATCATTGATAATAAAGACCAGTTTTGAACACCAAATAGCAAGCAGAGGAGTGTTGAAACATTTGTTGTTCAGTGGAGTTTTTTTGGCTAATGAGGTATAAGAAGGAAAACCTCTTTGTGGTTCCAGTCATCATTTATTTTACGAAAGTTCTGAGCAGCCCTGCATGGCTGGAATGCTTCTCCACCAGGAGAGCTGTGTTGCCCCATTCATAAGATGGGCCACTCCGAGGCAGGGAGGAATTTCACCATGGCCCCAGAAAGTTAAGTCTGTGATTGTGGGAGCTAGGACAAGGTGGTGGAGGGTGGACAAGTGGATGAGGTCTGGGCACAGCCTCTTTCATTGGCTACTGTAATTGGAGCAGTTCAGAACATACCTCTTTTCTAAACTATCTCAATGGACATTGGGACTTGGTTAAGTTTCCTCATCTAAAAATTGTTTTATCAGTTCACAGCTTGTATAATCAGTGGAAGGAGATAATGAATAGCTTTTTTTTTTAACAGTGTGGAGGATGTGTTTAGAAAAATGTTGCTTATTGTGCTTGGATTCCATATTAAAGTTTATTAGGAGAATGGCTTCTAATACTTGAAACACAGGATTGGAAATCACTGATTTAGCCCACAGTCCTTGTTAAAAGTATTTTTTTGTTTTGTTTTGCAATTCTATTAACAATTTTATCTACTGCCTAAAGTCTTGTGACTCTACAAGTATTTTCAGAAATTTAGTCCCTTCTTTCTTTGATAATGAATTTTCATTTCAGGTTAAATATTCTGGATAGAGACTTTCAATCCCATCCCAGCCTTACTTCATCACTCTGAGAATTTTTCTCTGTGCCATCTAGAGAACTCAGGGCCTTGTGCTTGCAAGGCAAACATTCTACCAACTGAGCTATATCCCTAGTGTGCCATCTAATATTCTTTTTTTTTTTTTGGTACCAAGGATTGAACTCAGGGGTACTTGACCACTGAGCAACATCCCCAGCCCTATTTTTATCAGTAGAGACAGGGTCTCACTGAGTTGCTTAGTGCCTTGCTGTTGCTGAGGCTGGCTTTGAACTTGCGATTCTCCTGTCTCAGCCTCCCAAAGTGCTAGGATTATAGGCGTGTGCCACTGTGCCCGGCTCATCTAATATTCTTTAAAGTAATAAATAATTAATCTGTACTGTTAAGTCTTTAAGTAATCCAGAGCAATATATTGCAATTTGCTGAGAAAGAGGGATGTTTGAAATATTATTCCCCAGTATAAACAGTAATAAACATGTTAATGCTATAAATGTTGTTTAACAAGTCTACATGATACAGTGCTTTAACAAACTTATTTCCAAGTGCCCTGAGTCATAGGTGGTTGTGGTTTTTTGCAAAGCCTAACAGGATCTAATTACAGACAGTAAATGTAGAATCAACTTTGTAATCAATTAAGAGTGAAAGAAATTCCAACAGCCAGTCTACCTAGGAGGCCTTTCATGAAAAGGTGAAATGGCAATTATTTCTCAAAGCTAAAGGGATAAAATGTATATTTGTAATTCCTGTCTTTACTTCTTTCTACTTTCAAAATTTTCCTCCCCAATATCCTCCTTTTCTTCCCCTTTCCTTCATTTCCCCTCTCCATCCCCTGCAACTAAGACTACAAGAGGCACTTAGCTCAAGCCTAAGGATAATACAACATTTAGGCTTTTATTTTTTAAAATTTTTTATTGTCTTTATGCCAGTCTGGTTTATTAATAATATTGACACTAAAAGGGAGAAACTGGGAAACTATTTTATGCTTTTGGTTCCTCATATGAATAATATTTTCTACAGTTTTTAAAATTTATTTTTATTTTTTAAAACAAAAGAATGCATTTCAAGCCATCATACACATATGGAGCACAATTTTCCATTTCTCTGGTTGTGAACAAGATAGGGTCACACCATTTGTGTCTTCACACATGTACCTAGGGTAGTGATGTCCATCTCATTCCACCATCTTTGCTACCCCCATGCCCCTTCCCTTCTCCTACCTCCCCTTTGCCCTATCCAAAGTTGCATTTAGGTTTTTATAACCCACACTTTTAGCCTTCAGAATGGAGAAAATTCTGACATATGCTGAAATGTGAGATGAAATGTGAGGACATTATGCTAAGTCAAAGAGGCCAGTGACTAATGCTGTAGGACTCTACTTACACAAAGTGTCTGGAGTAATCAGATTCATAGACACAGAAAGAAGAAGGGTGATTTCCAGGGTCTAGGGTGGGATGAGGCATGAGGATTTGTTAAATGGGTACAGAGTTTCTGTTTTGCAAGATGGAAGTTACACAAAAATGTGGATAGACTTAGCATTACTGAGCTGTAAATTTTGAAATGGCAAAGATGGCAAATTTTATATTATATGGTTTTCACCATTTTTAAAACAACATATCTTATTTAAAAGACGTTTGAGAGGATGTAGAAAAACAGGACCCACATTACCCACCGGTTGGAATGTAAATAGCACAACCATATTAGAAAAACATGTGTCACTTCTTTTTCTTTTTTTTTTTAAATTTTTTTCCAAACCTTTATTTTATTTATTTATGTATTTTGTATGTGGTGCTGAGGATCGAACCCAGTGCCTCACGCATGCAAGGCAGGGGCTCTACCACTGAGCCACAACCCCAGCCCCATGTGTCACTTCTTAAACAGCTCAATGTAACTAGCTGAGTGGGGTGGCACAGGCCTTTAATCCCAGTGACTCAGAAGGCTGAGGCAGAAGGATCACAAGCTGGAGGATAACCTAGGCAATTTAGTAAGACCTTACCTCAAAAATTTTTTAAAGTGGAGATTAACTGCAAAGGGACACAAAGGAACTTTAAAGGGGGTGATTGAAATGTTCTATCACTGGATGATCATGATGGATAAATTTAGTAAGAAATCATTGAAATGTATTTTTTAAATTGGTAAATTTTATGGTACGTAAATTATACCTCAACACAATATTAAAATTTAAGGGCTGGGGATGTAGTTCAGTGGTAAAGTGCTTGCCTAACATGTGAGAAGACCTGGGTTCAAACTCTAGGTCTGCAAAAAAAAAAAAAAAAAAAGACTAAAAATTTTGAGAACATGCAGATTAGCCATTTTGGAGGCAGATCCTCCAGTCCTATTCCAGCTGCCCATGCTTATGGTTCCTGGAGCAGAGGTGAGCTCTCTCCACTGAGCTCTGCCCAAGTTGAAGATTTGTGAGCAAAATGAACGCAGACATATATGAAACCACGTCCCACTAATCTACATGAAGTCTCATGTTCCCATAGATTCTAACATGCCTCCTCTACCTTCTTGAAGAGAAAACTTCTGTCACTGGAGACTGCCTATCAGCGAAGTGCATCTTATAGGCACTTTCACCTTTAAGCTTCACGACAACCCTACAAGATAGTCACCACTAGTAAACACATAATATAAAACAGCATGAATTGTAAGCTCTTCCAATTTTATGAACATTAAAAGGCAAAAATGTCTGTCTTTCAATGAAAGAAATAGTTTTTTAAACCCCATTTTATATATACAGAAACTGAGGTTTTAAGGAGGAAAAATAATGTTGTGGGACACATTGCCTTTAAGTGACCAAGCACATAGCCATGCTGTTGGCCTGGCCATTGCCTGCCTTCTACTACAGTGGAACACTGCTTTTCACAATGTATCTTCTGCTTCCACAAATGCCCCGCCCCCCTTTGAATAGTTGGTTTTTCAGATGGTGGGATTTTGGATTACTCAGTCTACTCTAGTTGGCTCCAGATGTTAGAACAAGAAGCATGGCTAATCCCTTCCATTGTAGGTGGAGCAGATGTCCTGAGGAAAAGGGACACATTCTATCATTAGGCTATCAGGAAATGGAAGAAATGAGAAGAGATTGAAAAATGAGGGGGTGAACCCACTGTATGAAACTCCAAAGCAAAAAAGAATAAACCTGTCTTGGAAACAGTTAAGAGAAAGCATATTTGACCAGGTTAAAAAAAAAAAAAGCTTGAGACTTTGGGCAGAAGCCTTTGTTTGCTAAGGGTTAGCCATTTGTGGGGGTTATTTGTTTGTTTGTTATTGTTCGATTTGTTTTTGGAGACAAGATCTTGCTATGTTGCACAGGATAGCCTTGAACTCATGATCATCCTGCCTCAGCCTCCCTAGTAGTTGGGATTATAGGTGTGCATCACCATGCCCAGTTAGCTGTGTTGTTTTGATGCTTGCCTGTTGAAGAACGGGGAGAGGGCAACTGAACAGAAATAAAAGAATAGCCACAATTTTGGGGTTTTGACATCTCATAAAAGATGCACTTACATAAGTGACTGCTATGTTGTTAATTTCTGAGCTCTCCTTAGCCCATCACTGCTGTGGAGGATGGGAAACCACTGAATCACATCTTAACATTATCATCCCACCTACCTTAAAAAAAAAAAAGCAAACTTTCAGCATCTGGCTTGCAATTTCTCTTGCTTTTGCAGGAAAATGAGGTGAAATTAGTGTGAATGTAGGTGTTGTAGCTCCACAGCTGCCGAAGTCATCACACCTTAGAAGGGAAAGATCACTGTATTCTGCTGGTGTTAAAAAGTCTCAGGCAACTGACAGGTTTAAGAACATTAAGCTTCTTGGAATAATTTTCAGATATTTCTAACAATAAACTCTTGAGAGGAGAAAAGTAGAGGGGAAGAGAGAGTGAGGGAGAGAGGCAGTAAAGATAAAGAGCTGTAGAACAGAAAATTCAATACTAGAGACAAAAAACCCCACAAAGTTATCCTTGAATATGTCATTTAATGTTGGATTCCACAATCCTCTGGATTACTGTGGTTTGTATTTGGGCAGTCATAATCTGCATAAACATGTTTGGATACCTCTCCTCAGTTTAGAGCCTGAAGGAGTAGAATTTGGTAACTACATTATGCAGTGTTATGAATACGGTGCTCTTCCAAGGTAAGGGTATGGGTGCTGTTTACCCTGGGGACAGACTATAAAAGGCTCAGTGTAGAGAATTTAAGAATGATATAACCAGGCATAATAGCACAAGTCTGTGAGGCCAACTTGGGCAACTTAGCAAGACCATACCTTAAAATAAAATAAAAAGGACTAGGGATGTAGCTTAATGGTAAGAGTTCTTGCCTAGCAGATACAAACTCTGGGCTCAATCCCTCATACTGCAACAACAAAAAGAAGCCAAAGCTAAGCAATCACTAAAAAATGGTAGAACTAAAACTCATCCTTTATATCCAAAAAGCCTACTTATTTAAAAAAATAGACTGACCTGGCATGGTGGCATATGCCTGTAATTGTATGGCTGAGGCAGGAGGATTGCAAATTCAAGGCCAACCCCAGCAATTTAGAGAGATCCTGTTTCAAAATAAAAATAAAAAGGACAAGGGATGTATCTCAGTGGGAAAAAAAAAAAAGGCTGAATGATAAAGCAAAGAACATCTGTTAGGGTACCGGCCAGCAATACACGACACATCTCATGCAGCCAGGAGATCTTTATTCACGGGGTGGGCGCCCAGGAGAAGGAAGGAGGAAAAGGGAGGAAGGGATGTGGGGCATGGATTTTATAGGGCCCCGCTACAAACGCATGGCAAACTATGGATTAGTCACTTCAAAACTGGTGCGAGATAAGCTGCAGTGATCTTCTTTGATGTGGCTGAAAAGGTACCCTGAGCGGCCAGGCTTTGTTCCCCATGTGGAAGATTCTGGAGATGAAACGCCTGGGGCAGGGATTGCTTTTAGGGAAGGGATGCTAAAACTGAGTACAAAAGGGCTGTTCTTTACCTTACAATCTACATTGTAAACTTTCTAGTAGAGCAAGCACCAAATTAAAAGGTCTCAGAAAACTTGAAAATAAAAGAATGAACAAAGACTTTGTAAGAAAATAAAAATAAAAATAAACGAGGTTGGGCTAAGAATATAGCTCAGTTTGCTTACTATATGAAAAACTCTGGGTTCCATCCCTACATGCAAATAGAATAGCATAAGCAAAGATTCAGAAGTTAGAATGTGGAGACATATGCTGAGGAAAACATATAAACTGGCAGGAACTGGAGGATAGTATATTGTAAGATAAGAAAGTTAAGTTAAGGGTGTGTCATGAAGGACTTTGGCGCTCAGGTGAGGAGGTCAGATTAAATCCAATAGTTAATGTGGACATGACTGAAAAATGTAGTAGAACTTCAGATTTTTTAAAAAATAGGATAATCAAAAGACAGGGGGGCTGGAATTGTAGCTCAGTGGTAGAGCGCTTACCTCACACGCGTGAGGCCCTGGGTTCGATCCTCAGCACCACATACAAAGCAATAAAATAAAGACATTGTGTCCATCTACAACTAAAAAAAATTTAAAAAAAAAGACAGGGAAGCCAGGCACAGTAGGATATGCCTGCAATGCCAGCTACTTGGGAGGCTGAGGCAGGAGGATCCACATAAAAGGCCAGCCCAGGGAAATTTTGCAGGACCATGTCTTAAAATAAAATGGTTGGTAATGTACTTACTCAGTTGTAGAATGCTTGCCTAGCATGTGCAAGATGTCAGTTCAATCCCTTGTATTATAGATAGATAGATAGATAGATAGATAGATAGATAGATAGATAGATAGATAGATAGATGATAAGAAGAAATAGAATATAAAACTTTCAGCAATTCTAAACAGAATCAGTAATGTGATACTTCTATTTCCTAAAATCTATCACCAGTTTGGGTCCTAAACAATCACTGAACTTCTTCTTTTGTTTTCTTTTCTTTTATATCTTTATGTACATATAATTCACATAACTTAAAATACCTAATTAGAGTGAACAATTCAGGGCTTGATATGTAGTTTGGTGATAGAGAACATGCTTAACCTGTTCTGGCTTTGATCACTAGCACTGTCTCCCACTACCTCAGTCTCTAAATAAATTAAGCATATATTCAGTGTTTTATTTTTTGAAGATTTTTTTCACAATGCCTTTATTTTATTTATTTGTTTTGATGTGGTGCTGAGAATCGAACCCAGTGCCTCACATGTGCTATGCAAGTGCTCTTCCACTGAGCTACAGCCCCAGCCCCCATATTTAATGTTTTTTTAAAGTATATTTACAAAGTTGTGCAACCACCAACACAATCTAAGTTTAGAACATTTTCATCACCTGTTGAATTTTGTAATACATAGGTATGCTTCTAATTAGTACATTTTTATTGCTAATCCTTTAATAGCTTTGCATTAAAGGAAGTTAAATTGGCAAATATCAGTTCTATTATTGGCCCTTGACTGAACTGAATTTAGCTATAGGAATTTGTTTGCAAAGTAAATTCATAACAGTGTGGAATAATTAGAGGTCTCTAGGAAGTTTTTACCTCCAACTGAAAATAAACAGTATATTCAAAATAAACAATAAAATATAAAAACAATTTTTGAGTTATATTTTTATATTATTAAATTTTTAATATTTCTTTTTCCTTCCTTCTTCCTTCCTTCCTTCCTTCCTTCCTTCCGTCCTTCCTTCCTTCTTTCTTTCATTCTCTCTCTCTCTCTGTCACTCTCTCTCCCTCCCTCTCTCCCTCTCCCCCCCTTCCTTCCTTCCTTCCTTTCTTTCTTTCCTTCCTTCCTTCCTTCCTTCCTTCCTTCCTTCCTTCCTTCCTTCCTTCCTTCCTTCCTTCCTTTTCTTTCTTTCTTTCTTTCTTTCTTTCTTTCTTTCTTTCTTTCTTTCTTTCTTTCTTTCTTTCTTTCTTTCTTTCTTTCTTTCTTTCTTTCTTTCTTTCTTTCTTTTCGCACTGGGGATAGAACCCAAGGCCTTGTGCATATTAGGCAAGTACTCTACCACAGAGCTGCATCCCCAGCCTCTGGTGTAAAATATTTAGATAAAGTTAATCAGATACAAAAATATTTGCAAACAATCAGAATTTAGTCTACTTAGCTAACATATAGTAAAACATAAAGTTTTAAAATTGTACCTTGAAGCTGCACATAGTAGCATACTCCTGTTACAATCCCAGCTACTCAGGAGGCTGAGGCGGGACCAGCCTGAAATTCAAGACCAGCCTGGGCAATTTAGCAAGACCTTGTCACAAAAAAAAATAAAAAGAGTTTGGGGTGTAACTTAATGGTATAGAATCCCTCAGTTCAATTCACAGCACCACACACACATGAATTGTACCTTGAAGCCTGGCACAGTGACATATGCCTATAATCCCGGCTACTTGGGAGGGTGAGGCAGGGAGATGGTAAAATTGAGGTAAGTCTGGCCAATTTAGTGAGATCCCCTATCAAAATAAAGTAAAATTAAGGGTTTGGGATGTAGCTCGGTAGTAGAACATTTGTCTAGCATGTGTGGGGTCCTGGGTTCAATCCTCAGTACTGCAAAAATAAAATAAATAAAAATAAATAAAAATTGCACATTGAGAATCTGCATAAGGCAGCACAACCAAATGTAAGGAAATCAGACATTTACATTAAAAAGAATAATAATGTCAAGAGAAACTGTTAGGTCAGGTCAGGGTCCAAGATGTCCAATTAGGGGGACCGGTCAGCAGCTGCAGAGCAGAGCTGCCAGCCAGATGCTGAGGGCACCAGTAGACACACCTCCTGTCAATCAGCGGGTTTTCCTGACCTATCCAGGAAGGACTCTGGCCTTCTCTTCCTGCCCTCAAGCCCTCCCCTTCCTGACACGGCTTTCTTGAAATTCTCTGTGTACGGGAGCCCCAGCGCCATTCTCCCAGACACACTCTGATGGAAGGGAGGATTCGGCCCAAGAGCGTGTATTCCAATAAAGTCTTGCGGAGAGGCTTAATTAATCTCCTCTTGGTCGTCTAGTCTTTACAGAAACCATGAGAGGTGGTTTGCTCTGGTTCTTCATTGCTGGAAGAAATCAAAAGTCAATATTTGAATATCAGGCACTGGACATCCATTTTAAAGCAATGGATCAAAAAATGTCATTTTTTAATTGCCATTTAGTCATTTTCTCAGATTTATATAACAAATGAAAAACATTGAGAAGTTTTACTAAATTACAAAAAAGAAATTTATGACAAGTTTTGTAGTGAAGAAAACACTTTAATGGATTTTTCGGAGAATTTTTTTGGTATTGGTGATAGAACCCAAGTATGCTTCACTACCGAATTACACGCCCAGTCCTTTTTGCTTTCTATTTTGAAATAGGGTCTTACCAGCAGCTGAAGTTCTCGCTAGGTTGCTAAGGCTGGCCTTCAACTTGTGATTCCCCTTCTTCAGCCTCCCAAGTAACTAAATTACAGGCATGCACCACCTGTAGAGTTGAACTTGTAGAATTAACCTGGCTAGAATTAATCTTAAAGACAAGCATAAATAAAAGTATTACAATTTCTGGTATTTCCTGTTAAATCATATTTTTATGACTCTGCCAAACTTATCCTCATGTTTAGGGTTTTTCCTAATTCTTAGCTTGTCTGTTGCTTCATGTAAAACATTTCCAATAAAAATTATTAAAACATGCTATTTGTTCTGAACATGGATTGGTAAATCAAGCTATACTATCCAATATAAATATGTGAGGAAGGTCAAATTTAATAAAATCATTGGCAATTTTTTTCTAAGCTAACATTTAAAAACATATTTAATGTTATTCATTACTACCAGAGACCAATGCAGGTATTTCCCTTCTGTCAAAAATACATTAACATAATTAAAAAGTATCAATGCTTTACTTTTTATTTACTTTTATTAAAATATTTACTTTTTATTCTTATTTTTACCAACATGTATGTGTGTATACATATATAATATATATATTTATTTTGTGCAGTTAACTAAAAAAAGTATATGCATTTCTTTTCTGATTATTATTATTAATTTCTTTTTATTACTGCAAATAATTTTGTCACATAGAATGAGGACTGTTAAAAAAATTTCGCTCTAGTGAAGAGGAAATACAAAGAATAGGAGAAAATATTTGCTAGGTACTCTTCCAGCAAGGGATTAATATCCAGAATATATAAGGAATTCAAAATACCACCAAAAATACAAATAATCCAAACAATAAATGGGCAAATAAACTACATAGACACTTCTCAAGAGAAGTGTCAGGAGGGCTGGGTTTGTAGCTTAGTGGTAGAACTCTTGTCTAGCATGTGTGAGGCACTGGGTTTGATTCTCAGCACTGCATATAAATAAAGGGTCATAGACAACAAAAAAATTTTTTTTAAAAAGTGTCAGGCACAGTGGCACATACCTGTTATTCTAGTGGCTTGGGAGGCTGAGGCAGGAAAATTGCAAGTTCAAAACCAGCCTCAACAACTTATCAAGACCCTAAGAAACTTAGGGAGAACTTGTCTCAAAATTAAAAACAATAAAAGCTGGGCACGGTGGCGCACATCTGTAATCCCAGCACTTTGGGAGGCTGAGGCAGGAGAATTGCAAGTTCAAAGCCAGCCTCAGCAATGGTGAGGCACTAAGCAACTCAGTGAGGCCTTGTCTCTACATAAAACACAAAATAGGGCTGGGGATGTGGCTCAATGGTCCGGTACCCTTGAGTTCAATCCCTGGTACCAAAAAGAAAAAAGAAAATACCGATGGCCTTCAAATACATGAACAAATGCCCAACATCTTTCTTTAGCAATCAGGGAAATATAAATCAACCCTTCACTGAGATTTCATTTCACTCCATTTAAAATGCAGGCATTAAGAGTTCAAACAATAATAAATCCTGGAGAGGATGTGGGGAGAAAGGCATACTTTTACACTGCTGTTGATGAGATTGTAAATTATTACAACCACTGTGGAAATCAGTATGGAATCAGTAGTTCCTCAAAAGACTAGACATTGAACCACACTATATGATCCAGATATACCATTCCACAGTATTTATTTATCTAGAAGAACTGAAGCCATCATATTACAGTGACACATGCATACCCATGTTTATAGCAGCACAATTCACAATAGCCAAACTATGGAAGCAGCCTAGGTCTCCACAAATGGATGAATGGATAAAGAAAATGTGATATATACACACAATAGAATTTTACTCAACCATGAAGAAGAATGCAATTATGTCATTTGCAGAAAAATGAATGGAACTTGAGAATATTACATTAAGTGAAATCAGCCAAACTCAGAAGGTCAACGGTCACATGTTTTCTGTCATGTGGAAGTCACAGAGAAAAAAGGAAAAGAAGTTGGGGGCAAATCTCATGAAAATAGAAGGGAGTCCAGTAGAATAAAGGAAAGGGACCAGGGGAAGGGAGGAAGGTAGGGAAATGACGGGTGTGAACAGAGAATGAAATCAACCAAATTATTTTATATGAATGTATGACTATGTAACAATAAATTCCACTATTATACGTAATTATAATGCACCAATAAAAGTTTTAAAAATTTTTTCCTCTCAAGACATTTTACTATTGCATTTTTTTTTTTTTATAGTACTGGGGATGGAACACAGGGGTGCTCTACCACTGAGCTACATTCCCAGCCATTTTTATTTTTTATTTTGAGTCAGGGTCTCACTAACTTGCTGAGAATCTTGCTAAGTTGCTGAGGCTGACCTCAAACTCATAACCCTCCTGCCTCAGCCTCCATCATCAGTAGAATTACAGGCATAGGTCACCGTGCCTGGCTTGCATTGTTCATCTCGAAAATTAATTGTGTGTGTGTGTGTGTGTGTGTGTGTTACTGGGGATTGAATCCAGGGACTTGTAGAGGATACATAAGTGCCCTACCACTGAGCCACATCCACAGCCTTATTTATTTATTTATTTATTTAGAGACTGGACATCACTAAGTAGCTGAGGCTGTTTTTAAACTTATGATCTTCCTGCCTCAGCCTCCCAAGTAGCTGAGATTATAGGTATGCACCACCTTGTTCCACTTAAAAATTACTTTTAAGTTTGGTTTCATTAAAAAAAAATAACCCAAATTAATAAATGGGCTAAGGAATTGAGCAGACACTTCATAGAAAAAGATATATAATCAATCAACAAATATATGAAAAAATGTTCAACATCTCTAGCAATTAGAGAAATGCAAATCAAAACTACTCTAAGATTTCATCTCACTCCAGTCAGAATGGCAATTATCAATAATACAAGCGGGGCTGGAGTTGTGGCTCAGTGGTGGAGCACTTGCCTAGCATGTGTGAGGCACTGGGTTCGATCCTCAGCACCACATATAAATAAATAAAATAAAGGTCCATTGACAACAAAAAATATTTTAAAAAAAATAATACAAGCAACAATAAATTTTGGCAAGGATGTGGGGGAAAAGGTACACTTATACATTGCTGGTGGGTGCAAATTGATACAACCACTCTTGAAAGTAGTATAGAAATTCCTTAGAAAACCTGGAATGAAACCACCATTTGACCCAGCTATCTCACTACTTGGTCTATACCCAAAGAACTTAAAATCAGCATACTATAGTGACTCAGCCTCATCAGTGTTTATAGCAGCTCAATTCACAATAGCTAAACTGTGGAACCAATCTAGATGCCCTTCAATAGATGAATGGATACAGAAACTGTGGTATATTACTCAGCAATAAAAGAGAATAAAATTATGGCATTTGCAGGTAAATGGATGGAGTTGGAGAATATCACACTAAGCAAAGTAAGACAATCCCAAAAAACCAAATGCCGAATGTTCTCTCTGATAAGTGGATGCTGATCCATAATGGCGGGGAAGCGGGGGGCAAGGGAAGAATGGAGGGACTTTGGATTGGGCAGAGGGGAGTGAAGGGAGGGGAGAGGGTATGGGGGTGGAAGGATGGTGGAATGAGATAGACATTATTACCCTATGTGCATGTATAATTGCATGAATAGTGAGACTCTGCATTGTGTACAATCAGAAAAGTGAAAAGTTGTGCTCCATTTGTGTACAATGAGTCAAAATGCATTCTGATGTAATGTATAATTAATTAGAAAAATTTTTTAAAAACTATACTATCAAAAATTAATATATGCTTATAACTTCCTGTTTGCAGATCATTCTGTTAGAACCTGGAAGTCAACATGATTCACATCTTATGCTCATAGGTATCAGATTCTGGAAGAGGCAGTTTCTGGTGTGTTGCTTGATTCAGTAAGCACAACAACCCCATGAATTAGGTTTTATTGTCTTCATTTTATAGAGGAGGCTTATAAAAGTTTAACAGATTAAGCAGTGTTACATAGAAACATAGTTTCTAATAGTAGATTTAAACGTAGATCTGTCTACCAATGAGTGACAGCTCCCCTGAAGATGTTCACAGTCTAATTGGGAATTATGTACACATACATAGAGATAAAAAGATACAATAATATATGCCAAATGTCCAGTAACTACCTGGACCAAATCCTCTCTTGGATCATGAAAGAGAGCCATCACTAGGGGCACTCACAGTTGAAAGGCTTTGTGAGGAAGGGTTTTTAGTGCTTGAAAAGGAATATTTAGATTCAGAATTTTAAAAGAAAGAGGAATAACATGAGGAAAATTTGAGTCTGCTCGTGCCTGTTGGGACTCTAACTATTGGTTGACTTAGACCTATTAAAGCGAAAGTTTGTGTCCTTTGGTCTACATATATAAAGAAGGTGAAATCCTACTTTTCTTGTCCCCACTGATGCTGGCCAGCTGTGTTCATTATAGACTTGGCTAATAGAGACCCAATCATTTCTAGCCATCAAATTTAGGTTTGGATTTCAGAAGCTGAGGTCATTGCAGTCAATGTAACAAATATTTATAGCATGGTATCTAGGAATACAACTTTGCACTAATTTTTTGGAACCATATGATATTTAAATCAACATATATATATATGTATATATATATACTTGAATATATATTTTCACATAAATGGTAGCTATGAATAAAGCATATATATATATTCTACATTGTGCTTTCTTTTCTAACTTAACATGTATTTGTAGAGAGTTTCATATCAGTATAGAAATACCTGCCAGTCTTTTAATGACTGCATTTTATTGCATTATAACTATGAACTATGATTTATTTAATCTAAACTCTATTTTTTGACCCTTAAGTTTTTCTGTTGTTGTTGCTGTTATTACAAAGAGCATGCCATCATGTGATGTCACATGCTTATATGTGATGTCACATAATCATATGTGAATGAACCCATAGGACAAGTTCCTAGAAATTGAGTTTTTGGGTCAAATGGTGAGTTAATCCTTAATTTTAAAAAATAGTGCTGAAATCTCCTTAATAAAGATTGACATAGATTTTTTAAAAACTCATCTGGAACTAAATTACTTTCTTGTAGGAAAAAAAGACTGATCCATTAATGTACTAACTACTGAGTCCACCAAAGCAGTTGACCATGAAAGCACGTGGCTTTCAATTCTTTTCATCCTGCATTGCTTGAGTCTATGCTACGTGCAAAGCATAACTTACAGAGACAGCCAGAAAATAGACTGTGGGAGGAGAGCTAGAGACACACGGCAAGCATTAGAAAAGAAAGAAAGTGTCTGCTACACGGAACATCCACTTTCACATAGGAAAGTGGAAAGGACTAAGGACAGAGTGCAGAGAAATCTTGAAAAAAGATGCCTTTTCTTCTTTTCTAGGCCCTTCCTAAAGCCCTGAGAATCCAGGGACAGACAGGATCAGGGTCTTGGCTGTCCCAGTCTTAAGAAAAGCAGGAGAATCTGGCAACATTGGTCAAACGTATGTCCCAAGAAAACAAACATGACCTAGGTGATCAGCCAAGAAAAAGTCTGGGTGCTGGGGTAGCAAGAAAGAAGGCTTCAGAGGAACCAGAAAGGAAGAGGGGTTTGGACCCCTCAGTGAGCTAAGAGAAAAGTTTGTGGGAAGAAAAGGAACTTAGAGGTGAGGACACAGAAGCAACTGGGGTAGGTTTTGTTGAAAAATGTTCTCTACCGTCTCTTTGCTGTCATTATCTCTCTCAAGTTTGGTCACTGGAACCCCTTTAATGGGTTTATACTAACTGGATTCATGTTGTCTCCACATTCCTCCCATTGGAAATGTTCTCTTAGTCCTTCTCCCATGTGACACAGACCAAGGTACCTGGTGTCTTTCCCTCCTTCTCTCTTTTCTTCTCTGCACCAAATGGTTAGTGCCAACCCAAGCAGAGAGTTACCTCATTTATGAATCAGAATTCTTTGTTTGTTGCAGTACTGGGGATTGAACCCAGGAGTTTCCTACCACTGAGCTACATCTCTAGCCCTTTTATTTATTTTGAGACAGGTTCTCGCTAAGTTGCTGAGACTTGACCTTGAATTTTCAATCCTTCTGCCTTAGCCTGCCTGGTTGCTGAAATAGTTCTGAACCAGAATTCTTATCCCTACAGCCCTTCTGCATCCCAACAGGATACACAACGAAGGGTAAATTAGTCATCTGAATGCAAGATAAGGATTGCTTTGCTGAAAAGAGCTCTGAGCTCCTTTTATTTCTAATTCCTTTATTATATCCTCTGAGGGAGAAAAATCCTCTTAAACTTGAGAAGAAAATACAGAAGAGATGCCTAATGAAAGCAAAGCCCAGTAACTTCATAAAGTCATAGATTCGAAGTTAGGAAAAGATGTTAGAGGGTCATGTGATCTCATACTTCAAGAAATACAGGAATCCCTAGACCAGTAATCTGTATTGGCAAGAATCTCTAGTGAGTATGAGAACAGATTAGCTCCTGAGTTAGATTATTAACACTCCTTCTTGTAGGAAGCCTAAATTTGCTTGTCTTGTAAATTTGCCCATTAATCCACTTGTTGTATTTGGAGTCACACGAAATAAACTTAAAATCTCACACTTCTAAATGCTTATAGTACTTACTAGGTTTTATCTTGAAAAAAATTTTAATACAATAATCCACCAGTGAATACCTATAAATAATCTATAATGTGGCAGACATTTATTTCAAAGGTGATAAGCATGTCACTTCTGCAGTTATATTATATAAGGCCTAATGCCCATACTGCTGGCATTAATGAAGTAAAAGGTTAGGTTGGCAAGGCCCATGTTGCAAGGAACTGAGGATGGCATTTGGTCAATGACTAGCTAGAAAATGAAAATTACAGCAAGAAAATGAGCTTTAGTCCAACAGGCCATAAGGATGTGATTTCTGCTACTAAGTATTGGAGTTTGGAATAGATCCTTACCTAGTCAATATTATTTTATTTAATAAAACTGCAGCTTGATCAACACCTTGTAACATCCTGAATTAAAGTCATGTCTGGATTCCTGACCCATAAAAATTGTGAGATATTAAATGTATATTATTTAAAGCTGCTAAATTTCCGCTAATACTATTATGCAGCAATAGATAATTGATACATTCCCCTTCAAACTTCTTTTTATTTCCTTTTTTCCTCTTTTTAAAAATATCCTTTCCTTTGAAGTATCTCCTTTCTTCACTCTCTTTTCTTTTTTCTCTGCCTTCTATTTTAGAGAGAAATGAAACAGACTTTTCTGCCATCCTTCATGGAACGTTCTCTTTGTTCTTGAAATACAGCAAGTAACAACTCTGGCATTCATCTTTGTTTAGGATTGAGTTTAAAAAAATAAAAGGAATTATGTGCAAGAGCTTGGAATTTTGGAGTCACAGAGAGTTGAGATTGAATCCTAACCCCTCTAATTAACAGCTATGTGAATTTAGGCAAATTATTTAACCTCTCTGAACTTCACCAGCAGAAAAATGGGTAAAAAAATGATTGCTCTCAATTGAGAAGTGGAAGGGTCGGTGGCTAATGGCTCTCTCTAGCAATGCCAGTTAGTGTTAACCCCTAGTAGAATGCCGAAAGAAAGCTAACCATTCACACTGTTAAAATTAGCCTCCTACCAGCATAGCTCTAATATCCTGAAAGGATGCCTGTCAACTTCTTGGCCTTGAATTGCATTACTGAGGCTCCTGTTTTCACAGCCTTAGTCAAATCAACTGGGCATCAAAACAGGACAAGAAAAAAAAATTGCCCCACTACACCTTGCACTATGGTATCTTCTAGAATTTTTAAGGAAACTACACTTACAATTTGTAGTTTTAGCATTTCCCTCCCTTTTCCTTTCCTGGCCTGCAGTTCTCTACCGATGATTTAGGTATTGACCCATGGTGTGGGTGGAGACGAGGTTCAAAGAAAATGAGTAGAAGTATTGTGTGTCACAGTGTTATATATAGAAAACCCGAAGACTCCACCATAAAAAAGACAAAAAAACACAACTATTAGAACTCACAAACAAATACAGCAAAGTTGCAGGACTCAAAGCAACACACAAAAATAAGTACCAATGGGAAATTATATCTGAAATAGAAATCATGAAAGCAATCCCATTTATAATAGCTACAAAATAATTACTGAGAAATAATTTTAACCAGAGAGATGAAAGATTCCCATAATTAAAACTATAAAATACCAATGAAAGAAATTGAAGAGGACACAAAAAAATGGAAAGACACCTCCTGTTCATAGTTTGAAAAAAATCAATGTTAAAATATCCATACTATCTAAAGTGAACTGTAGATTCAAGCCAATGACATTCTTTGTAAAACTAGAAAAAATAATCCTAAAACTTGTATGAAACTACCAAAACAAACAGACAAAACAAAACCAAACCTGAATAGCCAAAGCAGTCTTGAGCAAGAAGAATTAAGCAGGAGGCCTTACACTACCTGACTTCAAAACAAGCTTCAAAGCTGTAGTTATCAAAGCAGTGTGATATTGGTATAAAAACAGACACATTCAACAATGCATCAGAATATAGAGCCTAGAAGTACACCCAGGCATCTACAGATGACCGTTTTTGTTGTTGTTATTTGTTTTCTTTAATACTAGGGATTGACCCACAAGTGCTTTACCACTGAGCCACACTCCCAGCCCTTTTTACTTTATTTTGAGAAAGATCTCACTAAGTTGCTTAGGGCTCTACTAAGTTGCTGAGGCTGGCCTTGAACTAGCAATCCTCCTGCTTGAGCCTCCCTAGTTGCTGGGATTACAGGTGTGTACCACCATGCCTTGCTTACCGATGACTAATTATTGGCAAAGATGCTAAGAGCACACATTGGAGAAAGGACAATTTTTAAAATAAATGATACTGGGTTAATCAGGTATCCACATTCAGAAGAATGATACCAGATGCATATCTCTTACCTGTTACAAAAATTATCTCAAGCCAGCGTGGTGGCGCAAGCCTGTAATCTCAGCACTTAGGGAGGCTGAGACAGGAGAATCGCAAGTTCAAAGCCAGCCTCAGCAACGGTGAGTTGCTAAGCAACTCAGTGAGACCCTGTCTCTACATAAAAACACAGAATAGGGCTGGGGATGTGGCTCAGTGGTCAAGTGCCCCTGAGTTCAATCTCCAGTACCAAAAAAAAAAAAAAAATTATCTCAAAATGGATTAAAGATTTTAATTATCTAAACTTATCTGAAATAGAAAAAGACAAGGAAGCACTTTAGGACATTGGAATAAACAAGGAATTTTTGAACAAGGCTCCCAAAGTGTAGGAAACAAAAACAAAAATAGAGAAATGGAAGTACATCAAACTAAGCATCTGTATAGCAAAAACAACAATCATCAGACTGAAAAGACAAATTACAAAATGGGAGAAAATATCTGTAAACTATACATCTGACAAGGGATTGATAAGGAACTCCAAAAAGTAAATAAATAGGTAACACAGTTGAAAATAGCAAAAAACAAATAAGTAACCCAGTTGAAAAATGGGCAATAGACCTACACAGACATATCTTAAAAGAAGACATATAAATGGCCAATCGGTATGTGAAAAAAATGCCCAACATTACTAATCATCAGGGAAATGCAAATCAAAACCAAATGAGATGTCACTTCACTCTAGTAAGAAGAGCTACTATCACAATGACAAAAGATAACAAGTGCTGGTGAGGATATGAAGAAAAAGGAACACTTGCGTACTGTTGGTGGGAATGAAAATTAGTAAAGCCATTATGGAAGACTACTGTACTACCACCACCACCACGACCACCACTTGTAGGGTCCTAAAACCATTAAAGATAGAACTGACTTGTACTCCAACAATCTACTACTGGGTATCCAAAGAAAATATTGGTTTCTGTCTTAAAATTGTACATTAATAGCATCACAATTTATCAGTGGGCTACTTCCTTTCTTAGCTCAGCAAAAATGTTTTGTGTTTTGTTCATTTTGATGCATGTAGAGTTGTCAAATAATTTTAATTGCTGTATATTTTATATAAATATGCCACAGTTTATCCATTAGTTCTTGTGAGTGGACATTTAGATTGTTTCAAATTTCACTATTGTTAATAACATGTCACTAATAGCTTTTGCTTTTTGGATCTTAGAATTGACAGATTTTTTTTTCTGGGCAGAATCCTAGACATGAAATTTCTTAGAGTATATGCATCATCAATCTCACTCAGTAATGTCAAATCACTCTTCAAGATGCTTGTGCTGTTCTGTACTCCCTCATTCTCTCTCTCAATATTTAGTATTATCAGACTGTTTTTGATAATCAGATGTATGTCCAATAATATTTTGTTTTATGTTTGCAACGCTGGGGATTGATTCCTGTGGCTCTCTACCACTGAGCTACATCCTCAGCCCTTTACAAAAACAAAACTTTTTTTTTTTGAGAAAGGGTCTCATGAAATTGCCCAGGCTAGCTTTGAATTTGTAATCATCCTGCCTTAACTTTTCAAGTGGCTAGGATTACAGGCATGAGCCACATACCTGGCTTTTATTGTTATCTGTAAATCTACATTTTCCTTATTACTCAAGAGGTTGAGTATCTACCTGATTGCTAATCATTTGGGATCTTTGTACATGAATTGCCCTTTCACATGTTTTGCTATTTTAAAAATCTTTTGCATCATATGAATTTGTAGTATTTATATGTTCTAGATTCTAGATAGATTATATTTTGTCAAACAAGTTTTAATTATTTATGTAATTGAATGTCTAGTGAGCTATATAATCAGATCTTTTCCTTCAGAGTTTGTGTATTGGGGTCTTGTTTAAGACCTCCTTTTCTCAATGTCTTTAAACTATTGTGATGTTTTTCTAAATATTTTGAAGTTTGCATTTTGTATTTAGATCTTTAATTTGCCTGGAATTTGTTTTTGCATAAAATGATGCAGGAATCTCATTTCATCTTTTTCCATATGGTTAGACAACTGTCCTGCCAGTATTCATATCTCTGTGGATCTTTTATGGAACCTCTATTCCTTTACTAGTATTTTGGGATCACAATGAATCATGCTATTCAATTACTCTGGCTTTATAACAAGTTTTACTTTCCTGTGGAACAAGTGCCCTTCCTTATTTGAAAATTATATTGTCTTTTCTTTATTCTTTCATATGAATTTTAAGATCAGCCTGTCAAAATCCATAAAAAAGCTTGTAGGAATTTCAATTGTGATTGTCTTAATTTGAGAGAAATGGCCATCGATAAAATGACAATTCTTATGATTATTATATGCTCTATTTTCCATTTATTTAGGTATTCTTATGTGTTCTTTGCTGAAATTGTATACTTTTCTCCATTAAGATCTTTGTATCTTTTGTTAAATTAATTTATTGGTGTTTTAGTAATTATTGGTTGCTAGATTTGAAGGATTTAATTGATTAAGTATTTGTTATAGTTAAATGTTTCCCCAAGGTTCATATCTTGAAAGCTTGGTTCTCAGCCTGTGGCACTATTAGGAGGTTTTGGAAACTTCAAGGGGTAGGGACTAGTTGGAGGAAGTTAAGTCTTTGTAGAGAATATTGAGATCCCGGCCCCTTCTTTGTCTTCTCTTTGCTTCCCAGTTACCATTAAGCAAACGGTTCCCCTCCCCCATGTACTCCCACCATGACATACTGTGTTGATACAGGCCCAAAGCAACAGGGCCAAGCAACCATGGACTAAAACCTCTGAAACCATGAGCCAAAATAAACCTTTCATCGTTCAAGTAGATAGGTATTTTGTTACAGTGATTGAAAGCTGACTCCTAGCTACCTCTGCCCTTGCTTTTTTTTTTTTTTTTTTTTTTTTGAGACACGGTCTCCTTAAGTTGCCAAAATGGCCTTGAACTTGCAATCTTCCTGCCTCAACCTCTCAAGCAGCCAGGATTACAGATGTGTACCACCATGGCTGGCTACCTTGCATTATCTTACATGTTCTAATGGGTTCTAACATTCTCATATCAGTATTCTTTAGGGTACCATATGTACTCCAAAGTTATGAATAATTTTTAAAGTCATGGTTAAAACTCTGGAAATTCCGAAGTTAAAGATAAATAGATCACCTGGAATTGTATTCCTCCTTTCCAATTCTTTTGTCTCTTTTTAAAATTTTATGGCCTTTTCATTCCATTCCTCCATAGCCACACACCCACAAATTGTGTAGGGCTTCTAGGAATCTGTCTGTACATAGTTTTAATAGTCAAGTAATACTACAAGATTCTTAAGAAAAAAATAGCTGGTTTAATAATTATAACCAGATACATAGTTTCACAGCAGAGCCAAACATGCTTTTTTCTTTTCATGTGGTACTATGGATTGAACCCAGGGCTTTGACATGCTAAGCAGATGCTCTAGCTACCTTCCCAGGCCCCTGTCTTGGCATTTATAATGCATCTAATAACTCCAACATAAGTTTCTCTATTGCTTCTTTGCTTCTGATTTTCCTTTTTAGGGGTAGGGTACTGGGGATTGAATCCAGGGATGCTTAACCACTGAGTCACATTCCAGCCTTTTTTAATATTATTTAGAGACAGGGTCTCACTAAGTTGCTTATGGCCTTGCTAAGTTGCTAAGGCTAGCTTTGAACTCTTGATTCTCCTGCCTCAGCCTCCTGAGCTACTGAGATTACAGGTGTGCAACACTGCGCCAGCTGCTTTTGATTCTCATGTTGGAGGTTTACTTCATAGATTTGGTGATCACCGGCTACTCAGTTCACATTGAAGAATGATTGATGGATATCACTTCAGGGTTATCTATTTGTGTTACAAATGTTAGTACTTTTTCTTGGCTGTTCCATTGGTCTGGGATGGAATAATAGGAAGGAGTTCAGGAAAAGGGGTTGGAGGTCTCATCATTTAATATACAGATTTTAATTTAGCCCTTCTATAGATTTGGTGGGTGTTGGTATGGGGGACTGAACCCAGGGATGTTCTACCACTGAGCTATTTCCATAGTCCTTTGTGTTGGGACTTTGTATTTTTATTTTGAGACAGGGTCTCACTAAGCTGCCCAGATTGGCCTCTAACTTGTGGTCCTCCTGCCTCATCCTCCCAAGTCACTGTAATCATAGGTTTGTGTCATTGTACCTACCTTCTGTAGATATTTTTAATCCAGCCTGTTGTCATGTCAAGATCCTGGGATCCAGCTCTCCTTCAGAGAAGCCTCTCTCCAAAGTAAACCTCAAGTGGTATTTCCGGAGTAGAGTGGGGTGGGTTAACCTGCCTACGTGAGCCTGGAAGGAGATTTGGCAAGGGATCATATGTTAGTCTTTTCCTTTTCAGTGCCATACCTCTTCCCCATGTTTAAAGTTACAACCAATTCCTGAATATATGTAGGGTTCTATTTTTTAAACCTTATTTTGAAATTGTTTACAAATAAAAATTGTTATTAATACAGAACATTGAAAAATAGCATTATGATATTTGTTAATATATTCCCCTCTCCCAGTATCTCATTGTCTTTGACCTTGTCTACTTGATGTTTGTTATGCACGAGATTTTTTTTGTTTTTTAAAATGAAGTTTTCAAAAGTTATGGCTTCTGATTTTTTTGGTTATACATATTAAGTCTTTTCCAAAGAATGAAAAAAGTTTGTCCTGTCTTCCAGAGCTTTATAGTCTCTGTCTTTATATTTTTGGGGAGGGGGTTGAATCTGGAATGTATTTTGCTATGAAGATACCAGATAATTTTGGACACTAATATTATTTTCCCCCAGTTGTCTGCCTAGTGTTTCTGCACAATACTTGAATTATTTATCATTTTTTGATGATTTAAAATGCCATTTTTAAGAAGGGGAGAAGAAAGATGGGAGGAAAAAGTGGCAATCGTGAACTGAAATCAACTTCTATACATGTATGAATTTGTCGGGATGAACCCCACTACCATGTACAACCATAAAGCTCTAATATAAAAAAAAAAGACAAAAAAAGAACAAAATAAAATGTCATTTTTATATTAAACTTTCATTTGTATTAAGACCCTTTCTAAGTTTCTTTTTCATAGTTTTTAAAAATTCATGCTCCATTTATCACACCATTTCAATGATTATTGTAGTTTAATAATAGGCTTAACTATCTGGCTTGCTAATTTGGGGTTTAATAATAGGTTTGCTATCTTCCTACAGTGATCTGGAGAATATCCCAGTAAACGCTCAGGTCAAATGTCTCACAGTAATCCTTTCTCTTTCAACATAAACTACATCCAATCTATCAGCAAATCTGCTCCATCCTACTTTCAAAGTATTTCCTGAATCTGACCAATTCTCTCTCACTCCATCCTGAGCAAAGCCACCACCATTTCTCTCATCTGCATTATTGTAATAGCCTCCCTAGTGGTTTCCTTGCTTCTGTGCTTGGTGCCCCTACCAGTGTAGTCTCTAGAGAAGGCTAGGTTGTTTGTAAATCAGATGTCAATGTCCTGTTCAACAATCCTCAGTGTAACGTTTCATCTTACTCAAGACTAAAAGCGAAGTACTCACCTTGGCCAACACAGTCCTAACGACCTCTTTGACCTCATCCTCTCCTATTCCCTCTATCACCCAGCTCCAGGCCCCAGCTTTAGAGCACCAAACTAAAAGTACTTAGAAAACTTGAAAACAAAAGGATGAACAAAGATGTTCTAAAAAAATACAAGTAAAAAGAAAATAGTCTGGGCTAGGAATACAGCTCTGTTTAATTAGCATGTGCAAAGCCCAGGGTTCAATTCCTAATGTTTCAAGAAATAAACAAAACAAAGAGTGAGAGAGCATATCATGCAAATGAAATAGCATAAACAAAGATACAGAGGCCAGAATGTGGAGACTTATGCTGGGGAAAATATATGAACAGGGATTAAATATAAAGGAATTTGGGGGTAGTATATGGTAAGACAAAAATGTTAAGTTAGGGGACCTTGGGTGTCCAGGTGAGGATTTCAGGTTAAGTCCATTAATTAATAGGGACATGATTAATAAATATACTAGAGTTTCAGATTTTTTAAAAATAGGTTAATTAAGACAGGGAAGGCTAGGTATGGTGGCACATGCCTGGAATCCTAGCAACTCCAGAGGCTAAGGCAGGAGGATGGCAAGTTCAAAGCCAGCCTCAGCAACTTATAGTGAGGCCCTAAGCAACTTAATAAGAACTTGTCTCAACATTAAAAAAAAAAAAAAAGAGCTGGGGATGTGGCTCAGTGGTAAAGCACTCCTGGGTTCAATCCCCAGTACAAGGGGAAAAAAAAAAAGACAGGGAAGCCAGGCACGGTGGTGCATACCTATAATCCCAGCTACTAAGGAGGCTGAGGCAGTAAGATCTGAGTTCAAGGGCAACCTGAGGAATTTAGCAAGACCCTGTCTCAAAATAAAATAAAAAGGACAGGGGATGTATTTAGTGGTAGTATGCAATGACCTGTTCAATTTACTGTACCAACAAAAACAAACAAAACAACAACACAAAAAGGACAATGGAAATGTATTTTACTTTGAATATTTTGTGTGGACTGTACAGAATTCAAAACGTTGGACTTCCAGCTGCTTAAAGCCTTTCTTTCTGCACTCAATTTACTTCTCTGAGGTCATGTCTAACAGAGGACTAGACATTATAGTGAATATTTAATCACCATTATTGGCACTCTGATTATCGATTGATGCTTTGTTAAAAGGCTAGATAGCGGTCCATCCTGAGGACGCATAGATGGAGTCCTTGAAAAATAATTGATGGAGAGTAAAAAGATTGTTTAGTGAAGAAATTGGAAAGTAAACATTGGGAAAAATTGAAATTTAGAGGAACCAGAATTATAATAACAAATAATAACAAAGCTTCTTGGCACTTATTTTGTATCAGACATTTGTGTTTTAGGTGTAGTATCTGGTTTGTTCCTTGCAATAACCCTTCGAAGTAGCTATTACCTTTCCTATTTTACACACACAGGATTGGAAGTTCAGAGGATTAACTAATTTGAAAAGGGTCACACAGGGTGATATAAGAAAGGTGGAGCCAACATCTATAGCCAGCTTTATCAGTCAATAGTTACTCAAATAGGAAGTAGAAAATAGTAGGAAAAAAAAAAGAAGCATAATACATAATGTTGTTATGTATTAGTGAACAAATTTAAATGCACAGTATCCTGCAACAAATAAAGGATGGAACAGAAAAAAGCAGAGAGAGAAATTTTGCTGTCATCTGAAGAGGTCAAAAGGCCAAAGGGACCTCAGATACTATTGGGATATCTGCTTGTTCCTCTAATGTTACTGGAATATAAAAAAGGAAGATCGGAAGTCTCAGAGGGAAAAAATACTTGACCAGAAATCTCTGCAAGGATTATGTGTTGCTAGGATTAGTTTCCAAGTCAGTTGGTTTTCAGGGATTATGTAGGTGAAAGGTTGATGTAAAAATCCCATTTTGCCTCGTTTTATGTCTTAAATGTGATGAAGGAGTATGTTGTGAGGCTAGTGGTTTATGTGTGAAAAAAATCTGAAGGAGTAAGAAGATCTAAAAACAGTTTTAGCAGGAAATAGCATTAAGCAGCAAGCCAAAGATTGCTCACATATGTTATTTTTCAGGAGTGAAATTGCTGTTGGAGAGAATATGATTAGGTGGAAGACATTTTGTGGTAAATCAATGTAATATATTCCGGGGCAGTTTTCATATGCAACATGGGAATATGAAGATTTTGTGGTACTGGGACAAGTGAGTCCTAAAATAAACCCTCTGAAATCTTATATCCAATTACAGACTATTTTAAATGTTGTGGACACTGAGATCTGTGTCATAAATGGAAGTCTAGAGAGCATGTCAGTTTGGATCTCTCAAAGGACAAAATTGCAACAATTTAAAGATCTTAATTGGCTTTATTTTCAATTCTAGAATAGAATCACATTTCATTCTACAAAATAGAATAAGTGTTCTGATGAGTTGAACAGAGGAGGCTAGTTTAATAGACAGAAATGCTGAAGAAAGCAGAAAAAAGAACAAAAAACGGAGTGGTCATTTCAAAGTTCCTTTGCTTGTCAGGAGGGTGGGGAAAGAGAAAAAATAGAAAAATACTTGAAAGGAAAAAAAGAAAGAGAAAGAAAATTAGATGCCCAAATTTCAAATCCCTTATATAAAATAGTATAATAAATAATTACATATAACCTAGGAACATCGTACCATATACTTTAAATCTAGGTTATTTATAATGACTAATGCAATGTAAATGCTTGGTAAATAGTTATACTGCATTGTTTAGGGAATAATGACTTTAGTGGTCATAATCCCAGTGACTGAGGAGGCTGAGGCAGGAGGATTGCAAATTTGAGACCAGTTTCAGCACTTTAAAGAGATTCTGTTTCAAAATAAACAAGAAATAAAGGGGTCGGGGATGTGCCTCATTGGTAGATCACTCTGGGTTCTATCCCCAGTACTGCAAAAAAAAAATTTAAAAAGGAATAAAGGATGAGAAGGAAAACAGTGTACATGTTCAGTACTGATGTATGGTCCCCACCTCCTCGCTTTTTTTTTTGGTGTCAGGGATTGAACTCAGGGCATTGTGCATTCCCAGAAAAAATTCAAATATAGTTGATTTCATCTGTGGATTCAGAACTTTCAGATATGGAAGGATGGACTATATTTACATATTTGTGTATGATAAAAAAGGTGATCTATTGCACAGAAAACACACAGGACTTCAAGTCAGTGTATAGTTGATTTTGACTCCCACTTTCCCCTTGTGTGACCTTTGCAAGGCACCTAAGTTTTCAGGCTATCTATAACACGAAGACCAAGAAACACTACCTACTACCTCTCAGGGTTGCTGTGATAATAATCAACCGAGATAATATAATATCAACTGAAAAAAGTATTTTGTAATCTCCATAAAACCCTGTATCAATATGATAGTATTTATAGGCAGGTTCTTATGAATCCAAACAGAAAGTCCAAATGACTGAGCATAAAGAAAATTTAATGGCATTTGCATAAGAGGAAGTTGTCATGAAATTCCATTTCACATGGATCTGTCCTTTCACTGCTTTGGCCTGTGTTTACATATAATTGAAGGTAAGGATATTTGTGCTGGTGTCATTGAACATGCAACTGTAACAGGTTCTTCTTTCCTTATTGTGTACTTGGAATTTCAAGAGCTAGCTCATGTTTGATTTTCTCCGTGTGGTTGGGCATGTGTGCATGCATGTGTGTGTGTGTGTGTGTGTGTGTGTGTGTGTGTGTGTGACTGAATCCAGGGTCTTACACATGCTAGGCAGTGTTTTACCTCTGAGCTACAGTGACAGCCCTTTTTATTTCAAAACAGGGTCTCACTAAGTTGCCCAGATTGGTCTCAATCTTATGATCCTCCTGCCTCAGCCGCTTTCAGAGCTGGGATTACAGGTGTGGGCCACTCTGGCTTCAAGTACTCTTTTTCAACTATTGAAATTCAAAGATCTCTTTCCTCTGAATCTCTCTGGACATTTTGCTTGTACAGCTTCCTTCTTTCCTTCCTCTCATTCTCCTTTTCCTTCCCTTTCTTGGTGTAGGATATCCAAACCAGGGCCTCGCACATGTTAAGCCTGCACCATTGAGCCACATCCCTAGCCGTGTTCGCTTCTTTTCTAATTGTGTACTTCATACTTTGATTTGTACCTCTAAAGTGATGTTCATCTTGTAAGATATCATAAATATCATACATAAATACATTCAGAAAAAGGTAAACGCCTAGAAAGTTGACTCTGCTTTACCCTAGTCAAAAATTATGAATGTATGGAATCCTTCTTATCAAGCATAAAAAGTCAAAGTCATTACCCTTTGGAAATTAGAGGATTAAGGTTAAAGAAGCATGTTCCACATAAGAAGTGTGTTATTTTAAATATTTCCTATAGTTTAAGATGTATTTGAAGGCAATGAAAGATTGGAAATTTTACTGGATGTTACATATGGAGTTCCTTAAAGCTCTTATCCAAAGTGTACATTTTTTCTGTAATCACTGATAAAAAACAGTTTGAGATCTGCTTGCATTTTTATTAAAACAAACTTTTTTAGATCTACTTGTTTTGACCAGTTACTGTCTAATATTTGATTCTGCCTGTAGGGTTTACATTCTTCTCTTTCCTTTCGTAGGATATTGATTTTTTACTTAGCTTGTTGCAACAGTTTCTTTCAATCAAATAGTACAGTCATGTTAGTCACTAGTACTGCAGTCCTTCTACTCTTGATAGGTTAATGAGAAACTTATAAAATAAAGACTTTGACCTACTGTTCTTTTACCTTGCATAGAAAAGTGTGGCCAGCAATCCCCGTGGTGGGCTGAGGATTTCCAGAACTTTGCACTTCCTCCTGGGCTTTGCTTCTAAGGAGCAGATGTTAACCCAGCAGGCTGGAGGAAGATGGGGGCACTAGGACACGAAGGAATGCTTGAGATACTTCTCAATTCAAATTTCCAGTCTTGTCCCTTTGTGTGGTATATTGATTGCTTTTATCTTTCTCTAGTTCCTTCTTTGGGGTCTTTAGACAGTGATGATCAAAGGACCTCACAAACAAGGCAACCTTCCCTACGAAACTGATTAAGGTTGGTTGACTACAGTTACAATTAGTTTCTGATTAAGAAAATGGCTTCTTTGAATTGAAAGTCATGGCTCTGCAGTAGTATTGATTCCCATACTGTTCTGATACACTGCTGAATAGCTGAATATCAATGGCCAATGAATAATTGAGCACACTGACCAGGTGTCCCTGGGCATTGTGTAAAGTGCACAAAACAAAAATTGTGGGAGGACATTGTTTTTGGCTAAGTCTCTGCACTAGGCCAAGAGACTAGAAGCCAAAATGAAGTCACTCGTGCTAACTGCCACCTAATCAAAAGGAAATTTACAGGGAGCACAGAGATCCCAAACCAGACCAGTTTTTCTGATAACAAGAGATTCCAGTCTACCTGAATCAGTATAATAAGAAAGTGCCTTCTGCTTTACTTCTTTTTTTTTTTTTAATATTTTTTAGCTGTTGATGGACACAATGTCTTTATTTTATTGCTTTGTATGTGGTGCTGAGGATCGAACCCAGGGCCTCACGCATGCGAGGCAAGCGCTCTACCGCTGAGCTACAATCCCAGCCCCCTGCTTTACTTCTTACAAGAGTAACCTGGGTTAGCAGTGCAGTGCAGTGGTAGAGGGCCTTACTGGCTTGCATGAGGCCCTGGGTCTGATCACCAGCAGGGTAAGGGGGATGTAACCTGATGTTAACTAATCAGTTTTATATTATTTTTATTTTTATTGTTCTGTGTCCTTACAATCACTTTGTAACCTCCTGGCCTCTACTTTTCTACTGTTGCTCAGTGGGAGTTCTCATTTTGTTTTGTAGAATGGAGGCTGACTCGATTTCCTAAATCATTGATAAAAGCCAACTAGATCTATAACTAATTTGTTGTGATTTTGCCTTTTGACAAGTGCTTCATATGCATTTAATTTTCATGACAGCTCTGTGAGATAGTTCTCTTATCCCTATGTTATAAGGGTTAAATGACCTGACCAAGATAGCCTCTAGTTCTTTGTTAGGATTCCTCCCACGGAACTTATTAATGGGCAGTGAATACTGAGAATGCTTATGACATAAACTGATAAACTAACCCTCTTCAGAATTACATTGTGGTATGTGCTTGTTCAGTAGTGCATATGCTAAAATTGGTATGATACAGACAAGATTAGCATGACCCCTGCACATGCATGACATTCATGAAGTATTCCATATTTTTAAAAAAATTACTGTGGTATAGCTTTATTTACAATAGACATGTGCATTTCTATGTTTATTGCAGCACTAGTCACATTAGATAAGAAATGGAAACAATCTAAATGTCCATCAACTGAAGAATGGATAAAGAAAATGTGATACATGTAGGCATGGAACACTATTCAGCCATAAAAAAGAATGAAATACTGTCATTTACAATTAAGTAAAATAAGCCAGGCACAGAAAGGTAAGTACTGCATGATCTCACTCATATGTGGAATCTAAAAAAGTTCTAGAAATTGAGAGTGGAATGGTGGTTAGCAGAGGCTGGGGAGAACAGGGAGGAAGGATGGGGAAAGGTTGATTAGTGGATTCTAAGTTATAGTTAGATAAGATTAGGAAGTTCTGGTGTGCTATTGCACAGTAGGGCGACTGTAGATAACAGTTATTATGTACTGTATATCTCAAAAAGCTAGACAATTTAATATTCTTACCTTAAGGAGATTATAAATGTTTTGGAGATAAATATGTTTGACCTGATTTAAACATTACACAATATATACATGTATACACATGGTATTCCATTAATGTAGATAATGTTAATGTTGTTATGTATTAGTGAACAAATTTAATTTATTAAAAAAAAGAATCCCTAGCACTATTTCTATTGAGATCATAAGATATTTCCACCTGCATCAAGTATTTCTTTATTAGGCAAAGTCAGAGATACATAACCACCATTGATTTCATTTTTTAGCCTCACCAGTGAAGGGGTCATGGTTAAATGCAAGTCATTTCAAGTTTTGACCAAGACAATGAAGACTGGCCCCTTCTACCTCGGTTTAATCCTTTTTCCTGCTTTCACTTGATGATTCAGGGTTGACAACTGGATTTCAAATTGTACAGTTTACGTTGAGGGGAGAATACTATTAACAATATTATTCCACAGGGCTGTGCACTGAGACATCAGTGGTGGTAAAGCCACATGGCGCCATCTCAATGGAGGTAAACCTGATCTCTCAGCCTGAGACTTGCTCACCCTTCTTCATCTTCAAAAACTTATTCATGGTGCTTGTGACGTAACTCAATAGTAGAGTGCATGCTTAGCATGTGTAAGGCCCTGAGCATCAACCCCTAGCAACCAAAAAACAAAATACCATTCTTGCATTCTTATTGCCCTGACTTCTGGTTCTGGATTTAGACCAGTGTGCTCTTGTTGCTTTTGTTCTTATCCTTCCCACCTTGTCTCTCTAATCATTTTAATAATGGCCTGACCACTTGTCTCTTATACTAATTTTTCCCCACACTAAGAGCTGAATAGGGGATTGTGTGTTAACTAATTGAAAAACTCAATCAGGGCAGGAATTGTTTTGGTCTTGCTACTTAGAATCTGGCAAACAGTCGGTGCTCAATAATCATTTGTAGAAATCACTGTGGAAAGATCTTCTAACTTGAAAAAACTGGTTTTATTTTTTAAATCTCTCTCTCACACAGAAAGTAGGGGACCTTTTTAGAAAATTATCTTGGGAATGTTAACAAAATAAAATTACCAATGGTCAATCCTTTCTCTGTAATATGTAGGAAACAACTCTGAGTCTCTGTACTGCTCTTACTAGGTGACATGTTTAGAGTAAGGAAGCCAAACTGGTATGTATTATGAGATACCATGATAGGTAAATTTGGTATCTGTAATCCTCCTAAGGTAGGTATAATTGCCCTTTCATATGCTGAAAGAAAGAAATAGAAGAGAAGAGAAAGAGGTCATGTTGGTTAGGATCCTCAAAAGAAATGGAACCTATAGGATGGAGAAAGGGTGGGGAGGAAAGGAGGGAGGGAGGGAGGGAGGGAGAAATAGATGTTTCATGAGGAATCTGCTCACCAAATCATGGAGGCCGACAAGATCTGCAGGGTGAGTCAGCAAGCCTGGAGCCCCAGGAGAGCAGATGGTGTAGTTAGTCTGAAGACCAGCAGGCTTGAGACCCATGGAGAGACCATTTAGTTCAAAGGCAGGCAGTCCGGCAGGAAGAATTCTCTCTTCCTGGAGGAGAGTCAGCTTTTTCTTCTATTTAGGTCTTTAGGGGATTGCATGAGGCACACCTACTCTAGGGATAGCAATCTGCTATACTCAATCTAACGATTTAAATGTTAAGCTCATTCCCAAACAATCATAAACTCTCAGAAGAATATTAGACCACATATCTGGGCACCCTGTGGTGACACATAAAATTAACCATTATAGAAAATAACTTCTTCAAGATCTGAATTAATGAAGAATAGAGCAGAGATTTGAATCAAGTCTGATTTAAACTCCATGATTGTTGCATCCATCCACACTGCTCCAAGGAGGGAGTAAAAGTACCCAGCAGGCCTTCCAGACTGACAAATATCAGAAAGTTTAGCCCTTGACCAAGCAGCAAGCAGCCACTCCCTTTTCTTTTCCCTTCTCCTTCTTTTTTCTAATTAGTACAGTATTTGTCTTCCCTTTATTAAAAACCTAGTCAAGCCAAGCACAGTGGTGCAAGTCTGTAATCCCAGCACTTAGGGAGGCTGAGACAGGAGAATCGTGAGTTCAAAGCCAGCCTCAGCAATGGTGAGGCACTAAGCCACTCAGTGAGAATGAGACCTTGTCTCTACATAAAACACAAAATGGGGCTGGGGATGTGGCTAAAATATAAAATGTAACTTGTGGTTTCATATTTTCATTATGGAGTTCCCCTGAGTTCAATCCACAGTACCAAAAAAAACCAAAAAACAAAAAAAAAAAACCTAGACAAACAATTTTCCCAGACTACATATGGAGAACATATGGAAAAAGGAACATACAGGGCAGGCAGAAGAACAACCAGAGGTGGAGAGGGCACCTTTACATGCGGAAGAGGATGAGAAAGGCCACCATCAGACAAAGGGCCCTGCAACCCCTGAGAGGGCAAAACCCAGAATGGCATAGGAGAAAGGCCACAGAGGCAGGTTCCTGGCATCACCGATGGTGAGGCAGCTGCTGATTGCTGCGTCCATGCCCCTTGAGACTGTGCTGCATTAAAGGCTGCGGTTAGGGACAAGTGAGGTCAGGGGAATGGGAGACTGCCAAGTTTCTGAAGCTGTCGTCTGTCAGTGTCTGTTCATTTCAGCCTCGCTGCATAGAACGGAAAGGTGGTCAGGACCAAGGTAGGGGGGAGGTGGAGACAACCTGGGAGTAGGTGTACATTCTGGGGTGAGTGACTATAGCAAGGAAGTTGCTGCCAGTACAGGGAAGACCCCTTGCTGTTGTTTCTTTCTTTCTTTCTTTCTTTTTTTTTGGTATCAGGGATTGAACTCAGGGGTACTCAGCCTTGCCAAGGCTGGCTTTGAACTCGTGATTCTCCTGTCTCAGCCTCCCAGAGTGCTGGGATTACAGGTGTGCGTCACTTGTTTGTTGTTGTTTCTTATACCGCTGTCTATGAGCTTGAAAAAACCATGCACTGAGCCGGGCGCGGTGGCGCACGCCTGTAATCCCAGCACTTAGGGAGGCTGAGACAGGAGAATCGCGGGTTCAAAGCCAGCCTCAGCAACAGCGAGGTGCTAAGCAACTCAGTGAGATCCTGTCTCTACATAAAACACAAAAACGGGGCTGGGGATGTGGCTCAGTGGTGGAGGGCCCCTGAGTCCAATCTCCAGTACCAAAACAAAACAAAACAAAAACCAAAAAAACCATGCACTGTATGTCCCTCTAATTATAATACACCATATGATATTGGCTTAAAAAAAGCTACACTGAAGAGCAGTTCTCCTTCTTTTTTTTTTTTTTACATGTCAGAAAAGTGGGCTACCACTGAGCTACAGCCCCAGCCCTGGATAGGAGTTTTTGTTGGTTGGTCTTTATATCATCAGTTTAGTTAGCCACAGGAATGTTGGTTAGGTAACCTGAATAACAGCCAGTCTTGTTAGGATAAGATAGCTATTCAGTACATTTTTCTAACAGGAAGAAAAATTCAAAGTTTTAGAATACTAGATATAGAGAAACCTCTTTGAATAAAGGAGTATCAAGATTTGGGGCAGAACAAAACAGAAATATTATTTGGCAGTTATCTTTATATCTTTTATAAATTGTATTCAAATCTACTAATTGAAAAAAGTTTTATTGGACAAGTTATTGGTTGTAACTTGTCTAGGTACTGAGAATACCTTAATGGTCAAAATTTGAAATGTCATTTTCTTTCTCAGGAGTTAAACATAAGTAAGTCTTGGAACATTACCAATGATTTACCAAACCAGAGGCCAAAAGCATTAGGAAATCATAGAAATGTAAACTGTTGTTAAGTTATCACATTTGGAGGGGTACAATGGTACTTCAGGATCAGGGACTCAAGTCAAGTGCATATCCTGCTGAGAACATTAAAATATAAAATGTAACTTATGGTTTAATATTTTCATTATCAGAGACTCTACACTAGGTGGCGCCTTGGGTCAGGACTGAAGCAGTAAAAAGCAATGTAAACATCAGTTTAGCTTTGGGGGTAGGAGCAGTTTGCCCCTGGATTCTAAGAGAAATAGTATTAAGAAAAAGGGAGCTGGGCAGTGTGGAACAAGCCTGGAATCCCATTGACGCAGGAGGCTGAGATAGGGGGATTGCAAGTTCGAGGCCAGCATGGGCAACTTAGTGAGACTCTGTCTCAAAAAAATAAAATAAAAATAAAAATGGTTGGGGATGTACCTCAGTGGTAGAGTGCCCCTGGGTTCAAGCCTCAGTACCACAAAAATGAGAGACGGTGTGGTTGGGGGCGGGGAGGGAGGAATGAGGTTGCTTTAAATGATGACCACAGTGCTCTTTGTTGGAAGGGATGCGAAGTGCAGAGCGTGAAAGCTACTGCACTAGAAAGATGAAGGCTGAGAAATTTTAAAATTAAAGTCACAGTATTAAGGTGAAAACGCAGCCTTCTCTAGAATGAGAGGAAGCCTATGTTAAGAAATTTTATGATAAAAGAAAAAGGATTACTATACAGGGACAGATTACATAAGTGAACTTTACCTTTCAGAGCCGGGATATTTTGAAATAAATTTAACAGATTCAGCTAAGCTTAACGGATGAGAGAGCCAGAAGACACACTCTCCTGTCATGCAGAGGAGCCTCTGTCTAACCCACTAATGAACATGTTGTAGGCAATATTACCTAATAGAGCTGGGAATCTATACAACCCTGTAATACTTACATATGAAAATAATCTCACATTTGAAGACTGAGGTCTTTATAGAAATTGACTTAACAGTTGTCTTGAGATAGGTTGGAAAAACTAGAAAGGAGTATTTTATTCTCAGATGCAGATACCACTGAAGTGAGGAGTGTCTCATACAAGGCTTGGCTGACATTCTAAGCTTGGCATTCTTCTGGTCCATGTTTGAGACTCGGCTGTCTTTTTCATTTTTCAGGCACAGGTGTAACATCATTGCAATACCTCTTAATTTATTTTTTCACTGACTTATTGATGAAAGACAACTTATTTCCAGTCTGTCCTCTTTCCTGGCAACTTTGGCTAATATATGCATTTCCTTTATTTATGAAACATATATATATTTTTTTGTGGTGCTGGGAATCAGACCCAGGCCCTTGCACATGCTAGGCACTCTACCATTAAACTATGTCCCCAGCCCAGATTTCTTTTACTTTTTATTGTACTAGGGATTGCACTCAGAGGCCCTTCACCATGGAGCTGCATCCCCAGCCCCTTTCTTTGACAGGGTCTAAGTTGCTGAGGATGATCTCAAACTTGTGATCTTCCTGCCTCAGTTTCTCAAGTTGCCCCAGGCCAGATTTCTTGTTTTGGTATTGGAGATTGAACCCAGGGGCACTTCACCACTGAGCCACATCTCCACCCTTTTTATTTTGAGACAAGGTCTTGTTGAGTTGCTTAGGGCTTTGCTAAATTGCTGAGGCTGGCTTCAAACTTTTTATCCTTCTGCCTCAGTCTCCCACATCTCTGGGATTACAGGCATGAGCCACCATGTCTGGCTCCAGCTCAGATTTCTTAAACCCATAAAAATATGCGGATTTATTGTTGGGTGTCTACCTTCCCACAGTTAACACTTATCCTTTGCAAATTTCATGTTGTGTGGTTTAATCATTTAAAGTGACAGGCTGTGAAGGGAACAGGATAAATTGGCATTGCCTTTAGTTTGGATTCATGCTAGTGAAGTGAGTGAAAATAACTTTTTTTTTATGGTAATTTTTCATGAAGCCTCAAGACATTGTGCTAATGATCAGACATGAAAAATTTCACACATACAAACTATGTATCAAAACAAAACCGTGTTCATAATGAAATAACATGTCTCAGAACTTTGACAGAACTTAGCTTAGACCTTTATATTTTGTGGAGCTGTTAAAAAAAAATAGTAGGGACCAATACAGGGCTTCCCTTGGCAAACTTTTCACCAAGAAAATATTTAAAGCAAGTAACATTATTATCATTTCATTAAAGAAAGGAAACACAGGTACTACAAAAGTTGGGATAATCTTATAGTAAAAATTAAGTTTGAGTTGACAAACTTCTATTAGCAGCTTTTCCCCCCTCTGTGGATAGCTGAAATTTTAATCTTGGCCTAGAATTTGGGGACAAGGCCCTAAATCAATACCATTTACTTCAATCACCTTAGTTTAAAAGGTTGAGAGGTGAGTGGCATAGCCTGACTTTTTTTTTTAAATTGTAGAGAAAGCATAGCTTCTGACAACTAATAGCACATACCATCACTGATATTCAAGATATAGTCAATTAAGAAACTTTGTCAATATTCATCTTAAAACCAAACCAAACACCTCTATAACAAATATCAAATCAAGCAATTCCACCTACTTTGCAGTAGAACTGCTTAGTATACTTGAGGGTATCTGTCATAATTTATCAAGAAAAATAACCTCAAATTACAATTGCTATAATTATATAATGTGTCATAAATTATAAAATCCAAATTGTGAGCTACTAATTCTCTAAAATGTTTCATTCTCCATTATATGGTCCATAGATAACTAATAAATGTCTGTTGCAAGAACAGATGTCAATCAAGATCATTGTGAAATAAGATTCTTTACATTAAAACTCTCTCAATCTAACAGATCATCTTACTGTAGAAATCACTAGGATATAAGTGAAAAAAAAAAGAGAGAAAAAGATGGACACCCCAATTGCCTGATAAATGCAAAGGCACTTTAAAGCTCTAATGTATTTAATCAGTAACTGCACACAATTTTGTGTGTGTGTGTGTGTGTGTATGTGTAAAGAATCTTGCATTAACCTAACCATACCCACCTTTTATAGTTAACAGGAAAATGTTCCAATGTCATAAAGCAATCAGTTCAAAAGCCTGTGATCAAATTTTAACAAGACTTTGAAACAACACTTACCTAATTATCTTCAACTATGAAAATGCCCAGTATTTGTATTTCATAGTAGGGTAGATTATCTACAATTTCATCACATACATACACACATTTACAGTTCTGAAATTGTTGCTAGGCCCAACTATAAAAAAGCATAACCAAGCCAGGCGCTGTGGCGCACTCCTGTAATCCCAGCACTTTGGGAGGCTGAGATAGGAGAATCGCGAGTTCAAAGCCAGCCTCAGCAATGGCGAGGAACTAAGCAACTCAGTGAGACTATCTTTTAACAAAACACAAAATAGGGCTAGGGATGTGGCTCAGTGGTGGAATATCCCTGAGTTTAATCCCTGGTACAAAAAAAAAAAAAAAAAAAGCATAACTAACAATTCCAAATGTAAAATAAAGAATTTAATTTTTTCATTAAAAGGCTGTCCCTTTTAATGGGGACAGCCTTATCAGAAACTGAGTGCCACTGTTTTTCTTTAAAACAATTACCTTTTTAAAAGTATGATGATCTCCTTTGCTGACTCATTATTTTTAAAAAGGAGTGTGGGCATGGAAAAAATTTACCCTAAGAATCTGATATAATCAGGGTAGATTTTAGATGTTGCTAGAGATATGTCCTGAAGACATGTCCAGGTCCGTCACACAGACAAGTGCACATAATTATGGCATCAACCTTTATCTACTGTAGTACATTAAACTGTACACTTGAAAAATGTCAGTGATCAGAGATTGGGGATGTAGTTCAGTGGTAGAGTGCTTCCTTGCTTAGCATGTACAAGACCTTGGGTTTTATGCCTCGCACCATAAAAAAGAACCTTCTACCCCAAACCTATCCATTAGGTTTCATTGATTCTTATGACTTCTAAGGTACCTGAATTTCAGCACATAGAAACTTGTGATTGCTACTGAGAATTCAAGTGTACAAATGATTGCTTTACCAATTTCAAATTGTTTGCCCCAAATTAGGTATTTTTCATGACTTTCCCTTCTAATCTATAAGACTCCCAGGTCAAAGCCACACACACAGCCTAGATTTTATATATATCCAAGAGTGGTGGGGCTATAATCCCAGGGACTTGGGAGGCTGAGGCAAGAGGATTTCATGTTTGAAGGCAGCCTGGGCAATTCAGTGAAACTCTGTCTCAAAATAAACAAAAAGGGGCTAGGGATGTAGCTCAGTAGTTAAAGTGCCCCTGGGTTGAATCCGCAGTGCCAGGGGGGAAAAATACAGATAGACACACATAAAAACTATTCCTATCTTAATTCTTTCATTGCTTCTAATTATTTTCAGTTTGAATATGTATATATTTTTGAATCAACAGTGAATGCAATACTTTTAGTCTTTTTTTTTTTTCCTAATATTTTAGTTGTAGATGGACACAATAACTTTATTTTCATGTGGTGCTGAGAATTGAACCCAGTGCCTTACACATGCAAGCACTGTACCACTGAGCTACGACTCCGGGCCTGGTCTGAGTCTTTGAAAAATATTACATAAACACTTTGTCTTCAAATCTCTGAAGAAAAAAGATCATACAATTTAAGAGAATGTATTTCTTTTTTCTTTCCCCAGTATCTTTACTAATATAAGCCATGTGTTTGATGATCCAGAGTGAGAAATATAAAATTTTCCCACGCCTTTGATCTAACCTTGTGACTACTATTTCTGTCATGGATGTGTGGCTTTATGATTAAGAGACTTGACACGTGTGCTTCAATTTCTTCCATGTCCTCAGTTCCAGTGCTCGCCACTCCTTGGGCTAGAATTCTAGAGCATTACATTTTAAGATGTTCTTCATGACTACTTTAAATCTATTCTCACTGTGATCTAAAATTCCTACTACTAGTTCTTTTAATGGATCAATTAAATATCCATGAAGATAAACACAAAGGAAGTTGCTGCCCCTTTATTACTGACCTGGTCAACTTATAATTAAGTAGAGTGACATTCATAGTTTATTTTGATTGAAAACACAGTAGCTGTATTTTCTTAGTGTTATTACCATTATGAAGAAGAAAATCAAGGTTATCACAGGTATTTCTTACACTATACTAAGAAAGTAATGTAGCTTATTCACATCCTATTTACTTTCTAGGTTAAGCAATATGAAAAGGCGATAAAACTTCTTTGAAACTTACAAGTACAATCTGCATATACATGATTTTTGAGAATAATTTAATACATTAACCTCAAGATACAACTATAGTCTAATACTATTATTTTAAATTTAAAGAAACGGATCCTTACAAGACCAAAATAAGCCACAGGCCATAAGGTTGGTTTTCCTTTTTTTTTTTTGTTTAAACAAATGTGCACCACAATGTTTCAACAAGTAAGGCAAATGCCATGAATGTGAAAGCTAAGTTTGCAATATACCACATCTAGAACCCAGGGGAGGTGAATTAGACAGAAGTGGTAGTCATTCTAATTAAATGATCAGGTAACATCATGACAAGTCGGTTTGCAGCATCAAAACTGTCCATTTAAGTTTCTTTTTTCTTGACAATCAGAGGTCCCACATTGTCTCCAGTCTCTTCATTATGTTTTGTGTGAGAACCATCACAGAATGGGAACTAGAAGAGAAACAGAGAATGTGAAACAGCTAATCCCCAAACAGTATGGTACTTGGTAGTATTGAAATGATGTTTAATTCACACACATCAGACCTTAGAGATTTTTCTTGGCAACATTAAATAGGTTTTCTTAAGAAGCACATGTAAAGTATACGTACTGAGTAGGAGGAAGAAATCACTTGTGGATAATACACATCATGAGTTGAATTTTACTGATATTTGATTATGGATGCTGTAAACCTATTTCAATCTATTTACTAGTTGTTTCCAGTGAACTATGTCCATTGCCTATTTGTAAGGGTTGATTTTTTTCTTCTACCCTGGTGCTGGGGTTCAAACCTAGACCCTCATGCATGCAAGTGAACTGTACCCCTAACACTATTAGTAAGATTTTAAGTTTATTTAAAATTAATTTGTATGTTATCTCTATTGACCATCTTGGCAGCAATCTTTTCCCCCAAGTTTGTTTAGTTTTTCATATCCTTAATTTCTTTACTTTCATACAACTATGCCACTATTTCCCTTTTTACCATTGTTCATAGAGACTTCTACAGATGTGATGAACATAAATGAATTCCCAGTTCCTATTTCATAATTTCATATTTTACTCATAACTGACCTTTTGGTGTCTAGTGGGAGGGAAAGGGACAAAACTAAGTTTTTAATATTGTTCCCAGAGTGTTCCAAAGAAGCTAAATCCTCCAAGTTATTCTAATTTAGTTTCCTTCTGTTTAAAAAACATATATAGTCCTCAAGTCACAGTATTTTTTTTTTTTTTTGGAAGCAGCTATTCTGTAAAAAACACTTATTTCCTAAATTGCCTGGACTATGGACATTTTTAATTTTGATATCCATTATCATAGAATTATGTAGAATAAATTTTGCAAAATGCTGTTTAAGATCCTGTTGCTTCAATATTACTAGAGGCCGCTGCCTTTCAAATTGTTATACTTTATTCATAATTTTATCAAAATAAAATCATATAAAAGTGCCTACTTATAGGTTCTTTGGTATCACATTGTTCAGGGGTAACCGTGTTTAAAATAAGTTCCAGTATTTGGTAGGGTGAGTTTTCCTTCATTATTTTTCTTTGCTAAATTTATTATGTTTTATTTATTCTTCCAGATAAGCTTGAGAATTTTTTTGCCTTATTTCTCTTGTAGTTTTCATTTTCAGTTCTCATGTACATTCTTCTAAGATTATTTCTGTTGTTATTTTATATTTCTTTGTATCATTTCAAATATAGTTCTAGTTAGGTATACTTTCATATCTGAATATTCTTGCTGTATAACATTTGCTTTTTGCAAGAATATCCTTTCTATTGTTAAATGATAAAAATAAGAATTCAATAATGTTTCTGATGACTCTTCAGGATTTTATACTTAGGAGGTCCAATTATTAGTAAATTTTTTCTTTCCTTTTATATTTGTACATTTTTTTTTATTTAACATCAAACCATGAGAGCTAGCAGTTATTTTTCTTGATGTTTTGAACATAACTACACTCTAGAATCTGTGAGCTTCATGGTTTAACAGAAGGTGCGCTGTGTCTTCATGGTTTAATAGGAGGTACACTGTGTCCTTGAAGAAGACTATTCAGAAGAGTAAAGTAACAGTATCTTGCCCTTCAAGTAACAATCACCTCATTACTCAAATTAACAAAGTATAATTTCTGACACCTGAAACCTGACTACATGGCACATAATCTCAAACTATGATACCCCAAAGCCTCTATTCTAAGGTTAAAATATTTGACTGATACTATAGAAATCTCATTTTAATTTTACTATTGGTACATAATTATAAGGTAATAAATTAATTAAAAATATAGAAAAATTCAAAGTATGAACATATATTTCCAGACATAAGGTTTATCTTGGGGTAGACAGCAGTGCAAATGCAATGTATGCAAATCTTACATATTTCTTTCTTTAGGTCACTAGGATGTGGCATATGTTCATATTAAAAATAAGTGCTTATAACAAAAACATGAACCCAAGATTTCAGTTTTTTTCTTGGCATAGATGAGGAAAGAGGCTATAAAAATCAAACTAAAATGTATCCCACACCAGAGGCCAGCATTTCAAAGTGACATATGTTTGATAAACAAACAGATAATTTTATAGTAAGAATAAAAGTTTACATTGTAAAAGGCTTCATTTTTATAAATAGCACAGAAAGCATTTTAGTGTAGTTTTACCCACAGATTATAAAAAATATCTCTGAAAATGAAACATTTCTAAATAAAAAGCCTCAAATAACTTACTGAAATAGTACACTCAATTTTTGTTTTAATCTCTAACAAAGCTAACTTATTTTCTCATATTACTTCCTCCTCAAACAAGAATCAAGAGCAGGACAGTGATCTATAGAGAAACATACAAAGAAAATCTTTTTGTTTCTGAGGTGCTGGGGATTAAATGCAGGTCCTTTTATGCTTGCTAGGCAAGTGTTCTATCACTGAGCCACACCACCGGCCCCAAAGAAAATCTTATAAAATATTAAGAAAGTCAACATTTAAAGTTAGAATATACTTTTTTTCTAATAATCTAGTTCTGCTTAAAAACTGAAATTGGCCTGTTTCTTCATGTTCTTAAAAGCAAACCAAAAATAAACATTTCTTTAAGAAGTAGTAAGTAGGGCTAGGTGCAGTGGCACATGCTTGTAAACCCAGCAGCTCAGGAGGCTGAAGCAGGAGAATTCAAAGTTCAAGGCCAGCCTTATCAATTCAGGGAGACACCTTGTCTCAAAATAAAAATAAAAAGGACTGGGGATACAGCTCAGTGGTAAAGTATCCCTGTGTTTGAACACTCCAGTCAAAGGGGGAAAAAAAAGTAACAAATCCTGGCTACTTGTTAATAAACTTTAATAGGTTTACAGTATTTGAGGCTTTTGTATCTTTAAAATGTAAACGAGAGGCTGGCATGGTGGCTCATGCCTGTAATCCAAGCTACTTAGGAGAGTGAGATAGGAGGATTGCAAGTTTGAGGCTGGACTGGGCAATTTAGCAAAACCATGACTCGAAATAAAAAGCTAAAAAGGGCTGGGATGTAGCTTAGTAGCAAAGTGCCTATGGGTTCAATCTTGAGTACCAAAAGAAACGTAAACTAGGCAATAACAATAATTTTATTCAGCAACTTTTTTTTTTTTTTTCAGTGTTGAGGATGGAACCCAGGGACTCATGTATGCTAGGCAAGTGCTCAACCACTGAGCTACATCCCCAGTGTACCACTACGGCTTGGCTCCAGATGCATGGAAATCCGTTTCAGTTCATGATCCCTCCTTTTCCCTCCTGTCCTCCTTTCCCTCTCCCATTCTCCTTCCTCTGCCTTACTAGATTTCCTTTCACCCTTCTACTAATTTCTATTTGATTGTTTCTTTATGTTTTCCAATACAGATGCCTTTTAATGGTACTTTCTTTTATCACTTGACTCCAAAATTTATTGTGCTAAATCAGAATCATGCCCCAAACTTCATGTGACTATATTTATTCAGTGCAGCTTTCTCATTTTAAGTTAATGAAAAGACTAAAAACTTTTTTGCAATAGAGGGCTAAAATGGGTAATTTTGAGATAGGATTATTAATTTCTTAACAATATACATGGTAATGAAATATATTTATTTAAATTAATTCAGAATTTTCAATAAGTGAATGCTACTTGACATTAAAATTCAAAAGGCAAATTATGTAACAATATTTATGTTTTTCAGGAAGTGCCTTGCTTGATCTTTCTATGCAGAAGAAAATATGTAGTAAATATATGCTTTCAAACATACCTTCAAAAGAGTTTTTGTATTAAAAATTTGTTCAAAATTTATATTTATAAAATTTAAAATTCTGAATTATCAAGTAAAGAACTGAAACAAAAAACCCAAAGGGTATTTTTAATTCAGTTGATATACTATCAAATTTCTTGTAAGATGCCAGTATTCCTTTATTATCAAAACCTGGAGAAAGTTTGTTGATCAAATTGGCTGAATTTCCTGGATGTACCCTACTATTAACCCAATATGAAAACTATAAATTTATTAAAACTGGGGAAAAGAGTGTGAGAAGAGGATAGAATAAAAGAAAAAGGAGAAAAACATGAGAGATCCTTGCTCTTCCCCTGGAAAGACAGTAACACTCTGAGGGTCTTCATAAAAACCACAAGACACAAGATTTATTTTTTTAATGACGCCTACATCTGGTGTCTGTTTTTAAGAAGATTCAAAACAAAAATAAATACTCTTCCCTAAGTCATCTCTTCTATCTGAAACAGTTACAAAAAAGAAAGAAAGAAAAAACGAACACATTATCTTCCTTCTCCAAACTTTTTTTTTTGGTGGCACTGGGGATTGAATCTAGGACCTTGCACATGCTAGGCAAGAACTCTACCAATAAGCTATATTCTATCCCTAAACTTTCTACTTTTGAGTTTTGGTGCCATGTTCCTAGGAGGTTACTTGGGGTCATTTTGGCTCACTACTATTATCTGAACTGAGAGATATGATTGCTTTGGTTGAGAAAGAAAATTAAAGTAATGAGATCTTTGAAACTACCTTAGAGAACAACAGGACATTTTTTACTCGTTTTATGTCCTTCATTTAATAAAACATAAGATAGTGGATATAATATGAAAATACATACAGAGAAGTTAAGATTTTACAAGACCGTAAATCCAAAATTGGATTCGCAAGGAATCTAACATTGGGAATATTGCTTCTATGAAAAAACGGACTCACTACAACCCACTCCTAAACCATTAATAGGATGGAAGCTTTCTCTCTCTCACACACACATACACCTTCACCAAAACAGAAACAAGCCTACTGTCACCATTACCAACAAAAATAAGAACTCCCAAAGTTATGTTAGAAAATAATTCTGTATTACCACTTCGTGTGTGTGTGGGGAGTGATGACAGAAATCTAGCAAGACTATGGTACATACTCTTCCCTCTTACACCAAACTTCTTTTTCTTTTTGAAAGTGAGACCATCTCTTCTTTTGTAAGGCAGAGTTTCACATCTTACTCTCATTTCCTTCCACCCTCTTTCAAGATACTACTATCTCAAATTGTACCTTTCCAGGAAGTTACTCTAATCTCTTCTCTACTGGCTCATTTCATTTTTACTTGAAATATGGAAACCCTTTTGTAAAGTATTATGAAACAAGGCCAGTTTCTGAAACACCAGACAGCATATCAAATCTGGAAGGGGAGGACGAATGGGGTATGTTAAAAGGTGTAATTTCTGTACATTACTAAGTGATCTGATGCAATTAGGTGTGGGTGATTGCATCTTAAGAATATATTAGAAGTGAACAAAGTTGGATCACATGATTTTTTTTTTTGATTGGTAAAAAGGAGCTTAGATTTTGTTATAAATATAACTGGTTTGAATGAGGGAAAAATGAATATAAATTCAACACAACCATTTCAACAAAGGTGTTAATTTTAAGTCTTCAGTGAAGTCGGCAAGCAAATATGTCACTTGGCAGCTGTGTGATAACCTTAGGAACCTCAGGAATGTGGAGAGTTTCCAAAGGTGTCTGAAGAATAAGAACATTCATTAACCTGAATAATATTCTAAGTGAATCCTTAATTGAGTCATGCAGGAATAACAAGTACCCAAGACTCAGTGGAAATTCATAACTGGCAAATCCTAGATGCAAAGAGGATTACTAAATGCCCCAAAAGACTCCCCACCTCCCTGTGTAAAGACATCTGGTATTTCTTTTCTTGAAGTTTCCCCATGGGAAATGGCATCCCTCATCTAACCATCTGGGAACTCTAAATTATAAAATGAAAGAATAATACTGGAATGTTTTGTTGAATTATCAAGTCTAATAAACATTTAAACCACTAGCCTGTGTCCATTTGTGATCCTGACAATTGAGATCTTAGTTTAAGAACATCCATGTTTACTTTATTGGATCCTTTTGCCTCTGAGAAAATCCAATCAAAGGAAAACCCTCCTTACCTCAAGCGATGTTTTATTAGTTTCCTCAAGCAGCTGCTTTATTTTTCTTTCCATCACTATTTATATTTGCTGCAATTTTGACATAGACTTATAGCATTTTATTAGTAACTCACATTTTAACCTACTTGGACATAGTGTTTACTCATTCTGTTGAAATAACGCCAAAAGGTCAATTGCCTTTGCTTAATCCAACTGTCCCACTATAACAGTTTATTCACCTGATTGTCTTTGCATAGATTGATGTTCACTAATAATCTTTGAGCATTTTCTCATTTCCACTTTGAAGTCACGATATTTTTAGTTTTATTGTAACCCCTCTGACCCATTTCACCTCCCTAATTGACTCTTTCAAAATGCAAAAAATTCTCCAAGATTTCATACTTAGCTTTTGATTTTTATCAGTTTCAAGGATCAGTTACATTTTTACACTTAACTCATCAGTTTTGCTGATCTCTATCTCCAAACCTGATGTCTCAGCTTTACTCCCACATTTTGGATCATCTGCTGTACATTTCCTTTCAACAGTCACCTCAAATCCACTTTTTGAAATTGAACTCGTTATTGCTGTTCTGGAAAATCACCTGAATTCCTAGTTTTTTTTAGTTGTTGATGGACCTTTATTCATTCATTTATTTATATGTAGTGCTGAGGATCGAACCTAGTGCCTCACACATGCGAGGCAAGTGCTCTACCACTGAGCCACAATATCAGCCCCCTGAATTCCTATTTTTGTTAATGGCATGATCTTTCTGATCCCCAAACTTGGTTCCTCTAGTTTTGCTCCCCAAATCATCCACACACAAGTCACTAAATTTGGCTGATATTTCCCTCAAAAATTTGTTTATTTTTTTCCCATTCATACAGTTGGCACTCTGGTGTAAGTATTATAACTTTATGCCCAAAATCCCTGCTGAGAACTATACACCTTACCACTCCCACATGCCTTGAAGGACAAATTTCTCACACTGTCACTCAGGACTCTCCTCATTTAGATTTATTCCCTGGGGGAAAGAGGACTTGTGCAAGGACCTGACTAGGGTTTTCATCCAACACACCTTTCCTCATATGAAGTCTTTTCTTGCAGATTTTGAAAAAAGGCTCCTAATACTTGCAACTTATTCATATACCAGCTATCTTTTCAGGGGCAATTTAACTCCCAAACATATATTATTATATTTCCCCAGAAAACTTTAGTCTATGATATAAGCTCTTTCTTTTTTCTTATTTATAACATTTGTATTGCATTTATTATATACTTCCAAGAAAACTACTGTTTTACTATTTAACTTTCCTCATGCATACATATATAGTAAGTGGTAAATGAACTTATATTTAAGATCATTAACTAAAGAACTATTGCAACCCCAGCAGAAATTCTTCAATTTCTAGATGTATTACTTTCCATATTTTAATGAGCAAAAAGAGAATTGCACCTACTATAGGCAAGATTTGTTTAAAAAACAAACCAAGTCTAGTCTATGGAATATTATTAAGAGATTATTTTCTAGTAATACCACAAATACTAACTAGGAACCCCATTCTAAATATACAGTGTTCTTCTTAAGGTATAATTTGTTGTAATGGGTCTATTAATTTTTGGTTCATATTCCATACATTCATCAATTTCTGAACACAATAACAATTTAGCTCTGTATCACTGGATTGTATATAGATCAGTTTGGGAGAAATGGATTAGTGAATATATACTTTCTAGAACAAAGTACACAGTTTCTTCCACATTTTTGATATATGATTCATTAAAATGGTTCTTCACTGTGGGAAGGGGTCAATAACATAATGTATTTTCAGAAACAAATACTTTTTATTTTGGTAACTGAACCCAAGGGTGATTAACCACTGAACCACATCCCCTGCCCTTTTTCATATTTTTATTTTACATTTTTATTTAGAGACAGGGTCTCGCAGAGTTGCTTAGGGTCTTACTAAGTTGCTGAGGTCAGCTTTGAACTCACGATCCTCCTTCCTCAGCTTCCCACGCCGCTGGGATTACAGGTGTGTGCTATCAGGCCTGGTTAGAAATACTTTTTTTTATTTTGGCAGAGCTGGGGGTTAAATCCATACTTTGTGCACGCCAGGCAAGCACCCTAATATTGAGCTACATCCCCAGCTCAGATACATCAGTTTTATTATTTTTTTGAACATTTCAGTATCATTTTTGGTGAAGGAAATTTTATTTGAATGCTAATAGTGGTAGCACATATGGTGTTTTCACTATATTTCTCACAATATGCCAGAAATTCTAAAGCCATTAGAAAAAAAAAGATGAACCCAGGAGAGGATTCTACCATCTGGATAACTAGCTGTCATCATCTCTAAACCTGAAAAGGTATCGTAGGTGATACTTACAAAAGCAATTTGAAATACAGTTCTCATAAAAGATAATAAGATTTTAAAGAATCCTGTATTGTTACATCTTCAACCAAAGGAGTTAACATTTGATAGGTTTAGGATGCCAATAAGATAGGGTAATTATCAAAGGTTTCTTTTGAAATTTATAAAACTTGTCCTAGTATCCAGAGCTTTTATGCTAAAAAAAAAAAAGGTACTTCTTTTGTTTCTTGTTGTACTCAAGCTGTATACTCCCATTTCCTGGGATAGCGGAAACTAAGATCCACTTGGGAAGGAAATCCTAAGAGTAAATTAAAGAGATTTTTCTCTTTTATTTGGCCAAAAATATAGCTAAATTTACCTAAACTCAACTGAAGGTATGGTATAATTTTACTGCATAGTAGTTATATATGTTAGTAGTAAATATATGGAAAATAGAAGAAGAGGATGCATTAAAAAAAAAGGGTGTCTTCACAATATCTGGTAATACAAGTTTGATAGACAGCATTAAAAAGAAATGTTGGGGCTGGGGTTGTGGCTCAGTGGTAGAGTGCTTGCCTTGCATGTGTGAGGCACTGGGTTCGATCCTCAGCACCACATAAAAATAAGTAAATAAAATAAAGGTTTAAAAAAAAAAGAAATGTTCCATTAATAACAGCATTGTATGACTTATTATCTTTACCTTTCTGGACCTCCAGCAACGGCAGAACACAGCTTTATCTCCCAGATCTTCCATGTCAAAAGCATGTACTATCTTGGGGTTGTCTTTCTGGATGTGAAGGTTTACCATTGCTTTATTGTGATGATCTTTAACATAGAATCTTTTGTAAGCTAGGTAACCAACTGCAGCTGTCCCAGCAGCAATGGTAACTGCTGCAATCCATTCAACTGAAGCAGGGAAGGAAAAGAGGAATAATTACCAAAACCAAAATATACACTAAAAATCATTCACAAATGTTTAGGAAATCCAGTTTTTGAACATTAAGGAATGTTACAGTTAAAGATTTCAAGGTTACAAAAATGATCAGAACATACTAGTGCAATAGTGAGGGCTGAGAAAAGTCCCCATAAAGGTCTAAGGCAGTTACATATTTTCTATTGAGTGATGAAAGCTAAACTAAGATAGAAGAGAGAAACAAAGGTTATTTTCCCTTTTTAAGATAGAGAAGGAAAAACAAGGCTTAATGCTAAAGTGTTCATAAATAGATTTTTAAATAATGCGAGCCTGCAGGTATCCATTGCTTAAAAGAAAACATAAAACCTGAAAAGTAAAATTTTAGATTACAAACAAAAAACCCGGAGGTGATTACGTTAGCAAAATGACTCATCAGAGTTCATTTAAATAGCAAGTCCCTTAGTGATTCTAAAATGATTTAACTTATCAAAACTTAATTCTAATTACAATCAGTATCCAAAGAAAACAAACAAAAGAACACAAAACAAAACCACTCAAAGCTAAACATTCAAAGGAATATATCTTGCAGAATTTTAAGTTTCAAAGTCATTCAGAAGTCTGTTTTTCAAAGTTTCAAAGTGCTTTGTCGTTAAAATAAAAATCAGAACATATGCATTTCACATAAAATGTAATTAATATAATTAGACTCATTTAATAAATTTGAATTTCTATTAACCACAAGTGGATGAATTATCTGAATCCCCTACAAACTCCATTTTTAATTTAATTATATTATTCTCCTTTCTAATTATAATAATAATAAACTTGTTTGACTAACAGGCCATTTACTTATTCTCTTTGCGTGGCTTTCTAAGGAATCCTTAGAAACCCAAATGCTTAATGACTACCCCAGCTTCAGGCAGTGATGAAGAGAAGAAAGTTCTGCATAATCTGGTTAGTCTCAGCCTCAGATGAAAGTTGTCTATTCCCAGCATGGAGTGGGTTGCAGGTCGATGTTCAACAGGGGTCAGGATAAACACACTGGACTGCTTCCCAGCACTTCCTGAGTCACATCTTCACAGTGTTTGAAATAAGTTCCCAGACTATCAAATAAAGCCCTAGGGAGATTAAGTACAAAAAACACATTCCAAGGCCAAATAAAAACACATAAGGAGTTAGTAACTATTAGCTTATTTGCATTAGTGTGTCAAATATCCTATCTCACTAACATGATCAATCACCATACCTAATAATGCCTCACGTGTAATTGTAGCTCAATCTTAATTCTAAACTGGAAAGGAACTATATCATTCTCATACTTAATTCCTTTTATCTTGGTCTTCCAGTATACTTAATTCTGTCTGTAACAAATGTTTCTAATTACCGTGTTCTATAGATTTTATTTCCAACTTCAGTAGTATTTTTTTTTTTGTAATGCTAAGATCAAATGCTGAGCCTCTTGTATGCTATGCAAGTGCTCTACTACTGAGCTACATCCCCAGCCCAGCATTCTTTCTAAAGTAATTTAGATTGTTTTCCTTTCCACAACACTTCCATTCTTTCATTGCTATAACCTCCTAAAATAAACATTAACTAACATTTTGTCCTTCCCAGGTGCTGTATAACTGAGAAACAAGTCATTTGACGGTGTTAAACCTTTGGTCTTATCAGAAGTTGTTTTAAAGTACACTATATAGATTTCTCTTGAATTTCAGTGCTATTTCATGGTATTATCCTGTGGTATTTCCAAGCAGGGCAGCAACTCTGCTGTGATTTGTACCTTGATTTGTGATCTTCCTTTATGATGCATTATTTACTATAGCACTTTCTTGAAAAAATATTCCCTCTGTTAGGAGCTACAGTAATCAGCTAATGTAAAGACACTCTGAATTGTTAAAGTATCTATTATAAAATGGACTAAAACATAGCTATGCATAGGATATGCTCAGAAATGTTTGCTGAATGTTGTCTTCAGTACAAACTTAAAAGAGGTCAATATTCCAAAAGACTAAAATAACACAACTCACTAAAAGTGAACCTTAAATTTCACTTTTTAGGTGAATTAGGAAGTACTTTCTGACATATCTGTTTTAATGGTGTTTACATATTGCAAAAAGTCCTGAGATCCTAAGAACTACAATTGGCTAGTTATTAGTTTAATGATATTAAAAAAAAATCCTATAGGAACTTCAACATCAAACAAACCCATAATAAGTCAAAAGAATCTCTCTTCGTTGTTAGAACATTCTTTTCTCATGTTACCAATTGAATTCATTTAGTGACTTTTTAAAAAACATTTTTTTATCTCTTCTGGATTTTGTGATGGTAGAATAAGTGACAGAATAACTGGCATAGAAAAGAGGCAATATTGCAAGCAGCATTTAAATAAATAGGCGCTGCTGGGTGCAGTGGCGCACGCCTATAATCCCAGCACTTTGGGAGGCTGAGTCAGGAGAATTGCGAGTTCAAAGCCAGCCTCAGCAACAGCGAGGCGCTAAGCAACTCAGTGAGACCCTGTCCCCACATAAAACACAAAATAGGGCTGGGGATGTGGCTCAGTGGTCAAGTATCCCTGAATTCAATCCCCGGTACCAAAAAATAAATTAATAATTGGGCGCTGAGTGGCTGCCCCATAGGGAATCACAACATGTGCTCTGACCCTACCCCACACAATACGTCACTTATGCCCCAAGCAAATGTCACAGTACCATATGTGTGCTAGAAAAATAGCTTTGTATTTGCTCCAAATGAGCATTTTAGAATCACAGAGCTAGATAATGTCTTAAGAATTTCCATTTTTTTCTTCCCAAATTCTAATTCTCTAATATCATTGGGGACAAATGTAAGAGTTCCCAGAAGTAAGAAAAGAGTTGCTATTTTATCATTTCATTACTGTGGCCTGAATCAGTCTTTTCTGGCAAAAAGCTGTGGATATCACTTACTACTCTAGGGAAAAGAAGGAAAAGGAAGCTAGGCAGAGACAGACAAAAATGATGGCAGATTTAAAAGTCAACAACTGGGGAGAGAAAAAAACTGAAAACTTGAGAGAGTAAGCAAATAATACGTGACATTTAGTACTCGATAGGTATATGTCTATTAAGAATAATCATGCTGCCTATAATCCCAGCAACTCCAGAGATGGAGGCAGGACCATTCCAAGTTCAAGGTCAGCCTGCGCAATTTAGGGAAACCCTGCCTCAAAAAAATAAAAAAATAAAAAGGAGCCGGAGCAGTGGTGCAAGCCTGTAATCTCAGTACTTAGGGAGGCTTAGACAGGAGAATTGCGAGTTCAAAGCCAGCCTCAGCAACGGCCAGGCGCTAAGCAACTCAGTGAGACCTTGTCTCTACATAAAACACAAAATAGGGCTGGGGATGTGGCTCAGTGGTAGAATGTCCCTGGGTTCAATTCCCAGTATAAGTGGAGGTGGGGGGAAGAACAACCTCAGAGGCAAAAAGGGACTTTACCAAGACTCAATACTTAAAATATTTTTTCATTTGGCATCTTTCAGACACTGGCTCAGAACTGGGTCTTCCAAAATCTTTGGCATTTCATTTCTTTTCCCCCTTCCTCTGGCTTATCTTCATTTTGCTTTTTCTGAAGACATTTCTCAAGGTGCAGTTATTCCTATAGTTAGATTGAACCCCACTCTACCCAACCCTGTTTAATAAATTATCTTCTAATAAAGAACATAAACATTTCTAAATTCCCCCTTTCTTATTCTTCCCTTGTACTATTATATAATCTTTGGATTTCTCTCAAAATTATTCAGAGATGGAGAAAACATGGACTTGATCCTAAATCCCACATCCTTATTTATAAACCATTCCTCAGATTTTTTTTATCATGAGGATTATCTTGCTTTAACTTGGGAATCTCACCCTTCTTCCTTTCTTTCTGCCCCTTTTCTGCCCCAAACTGCCTTCTCTTACCACTGTCAACTGCCACAGAACCAGAACATTCCTTTTCTATCAGGAGAGGGGGGAGGGAGCTGTGTTGAAACGCATTCCTCCCTGAGATTTTGCAGACTGGAAGAGGTGACTGGTAATGTTTTCTTCTCAAGGATTGGTGTACTGGTAGAGTTTAATGTGAGTTGAGTAAAAAGAAATAATGGACTAATTTGAATTGGCAATTTAATCTGTCCACCTTAACCATTTTATCACTCCTATGCCAAATGACTTACCCTTACACCAAATGACTTATCTCTTTGCCTTTCTCTTAACCTATTTTGGTAAAGTGTGGAATTTACTTCCTGAGATAAAAAACAAAAAAATAAAAACAACAACAAAAAATCTTTAGTATGGAACATTTGAGACACACAGAGAGACCATGTAGGAAAAAGACAAAATCCATTTACCCTCATCAAGTTCCAATAATCACCAACTGATGACCAATCTTTTTTTATCCATAGCTCCAAATCCCACCCTCTCATTATTTATTTATTTATGGTTTATAACCTATAGGAGCTACCACTTTTTCCTTAAAAGGAATTCCTTAAAGGATTACTTTCAATGAATTTACTGAATCAATATGGTGAGGTTAAATGAGGTGGGAAATTATGAGTTAGTTTCAATAAAATATCTAAAGATACAAAAGTCAGAGAAGAAAGATTTACATTGTTTGGATTATATGCATTTTAATGATTAGGGTTTGGGATGGAAAATGAAGCGCAAGGGGAACAGATAAATCCCTGTTTTGTAACTTGGGGGTAAAGCCACCTGTGAGTATTAGTGGTTTAAGGGAAAGGCTGGTTAAAGAAGCCCTTTTAAAATACTCAATTCACTCGTTTTTTTGTTTTTGTTTTTTCTCTCTAAAGATGAAGGCAAATTATGAGTGACTTTAGGCTGAAGAGAAGAAAACCATTATAAGGGGCTAAAGATTTAAAAGTGACAAGTATCAATGAGGCAAGAGTTAAGGGAAGCAGAAGAAAATGGCATCTGGAGGACATGAAAGAGAATGGCCTCAAGAATTATACTTTTCTTGTCAACAGAGGCGAAGGGGTTAAGGATGAGAATGGATTCAATGTGTTCTGGAGGTATTAAGGAGCAGGGTCAGTTCTGGAAGGTCAATTCTACCAGGCATAGGGAAGAATCCTAAGAGATCAGAGAAGCAGGCAGGGAAGGCCACTTAGTGCTAAAAACTATTGTGAACTAATGGTCTCATCAACCAAAGTGCTATCAACAGCCATCACAAGGACAAAGATCTTTGACAGGATTTCAATTGCAATCACTCATTCTCATTGCCTATTTTCAGTCCTGGCCTGATCCCCACTTATTCTTCTTTATAACCCACTCATTACTTTTATTTTCCCCTGAATGAAAAATTCAGCATGTATATACATACACCTTTACTTTTTATTCAACATAACTTATTGTCTCATACTATATTCTAAGCCCTTTATAATTATGAATTCATTTGAGAACAGGTATGATCATCTTCCCCTAAATTAAAAAATATAAACTGATTTTCAAACCCATAGGAGTTAATAGTTTTGTTTAAAAATTGAGTAGAGGAAGCCGGGCGCGGTGGCTCAAGCCTGTAATCCCAGCACTTAGGGAGGCTGAGACAGGAGAATCGCGAGTTCAAAGCCAGCCTCAGCAATGGCGAGGCGCTAAGCAACTCAGTGAGACCCTGTCTCTACATAAAACACAAAATGGGGCTGGGGATGTGGCTCAGTGGTCGAGTGCCCCTGAGTTCAATCCCTGGTACCAA
>CM053404.1:57084998-57116529 GCA_028644305.1 Xerus rutilus
AAAAAAAAATAAAAATAAAAATTGAGTAGAGGGCTGGTATACCTGAGGCTCTGGATTCCCAGTACCTCAAAAAAAAAAAAAAAGAAAAAAGAGAGAGAGTAGAAACAAACTTTAACAGGGAGTGGGGATATTTTATTCTCCCAACCAAATTCCTGTAAGAACCAAACTTTTCTATGATCCAAACATTAAAAGGTAGATTCCCAAGAAATTTTCTATGATCCAAACATTAAAAGGTCGATTCCCAAGACATTCTGTTTCTACTTTGCCCACCACTATATTTGAGGAGGGAGAAGGTGCTGGCAGAAGAGATTTATAAAGCCTCTGGGCTTCTTCCTATGGCCCCCAGAACAAACTTTATGCTTATCAGTGAAATAAAAAGTAGTTACTCCACATAATGAATTTGCGTACTTCAAGTTTAAGCCAACAATCTGTTTCACCAAGTGATTTTGTATCCCTTAGTCAATGATAAACTAACGGGAAACTCACCTCTGAATTCTTTATGGTAAGACTTAAAAAACAAAACAAAATACTTGTCTTGCTTGCAGGAAAAATTAGCTTGCAGATAGTGAGAAAATTATTTGAAAGGATACTGATACGAAGTCCTAGAGATTCCACAATATGCTACCTAAACAGAGTTCAATAGTGGGCATAGTTACTCAGGAGGCTGGGACAGGAAGATGAAAAGTTTGATGCTAGTGTGGACAACTTAAAGATCTTACCTCAAAATAAAAACAGAAAAAGGGATCAGGATGTAGTTCAGTGGTAGATCACTTGCCTACCATGCATGAGGCCCTGGATTCAATCCCTGATAGTACACAAACCTCTGAAATAAATAGATTTCAGTGCCTATTTACACAAAATGATCCCATATTTTAAACAAAAATGCAGTTTGGAATCTTTTGGCCCATGCGCAAGTCTTTCTATAAAATTAAAAATATTGGCAGCATAAATCACATGAGAATTTTATTTTACCCAACAGTCCTATTCCTGAGAAAGTTGTTATAAAAACCAAAACCACAGATGTCACTCCCTATTTTAAATGTACAAGGTGCCCCTATTTAAAGGAGCCTCAAGACAACTATCCTTTCAAATAATTTTTGCAAATAATCAGCTTTTTATCATTAGTAACTTAGAAATGTCACTGATCTTTCTTTTTCTATCTGCCAAGTGAATTTTGTCAATAGAAGTAGAACTCTCCAATTTATGGGCTCTCTCTCTTTAATACAAAATTAGGATAGGCTACAAATGCTCAGAATCTACTGAATGAATCAATTGTACCAATTTTAATTAACTTCTGGACAAGCTCTTTACCTTTACTCGACTACATTTGCAGGCAGCCAAACCTTTTGGTTTTATACCTGGTCAGAGAGATCACATATATCACGTAGAGGGTGTTATTAACAAATATAGTAACACAAACACTGTTATAAAGTGAACTTCACACTAGGCAAATTTTATAAATAATTCTCTTAACTTTAATTGGACTTTCTGCAAAGTGTTGTTTCCAAACGCTAGGTACTAGTTCTGGGAAGGACAACTGTGAAAGCTGAAGGAAGGCTCAAGGAACTTGGTTTTTAATCCTCTCTCTTGGACTACTGCCAACGAACCCCAGATGCAAGGGGCATAATAAAAAACTGGGAAAACTGAAGACTTCGGATTGGGTTTCTTCACCTTAAAAAAATCTGCAAAACTAAGATGTGATTAGTCATGCACGGCTTCAGGATTGCAGGAAATTGACTTTCTGGCTCCATGTTGATTTCAACGTGAGAAGGAGAACAAGTTTGTTTTCCCCTTCACCTCTCCTTTTTCCAGGCCCAGCGACTTAAAGACACAAAGGCTTTTGGGGGGAAAACAACAACAAAATAGCAGCGAGATCACTATGTGTTAGGGTTTGACTAGTAGAGGGAAACGCGTATCAGAGCTGCGTAGATTACTGCATGGCCCTGCGCTACTTATGCCTAGAGATCATCCATCCACACCCTGACCTCGCTCCTTTCCCTGGTCCGGTCCAGAGCCCGCAGCCAGGCGGAGCGCACGTCCTTCTGCATCTCAAGGTTACAGGACCTGCAGGCGTGTAGGACAGCGAAAACAAACCACAAGAGCTGCGGGCGCTGCAACCGGTGCGCAGGCCGCTAACCTCACCCGCTCCGGGGCCCCACTTCACCTCGAACGCTCGAATGGGAAGTCAGACCCATGGCACCGTCACTCGCAAGGCGTATGCGCAGGACACCGACCACAAACCGGCTCACACAGACCGCTGGAGTCAAAGCACAAGAAGCGTCCTAAGGGCACCGACTGGGGTTGCTACGGCGCAGGCGCCGCGGTAGGCTGGAAGCACGTGTTTGTGTTCGCCTTGGGTTGATGCTGAGCATGCGTGGATCTGTGTCCCGGGCCCTAAGGAAGTCTGGAGTCCGGATTTTGACAGCTGCTGGAGGGGGGAGGAGGAAGACTTAGAGAGGCAGCAACGGAGTCTGCGCAACTCTGAAGGGCGGGGCCCTGGGAATGGGAAATCCAGGTCAGATTTTACATTTCTTCCAGGTGTGTGGGTTTCTGGTGGCTGAGACAGGTGCCTGTAAGACACTTCCCTTAACCAGATAACTAAGACATCACCTAAATTTTTCTTGCTTAGTTCTTGCTTAATTTTTACCTGCAAGGACGGATCCAGTTTTCATATAAAACGCCAACGGCAAACAGAAGGATCGATGATACAATCCCATTCCAGAACCTCCTTTAGGCCCCGGTGTGCACCTACCCCTTTCTTCTGTCTTTGACCTAGTTAGTTATCCACTCAGGATCTAGGGGTCTGGGGCATTTTCTAGAGGTCAAGTATGAAGGAAGGAGGGAAAGGGGAGAGATACTTGATTATTTCTTCAAAATTCGTGGTCATTTATTTTTTCCTAACAGCCTGAAATTTGTTCCAAAATTCTTTTGTAAGAGTATTTTAGGGCTGGGGTTGTGGCCCTAGTGGTAGAGCACTTGTCTAGCATGTGTGAGGCACTGGGTTCGATTCTCAGCACCACATATAAATAAACGAATAAAATAAAGGTCCATAAATAACTAAAATATTTTTTAAAAAAAGCATTTTAAAGGCAGCAACTGGGGATGGGGGCTAAACTTGAAGAGTGCTTTGAAGGTGCGTCCTCTATCAAGCTACCTGCTTTTACTTGTTCTAGCATAGGGTAGGGGTTGGAGGGAGTTGATTGCACAGAAGGGGTGGCCTCCCAAACCAGCCCTGGCACTGCTTCAGCCTCCTAACCTTTCCAGCACAGGACAGCTATTCTCACCTGGAAGCCCAGGGGTCTATAAGCCCACCCCGGAGAAGCTCTGAGACGAGGGTTAAATGAACAAAGGCAAAACTCCTGTGGCATCGCAATGCCAGCTCTGGGGTAAGGACTAGAAGGACCCCCATCAGCTTCCAGGTCGCGGTCATCCCCAGCAGCGCCGAGCGGCCGCCCCGCAGCAGGGGTCCGATCGGGCAGCCTCTGGGCATGCTCAGTGCGGCAGCGGCCGCAGGTCGCGCAGTCGGAAGCTCGCAGCGGCGGCATTGCGGGCGGCGCTGACGCGCGCGCGGCAGCGGAGGGGACTGGAGGACGGCGGGAGGGGGCGGGGCGCGGGAGGTGGGGCCGCCGTCGCCGTCTGGGCCCCGGGGAGCGCGGGGCGCTTCTGCCGCCGCTGCTCCGCTCGATTCCGTCTCCTGGGCAGCGGCGGGACCGGCGGCGGCGGCGGCGAAGCGGGAGTTGGGAGCCGCGGTCCGCCGAGAGTTGGGCAGGGGAGCGCCCGCGCCTCCGCGGCGTCATGGGCCCCCTTCCCGGGCCTCAGCGGGCACCAGCCGCGGGAACCCCCAGGCCTCCTCGCGGCCGAGCCTGAGCGACCCCCGGGTTCTCAGGCGCCCGCTCTCTGCTCCCTAATTTTTCCTGCTCTTGCCGCCGCTACCGCTTGTGCTCTCGGTTATGGCAACAGAGCCGCCATCCCCCCTCCAGCTCGAGGCGCCCGGCGCCCCAGAGATGCGGACCCCACCGGCGAGCGATGCTGCCCCCGAAGGCACCCCGGAGCCAGCGGGAGGCAGGCTGCGTTTCCTCAACGGCTGCGTGCCCCTGTCGCATCAGGTGGCCGGGCACATGTACGGAAAGGACAAAGTGGGTAAGTGAGGGTGGCGCGGGGCTCTCAGCTACCCTTCTGTCTTCCCAACCTCCCAGGCCAACCGAGGCAGCCCGGCGCTCACGATCGGTACTTGAACACCCCCCACCCCGCCCCCAGGGCTGCATGCCGCACCCCTGGCCTCTTCCGCTCTCCCGGAGAACCTCGCTACCGGTGCAGAAAGGGTCTCAGAAAGTGGGGCTGTATCTGGGGTGTAAGGCTCAGGCTTATGGGAGGGGCGACGGGGAGAGGCGATCCTGGTCTCCCCAGGGAGGGTGGGTGTTCTTTGGAGACGGCGTTGTTAGTAAAAATAAGGAACTTCATTTTTACTAGACGGGGAAGTAAATTCTCCCTCGAGCGCAGATCTGTTTATTATAGGCGAGTAGCTATTGCCAAAGAAAAGGAATGAAATGCAGATGATGCTAATCTAATGCTTCTCAGTTGGGTGCAGCTGCGTAGCTGGAGGGGGGAAAAACAAACAGAGCCTCCCCCCCACCTCGGGAAAGCTTGTCCTGGATCTCTCCCTTCTTGCCCCTTGAGCTTTTTTTTTTTTTTTTTTGGTGTCTCCTGGATTTTTCTGGGAGGCGTGGCAGAAACTCGGATTCAGGGTAGGAAATACACCCTGCTAGAATGACACACAGATAAAACATTCATAAGATTATCGTGGCCTCTGTAATACGTTTTGTGAGTTCACAACTTTTAAAGCATAATATAAGGCTTATCTCAATTTAGGAACTGTAATTCACCTAGTTTACTCGCAGTGTTTACCAGGGCCATGATTACGTGAATAATCTGATGGATGAGTATGTGAGTATTGCAGATCTTTGACCCGGAACAACCACTGGAGAGGTAAAATGATTCACGTTTAGGCTGATAAGGTAATACGGACATTTTTAGACCACCTAACTAAGGCTAAGACTGGTTAAGTTACAAACCTAAAGTCATAGAGCTACTTTGTGTTAGAATCTGATGCCAAGGGATTTTCCTTGAAGTATTGTTTTTTTTATTGTTCTGTACTTGCAGAAAGTACACAAACTGGGACTCAGTTACACTCAGGAAATGCTGAAAGAATGGAAAATTGCTTTTAGTATACCAAGTTAGGAAACAGTACTCAAGGTGTTTAGCGTAGACATTTTCTCCTATGTGCCATATCTGCGAATGAGAGTTTGAGCCTGCTCATGGAGTCACTGTTAGTAGAGCCATACTTATTGATTTATGGTAATAAACTGTGATGATAATATTCCTAATAATATTCTAGATAGAGGGCTAAATGTTTACCTAAGGGTCCTAAAGATCGACTTATGTGCAAAGGGGGAAAAAGCCAAAATCCCAACATAAATAAAAACGATCTCTATGAGGATTGTTACTAAAGAACATAATCACTACTTATGAAAGTATGTAGTCGTGATCCTATTAGAGTTACTTTAGTCACCAATTAAGGTGACTTAAAAATTATAAACAATGACTGAAAGTTAATTTGTCACCCATCTTGCCTAATTAGTTAGATTTTGGAGGATGTTTTTACAGAGTATTGTTTATTATAGCATTCAATTTAAAATAAGCCTTTTTCCCATTAAGGTTCTTTTGACTAGGAAATGCCTTTATATCACCATAATACAGTTCTTCAAAGATACCATGCTGACAAACTAATACATATTGTGGAATTTAATTCTCAAATATTTACAGAGTTATACATATATTGTTAGTATTTTGAAAGGACACCTATATGGTGAAAATCTTCCCAGTTCATAAAATGAATAACAAGATGGTTAGTAATTCAAAGTTCAACAATTATGTCTCTGCACTATCATAAATCATTTACAGTTTAAAGTACATTATTTAGATTATACTTTGGTCTGTCAGCTGAAATAATTCTCAGTAATCTTTGTTAAGGATATTGTGTGTTTGTTTTTGTATTGCTTTTTAATTTTTGTTCCTATCATTAAGTGGCCAGGGTTTTCCATTTTAGGTTTGATATCTTAACTATCTCCAAAAAAGAGTTATTATTTTTGGTAGTTTAAAAATGAAAAACATGGCACTTGATACAAGGAATAAAGGTGCTTGAACAGAAAAATATATCTTGTTATAGCTAAGTATCAGAATATACTCATGTTTTTGATTATCAGAATTATGGTTTACATTCTCCACTGAAACCTATTTCATCAAATAAATTTTAATTCTGAGTTCTAGGAGTAAAACTTTTTTTAATTGTAAGAATGGTTCATAATCTTTTAGGGAAAAAAATATTTAAGTAATGCCCTTTCCCATAGTCTTATTCCCCCTGCACAACCTCTGGTAACAATTTTCCATACATCCTTAGGCCTTTGCTTTTGGGCACATACATAAACACATTAACACAATTCTAATTTTTCATATAGATAGATACATCAGCATTTTTTTTTGTTTTGTAGTGTTGGGGTTTGAACCTAGGGCCTCATGCATGCTAGGCAAGGGCTTTACCACTGAGCCACACCCTCAGTCCCAATGTATTTTTTTTGATCCTAATTTTATTGTGTAGTATAGCCATATTTTTGTACTGAGGATATACAGGTGCTTCTTGATTTACAATGGGGTTACATCTTGATACACCTATTGTAAACTGAAAAAAATTCAAAATACATTTAATACTACTCCCTGCCAAACATCATAGCTTGGCATCATAATATACTCTTACCTTTGTGATGGTGTGCCTAACTGGAAGCTGTAGCAGCTGCCTATGGCACAAGACAATATGCAACATGATCTTAGACCTAGAAAAGATTAAAATTTGAAGTATGATTTCTTCTGAATACCTGTTTTTTTGCACCATTATAAAGTTAAATGATTGTTAAATTGAAGACCATTGCAAGTTTGGGGACTGCTTGTACTGTTTGTACTTACTGTGTTATGTTCTACAGAATAGATATATCATAATTTGCTTAACAGTATATATATATTTTTTTAAATCTTTATTTTTTTATTTTTATGTGGTGCTGAGGATTGAACCCAGTGCCTCACGCATGCAAGGCAAGTGCTCTACCACTGAGCCCCAACCCCAGCCACTTAACAGTATATTTTAATAAAAATGTATTTTAGAGTTTGACCATTTTTGCTGTTATAAATAATGTATTAAATATTCTTTTACATTATGGCATACCTTGCTATAGCAAAGTTTCACAAAAGTGTAAAAACTAACAATTTCCCAAAGCTCACTAAAGTTAGCATAAAATCCTTTTCTGTTTTAATATTTAACATATACTATTAGTTTCTTTTAAAAGTACTTAAAGGCCAGGTGTGGTGATGTCTGTCTGTAATCACAGCTATCCCAAAGGTTGAGATTAAGAAGATCACAAGTAGAAGGCCAGCCTCCACAAGTGAATGAGATGTCTGAGAATGCGAAAAGGACTGGTGTTTAGTCCTCAGTAACGCACGAAAAGCAGAGAAAAGAGTCCATAAGTGTTAAATAAGAGGTTAAAATCTGAAATTTGTACTTTGATCCAAGTTAGGATGTAGAAATGAGATAATCTGTAGGAAAACAATTTAAACTGATAATGGGGGGGGGCATTCATTCTTATTGAAATTGTTTTGGCTTCATTCTTATTGAAATTGACTTAAAATGAAATGTATAGAAAAGTTGGAAGAACAGTAGAACTTAACATTTGGCCAAATTTGTTTTATTATTTCTGCATGTATTTTTTTTCTGAACTATTTGTGAGTGGCTTGTATATATACATCATGCCACTTTATGCAGTAATTATTCCGTATGTATTTCCTAAGAACAAATATTCTCTTTTGTGGCCACTGTATGTTTATTAAATATGGGAAATTTAATAGTGATAATATTTTATAGCCCATATTCTTATTTTGTCAATTGTTCCAATAACATCAATGTCTTTTATGCCATTTGTTTTTCTCAGGGGAAGAGCTGCTTCAGGATATCATGTTGCATTGAGTTATGTCTCTTAGTCTCCTTTAATTTGTAACATAACCTCAGCTTTTCTCTTTTATAACATTGTCATTTTGATGAACAGGCTAGTTGTTTATGAAATGTTCTTCAATTTGAGTTTCTGATGGGTCCTTATGATGAGCTTCAGGTGATGCATTTCTGGGTAGAACATTACAGAAATGTTATCCTTTTTAAAATAACCATGTCTAGAGACCTATATCTCTCTGACCTTTATTAGTGCTTAATTTTGGTCATCTGGTCCAAGTGTCATCTGGCTTCTTCAGTATATAGTTATTTTTCCTCTGGCAATTACAAGCTATGTATGGGGAGACACTGGAAGGTCATGGAGATATCTGGAAGCCTCATCAAACTGCACCCCTAGGTTTGGCATCTATTGATTATTCTTGGATCAATCTTTTTTTTTTTTTTAAATATTTTTTTAGTTGTAGATGGACACAGTATCTTTATTTTATGTGTTTTATGTGGTGCTGAGGATCAAACCCAGTGCCCCACGCATGCGAGGCAAGCGTTCTACCACTGAGCCACAATCCTAGCCCTTTGGATCAATCTTTGATAGTTATAAAATCATGATTTTTCCAATTCTAATACTCCCTGTAAAATTTTTTTTTTTTGTGGGACTGGGGATTGAACTCAGGAGTACTCGACCACTGAGCCCCATCCCCAGCCCTATTTTGTGTATTATGTAGAGACAGGGTCTCACTGAGTTGCTTAGCGCCTCGCCAGTTGCTGAAGCTGGCTTTGAACTGGAGATTCTCCTGTCTCAGCCTCCCTAAGTGCTGGGATTACAGGCTTGAGCCACCGCGCCCGGCTTGTAAAAATTTTTATTTTATGAGAGCTAGCCCTCCTTTTACTCCTATCCATGCATGTCCATATTTATGATTGGTTTGGACTCATGGATTTCTATTTTATAATGTGTCATAACCTATTACAAAACTTTTCTTGCTGCTTAAATTGTACTGAATCTGGCCATTGCAAGCACTTCCTTTCTGTCACAAGTTACTTTAGACATTTACCTTTCCTTCCTCATCCTAGAATCAGCCATTTGTCCAGTTAATTGAAATAGTATTTAGAAACTCTGATTTGGGTGCCCCGTATAGTCTAACTACTGAGTATCGTTGCTTCCAGGTCTTTTCAGTGGATGTAATTTAAATAATTGTATAAATGTTTCAGGAATCACAATTTTGTACTTCTAGTTTCATTCCAATCTGAGTCCTTTATTTTCTTTGTTTCTGAATTTGTATTTCATTTCTTACCCATTGAGAACCCTGACTCCTAGTGTTATATGTTTATAATTTTTGCTCAGTCCTATAATTCTCAGAATTTCTACACCCATACTTCTATAGAAAACAAACATAAAATGAAGAATTCAAAATGAAATTTTCTTATACTAAGGGTATATGGTTGGAAACTGTTATTTTAGGTTAGTTTTTTTTGGTTATTTCTCCCCTCTTCATACTAATAGCATTTACTTGAAATAGTTGGGTTCATTTTGTTTCTGTTTATTTTAATTCCATTATATACAGGAATGCTTAAAAAACTAACATGCTTCCAAGAGTCAAAACTCCTCTCCTTTGTTCAATATGCCATGTAGATAGCTAGTTTCATTGTTTGTTGATTCACCCTTTTCTGAGTTTCTTGTAAAATTAGGCCAATCTATGAGTACTTTTTCTTTAAGACAGCAGATAGTATGTGGTAAATACGGTTGTGTACTTTGCTTTTGAAAGATAATTTGTCCTACAATCAGCATAGAGCTTTTCCTCATTCTTTTCTTTTTTTGGGTACTGGAGATTGAACTCAAGGGCACTCGACCAACGAGCCACATCCCCAGCCCTATTTTGTGTTTTATGTAGAGACAGGGTCTCACTGAGTTGCTTATCCCCTCGCCGTTGCTGAGGCTGGCTTTGAACTCAGCGATTCTCCTGTCTCAGCCTCCCTTAGTGCTGAGATTACAGGCTTGTGCCACCACGCCCGGCTCCTCATTCTTTTTTTTTTCATAGCTCAATTGTGTGCCACTGTGCATTTGTACCACGGTTTATTTAGTCGATTTCCTGAATTTGCTTTTGGTCTTTTATTTGTTTTCATTGCTTTATTTATTTATCCTAATAATACCTCACTGTCTTGATTCAAGTACTATATAGTTAAGTACTGATAAATAGTAGAGTAAGCATCTTATTTTCCATTTCATGTTTGTTTTGACTTTTTCTGGCCCTTTAAGTTTCCATATAGATTTAAATCAGCTTGTCACTTTCCCCAGGAAACCCGAGAGGATTTTGTTTGAGTTTGCTTTAAATCTATAGATTACTTTGGTGAGAATTGATTTCTTCACAGTCTTGAGGCTTCCAGTACATGAACTTGTTACATCTCTCCATTTAATTCTTCTCTAATTTCTTCTGAGTTATAGTTTTAAGTGTAGAGTTTGCTAGATTTTCCAAAGTATTTAATACTACTATAAATTGTATTGCCTTCTAAAATGATTTTTATATTGAAAATGTTTCAAACTTAGAAAAATGTTTCCAGAATAGTATGAAGAATTACACTGTTCATCCAGATTTAGCAGTTACCCATCTTTTATTACATTTGCCTTATTACTCTCTGTAGATGATTTTGTAAAACCATATAATAATAAATTACACTAAGCAACTCAGTGAGACCCTGTCTCTCTACATAAAACACAAAATAGGGCTGGGGATGTGGCTCAGTGGTTGAGTACCCGTGAGTTCAATCCCTAGTACCAAAAAAAAATAATAATAATAATAAATTACAGACACCAATGATCCCTTTCTTCTAAATAATTGTATATTGCCTAAAAATAAGACTCTTTCTTACCTAATCTTGACCAAATGATCAATTTCAGAATATAACATTTGGCTTTTGCCACTATTTACATAATATTTCTTGTATTTGACCTTAGCTAAAGGCTGAGAAGCGATATACTATTATCCTTTATAGCAATGCTTTTGACCTTCCAGCATCAGACACTGCATTTAGTTGTCATAACTTTTTAGTTGCCTGACATTTAGATTAGGTCTTTATTTTTTTAGATCTTTTTTAACCATGAAAATTTTCAAGAGTTATAGGCATATGGCATTTTAGAATATCCTTTAAAATTATGTTTGGCTGATTTTTTTTAAAAGTTATGATTAGATTTAGGTTATACATTTTTAGTGAGAATATTGTTATGCTGTGCTCTGAAAACATCATATCATAAGGCACAAGATGTTAATGGTATTGTTGATATAACTTTGATCGTATGGTTAAGTGATATCTACCTAATTTTTTCCACTGTAAAATTATTGTTTTTACTATAGTAATTAATTTGAGAGGAACATTTTGAGTTTGTATATCCTGATCCTCATCAAACTTTATATTCAGTGATTAAGCATCCGTTGATGATATTTGCCAGACTCACTTGTTAATATGATGATTGCAAAAGAAATATTCAAACTTTTCCTGTTACTTTTTAATTGGCATTCTACATTAAGGAGTCATTTCCCCCTCCTTTTCTTTTCTTTCTTTCTTTTTTTTTTTTTTTAAATGATATTGGGGATAAAACCCAGGGTCTTAGGTGTGCTAGGCTAGCACTCTACTCCAAAGCTATGCCCTATCCCTTTTAATTGTATTTTGAGCAGGGTCACCCTGAGTTGCCCAGGCTGGTGTTACCTTGCCATCTTCTGTCTCAGACTCCTGAATAGCTGGGATCATAGATGTGTGCCACCATGTTCATCTTCCTTAATTATCTATTAGGATAGACTAGTGGATTTTTCAAGTTTAAATGAATAGATATTATCTATTATTGTTACTGTTGATTTTATTGCTGATGTTTTCCCAGATTTGGGCACTGGCAGCTTCTTCAGGCTGGCTGCTGTATGTTGACATTTCTTTTTTTCTTGTGTTTTCTCACTTTCTGGCATAAAAATATTTTCCATGTTCATTTTGTGCTTTCCCTGTTCACACCCTGAAATGGGCCATTTTTCTTCAAGGAAACTGGTTCCTGTGGGGATGAATGGTGTTGAGAAATCAAGATCTGGATTCCAGGTGTACTCATTACTCCTTGTATGTAGTTCTGTTTATTCTTTTACCAGACTGGATTAAGAAATATTTAATTTCGGGCTGTGATTATGGCTCAGTGGTAGAGTGCTTGCCTTGCATGCGTGAGGCACTGGGTTCAATCCTCAGCACCACATAAAAATAAATAAAATAAAGATATTTAAAAAATACATTTAATTTCATATTCTTGAAATATTGAGTTCATCCTCATAATTTAGCAGAGTTTTTTGTTGTTTTTATGTTAGAGATTAAATTTAGGTCCTTGCACATGCTCTTAAGCATGTGCTTTATCACTGAGCTCTATCTTCCAGCCCCATATCTATAATATACTTATTTGTTTAGTTTTTTGTGGTGCTGGTGATCCAACTCAGGCCCTCAGCCATGTGCTTTACCACTGAACTACCTGCCTAGCCCCCCATCACTATAACTTAAATCCAATATCACAGGGTTCTTGTTTTCCCCCATTTTCTGTTTGTATCTCCTTTCCTCATTGAGAACTTTGCTCAAAGCATTTATTTTTAAATGTTAAACCAACTTGGATTTCTAGAACAGAGTCCACATGTGTATGATAAATAATCCTGCATGTATTGGTGGATTTAATTTACTAGTGTTTTGTTAAAATTTTTGTGACTTATGTTCCTTTGAGATTATTAAGTCTGTTGTGGTTTTTAAAAATCATGATTACTTTGGCTTCATAAAGTTGAGAACTGATTGATACTTTTCTGTTTTCTGATGAATTTGGGAAGTTTTTTGTTTTTTGGTTTTTTTGATATTGTTGTTTGATAAATTTACTCATAAAGCCATTGGGCCCTGCAAGTTGTCTTAGGGGGTTTTAAATTATGAATTCAGCATTTTTAGTAGACATGACAATTCAGAATTATTATTGTGTCAGTTTCCATAATTTGTATCTAAAGGAAGTTGTTCATTTTATCTAAATTGTTGGTTTTACTAGTATGAAGTTTCTAATTCTCTCCTTTTTTTTTTGGTACTGGAGATTGAACTCAGGGGCCCCTGACCACTGAGCCATATCCCCAGCCCTATTTTGTGTTTTATATAGAGACAGGGTCTCACTGAGTTGCTTAGCGCCTCGCCATTGCTGAGGCTGGCTTTGAACTCACGATTCTACTGTCTCAGCCTCCCTAAGTGCTGGGATTACAGGCTTGCGCCACCGCGCCCGGCTAAGTTTCTAATTCTCTTACTATTCTTTTAATGTTTGTAGAGATATTTTGTTTTTTTACTTACTCCTAATGAGAGTATATATTTTCTTTTTTCTCCTTGATTCATTTAACTGGAGGTTTATACATGTTATTGATCTCAAAGAATCACCTTTTGATTTCATTGATTTTTCTCCATTCTCCATTTGTTATTTCATTGGCTTTTTTGCTCATATCTTTCTATGTATTTGCAATTAATATATTCTTATTCTGCTAGCATCTTAAATTGGAGCCCTTTTTTCTTATATAAGCACTTAGAACTGCACATTTCTCTTTAAGTACTTGGATTCCACAAATTTTGATATGTTGAGTTTTTATTATTTAATTTGAAATACTTTCTAATTTCCTGTGGGCTTTTTGATCCGTGGATAGGCGTATGTTGTTTACTTTCCAATTATTTGGTATTTCCCCAAACATTGTGTTGTTATGTCTGTTGTGGTTCAAAAATATGCTCTGTATGATTCTAATTTTTAGATTTAAGACTTATTTTATGATCTTGAGTCTTGGTAAATGCTCCATTTGTGCTTGAAGAGAATGTGTATTCTGTTGAGTGTAGCTTTTTTTTTTGTACCCTGGATTGAACTCAGGAGTATTCGACCACTGAGCCACATCCCCAGACCTATTTTGTGTTTTGTTTAGAGACAGGGTCTCACTGAGTTGCTTAGCACCTTGCTGTTGCTGCCGCTGGCTTTGAACTCATGATTCTCCTGTCTCAGCCTCCCAAAGTGTTGGGATTACAAGCATGCACCACCACACCTCGCTTGGATGTAGCTTTTTTTGAGATGGAATTTGGCCATGTTGGTGTTATGGTTTAGATATGAACCCAAAAGCTCATGTGTGAAACAATGCAAATAAATTTAGAAGTGAAATGATTGAGTTATGAGAGTCTTAACCTAATCAGTGTATCTATCTCCTGATAGAGATTAACTGGGTGGTAACTGTAGGCAGGTAGGGTGTGGCTGGAAGAGGTCGGTCTTTGGGGGTGTGTCTTTGGAGTATGTATTTTGTCCTTGGAGAATGGGGAGAGAAGGGGGTGCAGGGGGTGGCATGCTTTCTCTTCTTCCCTCTCCTCCTCTCTTCCTGCGTCCTGGTGCCATGTCCTGAGCTCCTTTCCTCCACACTCTTCTGCCATGCTATTCTGCCAATCCCCAGACCCAGAGCAATGGAGCTGACTGACTGTGGACCAAGACCTCTGAAACCTTGAGCGCCAGATAAACTTTTCCTCCTCTAAAGCTGTTCTTGTCAGGTCCTTTGGTTGCAACAATGAAAAAGTTCATCACTAAACACTAAAACAGTTGGTCAGGCTAGCCTTAAAGTCCTGGCCTCAAGTGATCTTGCTTCCTCAGTCTTCCGAGTAGCTGGGACTATAGGTGCATGCCACTAAGCTGTGTGTCAAATTGGTTGTTGTTTGATAGTGTTCAAGTTTTATATATCATTACTAATGTTCTACTTGTTTTATCAATAACTAAGAAAGTCATTGAGGCTTTATTCTTTATAGATTTGTTAATCCTGTCAGTTCTGTCAGATTTTGCTACATGTCTATTGAAACTGCTATTAGGTGCATATGTATTTAGGATTTTGTGTCTTCTTAACGAACTGACCTTATTTTTATAAAATGTTTCTCTTTATATATGATAAGAATCCTTTCTTGAAACCTATGGTGTCTGATATTATGTAGTTTGATATATAATAACATTGATATATTAAATTTCTAATGACCTGCCCTTGTATATTACCTTTTTTCCTTCATTTTTACTAATAACCCACATGTCTTTATATTTAAAGTGTTTAGGGTTTTGCTTTTTTCCATCTATTTAGTATTCTGATTGTCTTAGCTCTGTGTTTTTGTTTTTCATTTGTTTTAGTTCTAAAACAAATTTTTGTTTTTCATTTGTTTTAGTTCCAGCCATTGTCTTGTCAAATATTTCTTCAGTCCCTCTCTCATTTAAAAAAATTTCCCTGAATTATTTATCCATACCATGTTTAGTTTATATAATTGATTGTAAACAGAATATACAGTTAGCATATGCTTATTATCATGTCATGCTTTTATTTCTAATGATAAAAGCAATACATGTTTACCATTACAGTTTCTGGAAGAAAAATTAAAAAAAAAAAATTACCAAGAGTGTTCCTTTCACAGGTAGAATTTTTCTTTTTTTTTAAACTGGGGATTGAACCCAGGTCACTTAACCACTGAGCCACATCCCTACCCCTTTTTATATTTTATTTAGAGAGTTGCTTAGGGCCTCCCTAAGTTGCTGAGGCTGGCTTTGAACTCACAATCTTCCTGCTTTAGCCTGCCAAGCCACTGGGATTACATGTGTGCGCCACTGCACCTGGTGCAGATGGAAATTTTAATGTGTGTTTATTTTTACAAAGTTATAATCCTCCTGAGTACACAACTTTTTTATTGTGGTAAAAGACACAATGTAAAATTGACCATCTTAACTATTTGTAAGTATAAACTAAGTGTTAATGGAGTTCACATTATTATGCAACAGATCTCTGGAACTTCCTGATTTTTTTTTTGTATTAAACTGCATTTTTTATTTTGAATACTTTAATTTTGGAGAAAAATAAAACAGAAAATACAATACAACATCCAACCCTGCTGCCAAACTAGATAGGGGATGGGGGCTTGAGGCCCTTGTTTCCTGCCCTAAGATGCCAAGGACAGGAGAAAAACCACTAGAACATCAATCAGCAGAGGAAGCCAGGTGGGAAAGGGCTATTCAAGTCTACTGTAGGAGCCATGGGGACACTACACAGAGGTCAGATTTCCCAATGGCAACTCCTAATCTACTACTTTCAGGAGAGAAAAACAATATCCATTGAATAATTCCCCTGTTCCCTTTTCTCCCAGCCCCTGGTAACCACCATTGCAACCTCTGTTTCTAAGAGTTTGGCAATTTTAGATACTTCATATAAATGGAATCATGCATATCTTTTTTTTTTTTTTTTAAATATTTATTTATTTTTTTAGTTGCAGGTGGACAGAATATCTTTATTTTATTTTTATGTGGTGCTGAGGATCGAACCCAGTGCCTCACGCATGCTAGGCGAGCACGCTACCACTGCGCCACAACCCCAGCCCCATGCATATCTTTTTGTAACTGGATTTTTTCACTTAACATGCCTTCAAGTTTCATTCATATTATAGTGTAAAGACAGAATTTCCTTCTTTTTAAGGCTGAATGACATTCCATTGTATGTGTATACCACATTTTCTTAATCCAGTCATCTGTCTGTGGACATTTAGGTTGCTTCCACCTCTTGACTATTGTGTACAATGATACAATTAACAGGAATGTGCCTTTCATTGTTTTCTGGGATTCTAATAATAGTTATCTTAGACTGTTTACTACTATTCTACAGATCTTACTTGTTTTCTCCTGCTTTTTCCACTTTTTTGTTCCCTTCCTTTTTTTTTTCCTTCAGTTTTTATAAATTCTATTCATCTGACATCACATTCATTCATTCTTTCCTGGGCTGTTTTGAGTCAATTGATGAGTCCATAGAAAACATTCTTTATCCCTGCTATCACATTTTAAAATTGCTATTATTTTCATTTGCATTTTAACATTTCTCTCTGCTGAAATCCCCCATCTTTTCATGCATGTTGTCTACCTTTTCAATTATAGCCTTTAAGACAAGTTACATTGTGTGATCGTTCTAACATTAGTGTCTTTTGTGAAACTGGTTTGTACATTGCTTTATCTCTTGACAGTGTTTTTCCCCCAACATATTCACATGTGTTATAATTTTTATTAAATTGTGATGGATGTCATATGCTACAGTTGAACTGTAGCAATTGAGGCAAATAGTATCTATTCATGAAATGAATATGCCTCTTTTGATAAGCTGTTTTGGTGATTTGAGGCAGTCTAGTCAGGAGTAGGGCCAAGTTTGAGTTTTGTTGTTAAGCCTTCTGTTTTTGACTGTTTGTGCCTTCCCAAATTCATATGTTGAAGTCCCACCCCCAGTATGACTATTTGGAGATGGGGCTTTTTGGAGGTAATTAAGATGGAATAAGGTTCATAAGGGTAGAGCCTTGACCTGACAGAATTAGTGTCCCCATAAGAAGAGACACTAGAGAGCTACTCTCTCAGCCTTATAAGGATTTTCTACCAGCTAAGAAAAGAATCCTCACTAGGTATTGAATTTAGTGTTACTCTTACCTGGGACGTCTAGTCTTCAGAACCAAAGGAAAGTAAATTTCTGTTTTTTGGGCTGAAAAAAAAAGTTATGGTATTTTGTTATGGTAGCCAAAGCTGACTAATAACAACTTCAGTGGATTTGAAATTCCTCTGGTGTATTTTGTTCAGGGTGGGAATTGATTTGCCAAGGAATTTTTCTCAATATTTTTGTTAAATTCTCTCCTTTAGGTCTTCCTTGTGCACTTATGTCTCAGGGATATGGTGATCTTGCCCCTCTTTCTTGTGGGAGTCAAACATTGTTTCGTGTCTTTAGAAGGTCTTTGGCATGAATTTTCTTCCCCTTATGTGTCAATAGGAGACCTCTAAAGTTAGGACCTAGGATAACTTCCTGTTTCACTTTATCCTCCCACCCCTCGAGATTAGAGGAGTTCCTCCCCACCCCTAACTTTGCCCATTCACAGTGTAACTTGTATACAAAGGATAGTATAATTGACTGTCCTTGCCTCAATAACTGAAGACTTTCATTCCACAGGGGAAAAGGGTCTTTTTTCCCCATAGCAGTGGTGTTCCTTTCCTTGACACCTTTGAGGTGCACTTTTCCTGGTTTTCTGTCTTACCCTTCTTTTTAATAGGAGCTCCATACCCTCACCCAGTCCTATTCTTGGCCTGTATCCATTTCTAAAATCTTAGCCAGATTGTTCTTGTCTGTTTGTAAGGTGACTCCATCTTCTACCCATGCTTCTTCACAGGTGAGCAAGTACTCCCGTCTGTTTTCTTTTTTTTTTAAAGTAATTAAAAAACATTTATTATAGTGGCGTGTATCTTTCCTTAGAGTTCATTCTATAGTCTCAGCTCTGTGATGATTTTAAGAAAAGTTATGATTTTGTACATTATCTGACTTCATTTCATCTTTTTTTTTTTTTTTTTTTGGTACTGTGAATTGAACTGAGGGGTGCTCTAACATTGAGCTACACCCCCAGTCCATCACCTACTTTTAAATTTTTTTTAAGTTTCGAGATGATCTTGCTTTTTACGAAGGTTGTCCTCAAACTTGAGATCTTTCTGCCTCAGCTTCCAGTGTCGCTGGGATTACAGGTGTGTGCCACCAGGCCCAGCACTTCTATATCCTAGGTGGAAAATAGAAGCTCCCAGTTTTTCTTTTCTGGCCCATTCTCCTTTTTCCTTATGATATTCCATGTTTGTTAAAATGCTTGGTACCAGTTGCTAATGCTCTATTCCTATTTTCTTTTTATATACTTTTTTCTGTTTGCTTTAAGGTAGATATTTGCTGTTGGTTTCTCTTCCTGTTCATTGCTTTTTTTTTTTCTGATTATTCACTTAATCCCCCCAGTTTAAAAAAATTTAGATACTATATTTTCTGTTGTACAGTTTCCTTTGGTTTTTCTTTAGTCTCTATTTCTTTTCTGAAATGTCTCATCTCTTCAGCATTTTTATATCTTCTGTAATTTACTCACATATTCTGGATTTTTGTTTTGATATCCTTGTTCACTAATTATAGTTACTTGGTTATCTGTGTGTCAGCTTCTGGTTTACTACACTTTCTCTTGATTATGCATCACATTTTCCTGATTTTGGGAGGATGTAATATCCTGTTGAATTCAGGGCATTTAATTTAAAGAATAGTAGTAAATGTTCATTGGTAAATTTTCATTGTTTTGCTTTGGTCTCCATAGAGTGCCTCTTCCTCTGTTATACAAGATACTTAATAAGTGTATTCCTTCTAGAGGTTTGTTAAACTGATGCTGCACAGTCTTAGATTAAGTCATCTGTTATTGTTACAACCTACCAAGATGACTCCTTGACAGTTTTTGAGCTTGGGAAGAGAGTTAGCTTTAGTTTTAGCTATTGTTGATTTACTTTGGATCTTGAATTCACTCACTCAAGAATTCCTGTGATTACCACCTTCCTTCTCACAAAATTTGAGGAGTAATGTTGCAGGGCAAATAGTGTGGGAGACTTGGTGGACCAAATCATCTGTTTTTATGTTTGGGACTATGATTATCTCTCATTCATCCTGCAAGTCTATAGCCTGACTTCCTGTTGCCCAGTAAAATGTAATGGGAAGCACACCTGTTTCTAGATCAGGTACATGCCTCCCTGTTTATGAATGCCCCATTTTTGCCCTCTGGAAATCTTTTCATCAAGGCTTTTTATGTGTATATCACTCTTTATTAGCCCCATAGAAAATTTCATAACCATAGGAGCAAAGGCTTTTCTTGTTCTAAATCCTTACTTTCAGGAATGGAATTCCTCTTTCATAATTTTTAGTTATGTTATAGTATTCTCAAAATCCCAAAATCTTTTAACTGCTCACAAACCCATCTTATCCATATGGATTAATATTTACCTTCTTTCTATTCTGTAGTAGGTCTTAAACAGAATTGATTGCTGTATTTCTTAAGTTGAAACTCTCTACTTTTGTTGAGTTAAAGACCCCCCACTTTGAATGGACAGATTATAAAAAGGTACCCCTTCCTGCTCCAGACTTGGTGCCTGTTCTCAAACCCTCACTTTTTCCAGTGGCTACATATCCTTTTACCATCTGTACAGCTGTATACAGTTCATCTGAATCAGGACAATTTCTTAAGCTGCTTTCTTATAATAGAGAGACATCTAAGTGAATTTCCTAAGTAGGAAATTCATATGTGGCCACTATAAACATGTTTATTTTCTGTTTATAAAAACAGGATCAGTTTGTGCTACTGCTTCTAACTTGTCCCTTGTTTTTCATGGAATGCCTATGACTGAGGTATTTCCATAAAACTTTACACACATTTATTAAATATGAGGGAGCCATAAGGGAGTAGCAGTTGGAGACGATAAAACTAAGTGATTTGGAATTTGTGTTCTAGTGCTTTGTATGAAAGTACTAAAACATGTTGGTTCGGTGTTAAATTTTCTAAGTAAAAGTAAATCCTTAAATTTATAACACTGGTTTACCTCTTCTGGAACAAATATATCCTGTGAAACAAGGTACCCTATAATTAAAACATTAAAAACTTTCTAATTGTTGTTCCATAGGTATACTGCAACACCCAGATGGCACAGTTTTGAAACAGTTACAGCCACCTCCAAGGGGCCCGAGAGAGCTGGAATTTTATAATATGGTAAGTAAGGTAAGATTTGCTTTGTTGTATTAAAAGTATTTTTTAGAGTTTTTTGGTGGTGACTCACAGTAAGAAATATGTTTGACAGCCTGTCCTTGTTCACTGTGTATAAGAGAAACAAAAACTTCGTGGAAAACAATGCTTATTTTTTATGGTATTGATGCAGTGTGGTATTTTCTGTTCTATTTCATTTCTTAAAGCTTCTGAGTCACTAAATTGATTTCAACCTGGGTAGTGACCCACAATATGAAAAACACTTAACTGAGAGTATTTGTAGTTTTCAGAAATGCTAACTTAAGTGTTTTTACTACAAAGTCTGTTAAAAATGCTAATCTTCATTCAGTGAATCTCTAAAGGGGAGAGGAAGGAGGCATGCTTAGCATCTTATTAACCATATTGATTAGAAATGTTTTTTAGTACAATCATAGTACTCGGTGACCACCACCTGTATCTAATTACAAAACATTTTCAGCACCCAGGAGAAAACCCTCTACGTGTTAAGCTGTGATGCTGCATTATTCCCTCTCCCTAGTCCCTCAAACCATGAATCTGCTTTCTAATGGGCTTCCCTGTTCATAGCATTTTATTTAATGGAGTCAGACAAAATGTGGCCTTTTTCCTTATCTTTTATTTTCTGTAATGTTTTTAAAATTGTATATACATTACAATATACATCAGTGCTTCATTCATTTTTGTAGCTGAGTAATATCCCATCATACATATATACTACATTTTGCTTACCCATTTACATGTTATGGATGTTTGGGTTGTTTCACCTTTTGGCTATGAACATTCATGTACAAATATTTCAGACTTATTTTTACTTTTTGGTATATACTTAGAAAAGTATATACTTAAAATAATTGGTAATTCTAATTTTTGAGAAACCGTCAAACTGTTCAGTGGCGGGACTATTTTATATTCCTTCCAGCACTGTGTGAATGTTCCAATTTTTCTACATCTTATTTTTTGTTTTAAGTGATATCCTAATGATTATAAAATGTTAATCTTATGGTAGTTTGTTTTGATTTGCCCTTCTTTAATGTCTAATGGTGTTGAGCATCTTTTCATATACTTATTTGCCATTAATATATCTTTTCCGAAGATATATTATGGGAAAGATGCCTTTATATAGTATGGAAAAGATGCCTTTCTGCAGGCTGTCTTTTCACTTGCTTCCTAGTGTCCTTTGAAGCACAGACTTGATTTTGTGTGGGGTGGGGGAGTGGGGGGGTTGGGAATTGAATCTAGGACCTTGAACAATTTAGCAAGTGCTCTACACTCAGCCCCAACCCTTTTCTATTTTGTTTTGAGACAAAGTCTCACTAAGTTGCCCAGGCTGGTCTTGAACTTGTGAACCTTCTGTCTTAGACTCCTGAGTAGGCTGGGATTATAGACATGAACCACCACAGCCAGCAGCCTTTTGAATTTTGGTGAAGCCCAGTTTGTCTATTTTTTTCCTTTTATTGCTCATGCGTGTAGTATTATATCTAAGAAACCATTGCCTAATCTAAGGTCATGCAGATTTATGCTGCTTCTTTTGTTTAAGAGCTTTATAGCTTTAGCTCCAAAAATTAGGTCTTGGATCCATTTTTATGAATGGATGAAGAACGCATCCAACATCCTTTTGTATATGAATATCCAGTCATCCAGTACTATTTCTTGAAATTGCTGTACTTTCCCCACTGAATTATTTTAGTAGCTTTGTCAAAATCAGTTGACTCTAATTGTAAAGGAGAAATGCTTAAAGGAATTCTGCAGGTAATGAAGGGTGAATTTGGAAGCAAGAGGCTGCAGATTGATATTGGTACAAACTGGTTTGTAAGTTCTCAGTTCTATTCCGTTAATTTAAATATCTATCCACATTCTTATTATAGCTGTGTAATAAGTTTTGAAGTTGGGAAATAAGTCTTTCAACTTCATTCTTTTTGAAAATTGTTTTGGCTATTCTGGGTTTCTTGCATTTTTAGTTTACATTTTAGGATCAGCTTGTCAGTTTCTGCCAAAAAAGCCAGCTGAACTTTTTTTTATGGACTTCTTACATCAGTTTGGGAAGTATTGTGGTTTTATCCTTTATTCTTTTAATATTACATATTGTGTTGATTGAATTTTACATGTTGAGTCAACTTTTCATTCTAGCAATAAATTTCAATTCTTTTTATATGTCGTTGGCTTTTGTTTGTTAGTATTTCATTGAAGTATTTTGTGTTTATTCAGAGATGTTGGTCTGTATTTTTTTGTAGTGCTGTATATGATTTTTCAAGAATTCATCTAACTTTAAAAGAACTTAGCTTAAAATAACAAATAATATTAGAATTATATGAAAATTCTTTAAATGATGGAACATGTAAAACCTTTCTGCCAGTTACCAATTTATTGCCTCTCAGTTCCAAATTCACCCATCATTACTACTTCTGTGATAATGAACTTAGTCCCTGTAAGCATTACTCCTTTATAGTGAGATCATTGTTAAATATCCTCAACAGAAGGCATCCAAGAGATATTGCAGGAGAAAATGGCTTTGATGATTCTATCTGTGTCCTATTGGTCAGCAGTGTGGGTTTCCTGCCACAACTGCATATCTGAAAATATGGATCCTCTGTAACCACAGAGCCCTGGCCCAACCTGGTTATCACTTTGTGGTATTCCCAGCACAGAGGGCCTCCTGTGTGTGAATTGGTGCCCTGACTCCTTCACAGTCATCTTCTCTTCATATTTGTCTCCTGCCACCATCCTGGGATGGACATCAGGCATTCTAGGTCTCCTACCTATTATGGCACACCAGCTCTCCTTTGGCCCTGTGTTCCTGGTCACTCCCTGCATGGTTACTTCATGCATGCCCAGTTGTGGGTTAGCTCTGGGTTGGTTAACCAAGTGGGCTTCTCTGCTGTCCATTGGGCTTCAATTTTGCCTTCTCCAACGAAGTCGAGATATCTATCCACGCTCTATTATTGTAGTTGTTTAATAAATTTTGAAATTGAGAAATATGAGTCTTTTAACTTTGTTGTTTTTGAAAATTGTTTTTGTCTGTTCTGGGTTTCTTGCATTTTGGTTTGCGTGGAACCAAATGAGGTCTGCTTAGGAAATAGGCCCACTTTCCAAATTTATCCTTCTTAAGCCTTCTCTAGAGTATCTTGAGAATTCTCATTACATCTTCTGGTTGCTCTTTCATTAGTGCTTAGTAATTCTTTATAATAAATGTGCATTGCTTAAATCACTGAGGGCTTCTTTTTCCTTATTGCCCCCAGAATGATGCATGTTCTTTACAAGGAAAGTTATCTATCAGTTGTGCAATTTATGGAATGCTTCTTGTGCATTCCAGAACACTTTGTTTTAACTTGCCATGGTATGTAAATATATTTGAATAGATAACCCAAGTACGTGAATGTGTGACTTTCTTTCTTCGTTTTTTTTGTTTTTTTGTTTGTTTTTTGTGGGTGAGGGGAGCGAGGGAGGCTATTGAGAGTTGAACCCAGGAGCAGTTTACCACTAGACTACATCCTCAGTTCTATTTTATTATTTTATTTTTTTTGGTACTAGAGATTGAACTCAGGGGCACTTGACCACTGAGCCACCTCCCCAGCCCTATTTTGTGTTTTATGTAGAGACAGGGTCTCACTGAGTTGCTTAGCACCTTGCCGTTGCTGAGGCTGGCTTTGAACTCGCGATTCTCCTGTCTCAGCCTCCCTAAGTGCTGGGATTACAGGTTTGCGCCACCGCACCCGGCTCCTATTTTATTTTTTGAGACAAGGTCCTGCCGAGTTGCGGAGGGTCTAAAGTTTTTGGTTTTTTTGTTGTTGTTGTTTTATTTTTTGCTTGGCTCATATTGTTTTTTACTTTTACTGAATGCTTTATATAAGAGCACAGTAATAATTTTTTTCCATTGGAAATGCTTCCATTATTCCTATATTAAATATGTTGCCAGTATCTCTTACCCTATTAAAGTTCTCTTAAGTTTAGGGACCATCTAGCGGAAGATATCAGAATTTTACTTCTTGTGGCTACCAGAACAAAGTAAAACAGATTGGTTATGCAGAAATTTACTATTTTACAGTTCTGGAGGCTAGAAGTCTCAGATCAGTGTGTTGTAAAGGCAGGTTTCTTTTTAGGTTCTCTTTCCTTGTCTTGTGGATGGCTGTTTTCTCTGTCTTCTCATGATCTTCCTTCTGTGTGTGTTCATGTCCTATCTTATTAGAACACAATGATAACAACTTAGGGTTCACCCTAATAACCTCATTGAATCTTAATTACATTGTTTTTCTTTCCTAGTACTGGGGATCAAACCCAGGGCCTCACCAGTGTCAGGCAAACAGCCTACCACTAAGCCACAGTCCCAGCCCCCTTTAATTAACTCTTTAAAGACTGTTCACTCTCTGAGGTACTGGGCGTTGGGGTTAGGGCATATTAATTTTGGTGAAGCACAATTCAGCCTATGACAATGGGTTGGATTCCTATAAAGTGAAAGTTGTTTTTTCCTTTTGTATAAAGTGACGAATTACTGGATCATAGTCTTTGGAATTACACAAAGTTGTGTTCTAATTTTAGTTCTAACATTTAGTTGTATGACTATGAACCAAGACTGATTTTTTTTCCAGGTTTCATAATCCCATGGAGGTATTAATACTTAATGTATAAGTTCCAATGAGATTTTGATGGCATAGAGTAATCTAGATATCAAGTTTGAATAATAGTGCCATATTCTTCTGCTTAATACACAGCATTTTTCAGGGCTGTTTGTGGACAGGCAATAATGTATTTTCTTTTCCTTTCCTTTCAGTTTGTGGTAAAGTGGAATTCTATTATAATATAGACTTTCTAGGAATTTATTGTAATGATATATTACCTGTATAAGTATGTATGCTCACTTGTAAATTTATTTACAGTTTAGACTTGCCTTAAAGCAAAGAATTTCCCTTCCCTCTATCAGTTTAAGAGTAATATATTTACTTGTCAGCCTGAAATGTACAAACAGACTTAACAGCCATTAAATTTGTATGGAATTATAATTTTGAGGATGCAAGAGATGCAGGCCCTTGAATTAGAATTTGTATTATGTCTGGGATATTAGGTCATAAGTTTGGGTATTTGTGGTTTTTTTTGCTGGGGGGGGGTGGTTCCAGTATTAGGCCTTTGTGTAGTGAGAATAAGTGGGTGTATATATATTTGGATAGCCATATATTGTCTGTTCTTTTGAACAAACTTGATTTATAGTATTCTGTGCTTTGTTTTCCTAAATACACTTTCTTATATTGTACCAAGTTATAGGTTTTGACTTGGAAAATGTGGTTACCATTCTATATATATTCTATATTCAGGTATTTAGAGAAGCTAATGTATCAGGTGTATTCACGTTCCATTACTATAATAAAATACCTGAGATAATTAGATTTTAAAGAGAAAAGGTTTATTATGGCTCACAGTTTGAGGTATCAGTACATGATTCATTGGCTCTGTTCCTTAGGGCCTGTGGTGAGGCAACACATCATCATGGGAGGAGCAAAACCTCACCCCTGCCCAAGAAGCAAAAGGGGAAAAAAAAAAAGAGTATGTAAAAGAGAGTGGAGTCCCATAGTCACCTTCAAGGGTATGCCCTCAATTATATCAGGGCCTCCTACTAGACTCTTCCTCCTGAAGATTCTGCGGCTCCCAATTACACCAAGCTGGAGTCTAAGCCTTTAAAACATGGGCCTTTGGAGAATATTTAGCATTCAAACTGTAGCATCAGGTATCTCCAATTTCCTCACTTGTTTTAAAGGCAGTGTATATAGTATAATGGCTCAGAGTTGAAGCAGTATGTCTCTCTTTCTTTCAGTTAGTCCCACCACTTAAAATTTCTGTGAATTTTAGTGAATTAATAGTAATCCTCAGTTTCCCTACAATAATAGCTTATAACATGTACTGAATATGCCAAGGTCTGTTCTATGCATTACATTACAAAATCACCACAATCCATGATTTTCAAATGTTTTTTACTTTATTGTCTCATCATTTCAAAAAACAAAAAAACTAAATAATACGTTAATATTTTTTGAATAAAAATTATTAGCCAGGCCTGTGGCACACACCTATAATCCCAGCAGCCCAGGAGGCTGAGGCAGGAGGATCATGAGTTCAAAGCCAGTCTCAGCAATTTAGCAAGGCTGTAAGCAACTTAGCAAGAACCTGTCTCAAAATAAAAATATAAAAAAGGGCTGGAGGTGTGGTTCAGTGGTTAAGCACCCCTTGATTCGATCCCTTGTACCAAAAAGAAAAAGGAAAAGAAAGAAAAAGTCTAATTTAAAGTCTCCTCCGAGATTAAAGGGAAACTCTTAGCTGTGAGCCCCTGTAAAAATAAAAAAGAAGTTACATATTTGAAAGATACATTGGCACAGGGTAAACATACCCATTCCAAAAGAGAGGGAAAGGAAAGTAGAAAGGAGGGATCAGACCAAAGCAAGACAGAAACCCAGCAGAGAAAACATTAAATTTTAAGCTCCATGTCTGGCATCCTGTGCACACTGTGGCAGGTGGGCCCCAAAGGGCTTGAACAGCCTCACCCTTATGTCCTTGCCAGCTGCAACATACACACTGTTCTCTTGGGCTGGCTTTCTTTACTGCCTGCAGCTTTCTTCGGCAGGAAGTCCATGTTCTTGGCATCTCTAACTTCCTGGGTTCTTACAGCTTCAACTTCTCTCTCACAGTTCCATGTATCACCCTGTCAGGCAGCTTGTAGGGACTCTGACTTTACTACATACTGCCTGTCCTCGTAGGCTTTCCTTCAAACTCTTGGTAAAAACTTTTGTGACATTATGACACTTACGTTCTACTTGCCTACAAAACTAGCATTGCATGGAAAACACCAAAGTCTGCTGCCAGCACAAGCAGTGCCTGGGCCTGACTGAACTGTGGCTGCACTGGTGTTTTAGTCAGCTTTTTCACTGCTGAGACTGAACGATCTGACCAGAACAATTTTAAAGGAGGAAAAGTTTGAGGGGTCACTGTTTCAGAGGTCTTGGTTCATAGAAGGCCGGCTCCATTCCTCGTGACTCTAGGTGAGGCAGAACATCATGGCAGAAGAGTGTGGGGGAGAGAAACAGCTCACATGTTGATCAGCAAGTAGAGAGAGAGAGACTCCACTTGCCAGATACAAATATATACACCCAAAGCCATGCCCCAAATCCCCACCTCTTTCAGCCACACCCTACCACTTTGGGTTAACAATTAATCCCTATCAAGGGGATTAAATCACTGGTTAGGTTAAGACACACAACCCAGTCATTTCTCTTGTGAGCCTTTTGCATCAGCTTTTGGGGGACACCTCGCATCCAAACCATAACAACTGGCTTGTCAGCTGAAATGAATGCCAGTGGGAAAATAACTGATGTGGTCCTGGGTGAGCAGAATATCCTGGAGCTCTCTTTAAAAGACTCTGCCCTAGAAAGTCTGAAACAGTTTTCACTTTTACATCTTTGAGCCTGTGATGAGTGGGTTCCTACAGATTCCTAGATTTCCTCAGGAAATTTTCTTGTACCTGTGTGAAATGCTTAGCTTCTTTTTTAATGGCCCTAATTTCTTCACCATCCTTGACCACACACACTTTTAAGTTATTTTGTCCCATTGTCCTAGATGTGCAACACCTATAAAAGCTTAAATATAGCATATTATATAATAATTTAGAATTATTATATAATAACTATTATATAATAATAATTGCAGTATAAGTATAATATTGTTTAACATTATGTACATACACATGTAAGCCCTGGATTATGATTTCTAACCTATTTTAATGTACCTGTGTGAATTTAATTGAAATATTTGTAGAATTAAAAATTTGGGACTTAATGAATTAAACATTCTCCTTTTCTTGACAGGCTATGAATTTTTCCATCTGTCTCCCTTGCTTTTTGCTGCCAGTTCTTAATGCAAATCTAGCAGAATGCCAGTGATACCCGTAGCAGTCTGAGTGCTTTGTTGCCTTGAAATTTTCTCACCAGATAAACTAGTTTGTCCTGTTTAGGGTCAGTTTCCCATAGCATCTCAGGACATGGACATAGTGCAGCCTCCTTTTTTTTTCCCACAGTGTAACAAAAATGGCCTCTAGTTTAATACCGAGTGGAGTCTACATTCCTATCACCCTAGCCTTTACTGTCCACATTTTTATCAGCATTTTGGTCTTCTAAGCAATTTTTCTGTCTTCCCTTCCTTTCCTGGGATGGGATAGATTTTTTTTAAACTAGTGATTCAGTTGCTTAACATTTTTCAGATTTTTAAAATTTGTGATAGTAAAATGTAGTTTGGTTTTATTTTTTATACAAAATTACACACTTGGTAAAGTTTTTGATGGTATTAAGAAAGATATCTCTGCTGTATCTAGTATGACTCCCTCTCAGTCCTAATGTGTGTTTGCTGTGTCTTTCTTGATCATTTAGTTGCTAGCATACTTGGAGTGTAGTGTGTGGAAAAGAGAGAAGGAAGCCATGATATTTTACTGTTCAGTATTTAGAATTTTATTTAGCCCTCATGTTTCAGTATAGTGCTCTATTCTCAGCTGTTCCTTTTGCCTGAGTTTGAAGATCCTGTGGTTCAGGTCTTGAGAATGAAGCTCAAGTGCCACTACTTAGCATAGAACTTCTTGTTTCCTCTTAATTTTGAGTGACTGTGAATTTCCTTTTTATCCTTGGGGGCTCAACTATGCATTTAAGAATATACTTATTAAATTTTATTTATTTCTGTGACTTTAAAAAATATTTAAAGTAAGAAGAGAAAATTTACCTCTTTACTTTTTCATTTCTATCTCTGAACTAAACTATGAATAGTTTAAAATGTATTTCACAATGCTCTTTTGCTTTTACAGAGATAATACACTAAGGTACATTTCTTTTTTAATTTTGTGAACATGCAATACCGTATTTATATATACCTTTTATCTTTTTCACTTATATAAGGATAATCGAGTTACTTATTTAGGTCAGTACATAGAGATATACTTGATTCCTCCATTTTGTAATTAGATATCATGATCACTCTTGCCCTTACGGTCACTGTGCTAGGCATGGGAGGATGTAAAGGTATCACTACTCTTAATTACCATGGTCTGAAAGTGATTAATATCACTTCTACTTACATTTCAACAGGGGAGGCTGGGTATTTGGTGAGTCTGTCATACTTTTTTTTTTCCCTGTAGAATTATGGTATATACACAACTACTTCATATGAATATGACATATAATTAGAACTTCTAGTTCTGAGCTTTCAAAAGCATTTTGCACTGGTAAACTTTGATAGTCTTAGATAACTAGGTAAAACATTTGGAGAGAGTTCATTGGATAAAATGTCTCACAAATTGTTATTGAAACAAAAATACTTTTTCTCTCCTAGTGAAAAAAAACTAGAGTTAGGTTCTAGGATATCTATAAATTTGTAGTATCTTCTAGGATTATTAAGGGTTATAAATCATGGAATTAAATGGACTGTAATTATACTTAAATTGTATTAAAGGATCATTTTTTTAATTAGGAAAAATTAGCTGGGCATGGTGGTGCATGCCTGTAATCCCAGCTACTCCTTCCTGGAAGACAGGCAGGAGGATCAAGGATGGCAAGTTTGAGACCAGCCTCTAAAACTTAGCAAGACCATATCTCAAAAATAAAAATAAATAAAAAGGGCTGAGGACATAGCTTAGGGATAAAACACTCTGGGTTTCATCCTTAGTACCAAAAAAAAAGGTGGGGAGGTTGAGATGAATTTATAAGTAGAGGCACTAAATTCCCTCCTTCCCTAGGGCATGGAAGGGAGTTCATTGTTAATTGAACCTCTTCTGGCCAAAATTTATTTACATATTTATGGTCAAGAATTATTTTGCATTTTATGTCAGGTACCTACAACCTATACTGTTGTGAAATAATTCAAGATCGGTGAAAGGGTAGTATTAAAGAACCAAGGAAAGTGTGTTGTAAATAATACATAGCTTTTCATTGGAGACATATAGTGATCTTTTTTTGCTTACTCCAGATTTACTTCCAATTGAAAGTCACACCAGATAATTAACTCAGTAATATTGTTTGAGAAATGTGCTGGGCAAGTCAGTAATATTGTTTGAGAAATGTGCAGGGCAAAAATAAGAAACTTACCCGTTTTATGTTTCTTTTTGTTTCAGGTTTATGCTGCTGATTGTAGTGATGGTGTTCTTCTAGAGCTGCGAAAGTATTTGCCAAAATATTATGGCATCTGGTCACCTCCCACTGCACCAAATGGTAATATTTTCTTAAAAGTACACCATTTAAAGCCGGGTGTGGTGGCGCACGCCTATAATCCAAGCACTTAGGGAGGCTGAGACAGGAGAATCGCGGAGTTCAAAGCCAGCCTCAGCAGCGGCGAGGCGCTCAACAACTCAGTGAGACCCTGTCTCTACCTAAAACACAAAATAGGGCTGGGGTGTGGCTCAGTGCCCCTGAGTTCAATCTCCAGTGCCAAAAAAAAAAAAAAGTACATCGTTTGGTTTCAATTCATGAGATTGGTTTTCTGAAAGGTAAAATTTGTGTGTTTTATAAAAATACAGAATAATATCTTCTTACTAGTCTTTCTTCACCTCATTAAACAAAAGTTATTAACACTTGCTTTACCATAACCATTTTCTTAAATGGCATATACAAGTTAAATGATCAAATTGTTATGTTATAGTTGAATGAAAGTATATATACTAGTATTTAATACTGTTTTTTTTTTTTTTTTTTTTGGTACCAGGGATTGAACTCAGGGGCACCCGACCACTGAGCCACATCCCCAGCCCCATTTTGTGTTTTATGTAGAGACAGGGTCTCACTGAGCTGCTTAGCGCCTCGCCATTGCTGAGGCTGGCTTTGAACTCGCGATTCTCCTGTCTCAGCCTCCCTAAGTGCTGGGATTACAAGCGTGAGC
>CM053404.1:57116629-57133275 GCA_028644305.1 Xerus rutilus
AATACTGTTTTAATTTATATATGTTCTTCTTTCCTTACTTGTTATATAATTTCTCTTCCTATTTTGAGTAATAAAAAAATTTAAGAAAACTAATTTTTCTGCATGACTTCTATCTTCCTTCACCCCTGCCCCACCCTTATCTTCCTTCACCCCTGCCCCACCTTCAGGCTTCAAGTTGCGTTCTTTTGAAAAACACTGCAAAGTTTCTTAGAGGATAAAATAATCTATATTAAGAATTCCATTTTCTTAGTATTAATACTTGAAGCAATATTTACCCCTTGAATAACTTTGCTGGAGCAGGCAGAATTTAACTAAGTGAGCAGCCATTGTTTGAATAGGTTTAAGAATAACCTGTAGTAGCCTCCTCTACAGTTGTTTTGGTTGGGTCTTGAAGTCACAGCAGCAAAAAAGCTGACTAAAACAGAAATCAATAGCAATATGTTAGATTTAAAACTAGTAATTATGTTAATTATAGATCAACAAATTCATTTAAAATTTTAAAAATGGTTAGACTGAAAAAGTTACAATGAGCTTTGTGTTGTTTATAAGAGACAAAAAAAGACACATTTTAATTAAGAAAACAAAGGTGTAAATAAGTAAAAGAATGGGAAAAAATATATGAGATACGTAAACACTAACCAAAATAAACATAGCTGTATTAAAAAAAAGAATAACCTCTATAGTATTTTTACTTTTCAGTTTTGGTAGTACTGAGAATTGAACCCAGAGGCACTCTGCCACTAAGCTATATCGCCAGCCCTTTTCATTTTTTGTAGTCTTGTTAAAATGCAAATTTATAGGAATTCAGACATTTTGATTATGCAGGTCTGAGTTTAGTGAGATGTTTTGTAAATAACAGATACAGGTTTTTCTGAAGTAAATCTTGAGCCACATTTTGAGAGTAGAAAGACAAGAGGACTTCAATTTGAGCTTGTTCCTCTCCTCATTTGTTTCCTTCAACTCATTGACTTAGTATGCCAAGTTTCATTAGTAAGAAATCATGGTATCTCCCTGTGATTATCATCAGTTAGGTTAGTTGTAAATTGATGGCTCCTTTGTGTATTTAGGACTCTCTTGTTCTTCAATTGTATGGAAAAACTGAAAGTGAGCTCAGGCTCTCTTAACATCAGGCAGAATATGTTTGGGACTGGAAGTATTTCAGGTTTGGGAGTTTTTCAGATTTTAGAATATTTGCATTTGTATATGAGATATCTTGATGCGATCTAGACCTAATCATGAAATTCATGTTTTATGTGCACCTTGTACCCTGAAGGTAATTTCTTTTCTTTATTTTTTATTTATTTTTTGGTACCAGGGATTGAACCCAGGGGCCCTTACCACTGAGCCACATCCCTAGACCTTTTTATTTTTGAGACAGGGTTTCACTAAGTTGCTTCTACCTTAGTTACCTGCAAGTGTTGTGCAGGTAACTAAGGTAAATGAACTCTTTGAGCTTATGTTTCTGCATGTTAAGTTAAATTGTGTTTTATAAACACTAATTCTCTTAGTTAAATATAACTGGAATTTTTGGTGCCACTAAGATGAAAAGATGAAAAGATGAGGTGAGGAAAATGAGAAAGAAGGTAGAAAATTTAAATAGTAGGCAAATAAATGACAGATCATAAAGTATACATGATACGGAATAGTCCAATGATAGCAACAGTTGCCTCAGACAATTTCCTATTCCTTTCCTACTTTATTTGCTCTGGAAAATGTTGGACAAAACTGCACTATGCAGATTTCTCAGTTTAAATTTTGCTAGAGATTTCATGGAATCATATTCCTACTTTTAACCTTTTGGGCTTGGGATATAGTTCAGTTTGTAGAGTGCTTGCCTTGCACGCACAAGGTCCTGGGTTCAATCCCCAGCACCAAAACAAAACAAGCAAAAAAACTCTACTTTTAACCTTTTGATTGTAAAAGAAATGTAAATGGCAACTTATATGTTTAGGATACATAATCATGAAAACAAATGTTTTAGTAGATTTAAAATTGAATAAATATTTAATGTGGTTTGTATTTGTGCTTCACTTACATGTTAATGACGTTATTTCCTGGGTCGATTTTTTTTTTTTTTTCTTTTTCAATTTGGTTTGGGCACCTGATGTTCTTGGGGTAGTGTTTTATAAAACTAATACTTTTTTTCTTCATAAGCCAAAGTAGTAAACTGCTGAAAGTAGTAAAATACATAAAGCCAACTTGCTCAACAAAATTACTAAATAACAACTTGAAGCATAATTGCTGACCACATACGTTATTTTCTTTTAATTTGTTGACAGCTTTATTGAGATATAATTTACATATCATAAAACTCATTTGAAACATAGGATTCAGAGGTTTTTAGTGTATTCACAGAGTTTTACAGTTATCACCATTATCTAATTTTAGAACATAGCTGGTGGGATTTTTTTTCTTTTATTTTAGTTGTAGAGGGACACAATAATTTTATTTTTTTATGTAGTGCTGAAGCTCGAACCCAGTGCCTCATATGTTCTACGCATGTGCTTTACCACTGAGCCACAAGCCCAGCCCCTGGTGGGATGTTTTTAATATTAATATTTATTGGCAGTTATCTTTGAGGATTTGAGGCTAGTTATATGTAATAAATCTCATTTGTATTTGTGTAGAAACACATAGAGGTCTACTACAGATACTATAAAGAGACCTTTAGATATCTGATAGTTATTTGGAGTGATAGAAAAGTTTAACATCAAGAACATGAAGTAGGTTTGAACAGATGGACAGTTTTCAAATAGAATTGGTAGGTTTCTGGATCTAGCTACTTATCAGGTTTCAGGAAGCATATACTGAAGCCAGCACACATCTGTTCCCCCCTCCCTTTACTCCAAATTTGGGGGCTTACAGTCTCAGAATTCTTTCTACTTTAAACTTTTTTTTTTTTCCTAAAAAAAATGGCTGAATATTGCTGTGGAAAAGCAAAATTGTCTCTTTTTTTGCATTTGGCTTAATTTTTTGTGGTAGTTCTTTTTTTTTTTTTTTTTTTCCCAGAAGAAAAATATATTTAGTAACTACACGATTTAGGAAATACGAACTGTAAGGAAAACACCTTAAAGCAGTTTTTTAAAAAAATAATTTATTTAAATGCATTTCAAGTCATAGTACAGATATAGAGCTCAATTTTTCCATTTCTCTGGTTGCAAGCCAGATAGAGTCACACCATTTGTGTCTTCATACATGCACCAAGGATAGTAAGGACAATCTCAATCAACCATCTTTACTATACCCATTCCCCTTTCCCTCCCCCTACCTCCCCTCTGCCAATCCACAGTTGCTCCTTTCTCCTATGTTCCCCATTCCCACTCCCCTTATGTATCATCATCCACTAATCAGAGAGAACATTCGGCATTTGGTTTTTGGGATTGGCTTACTTCACTTAGCATAACGTTCTCCAATTCCATCCATTTGCCTGCAAATGCCATAATTTTATTGCTGAATAATATTCCATTGTGTATATGTACCACAGTTTCTTTATCCATTCATCTATTGAAGGGCATCTGGGTTGCTTCCACAGTTTAGCAATTGTGAATTGTGCTGCTATAAACATTGAAGTGGCTGCTTTACTATAGTGTGCTGTTTTTAAGTCTTTAGGGTATAGGCCAAGGAGTGGGATAGCTGGATCAAATGGTGGTTCCATTCCAAGTTTTTTAAGAAATCTCCATACTGCTTTCCAGTTTGGTTGCACCAGTTTGCAGTCCCACCAGCAATGTTTGAGTATACCTTTTTCACCATATCCTCGCCAGCACCTATTGTTGCTGGTATTTTGGATAGCTGCCATTCTGACTGGGATGAGATGAAATCTGAGAGTTGTTTTGATTTGCATTTCTCTAATGGCTAGAGACGTTGAACATTTCTTCATATATATGTTTATTGATTGTATATCTTCATCTGAGAAATTTCTATTCAGCTCCTTAGCCCATTTATTGATTGGGTTGTTTGTTTTTTTGGTGTTAAGTTTTTTGAGTTCTTTATATATCCTGGAGATTAGTGCTCTATCTGATGTGCGTGAGGCAAAAATTTGCTCCCAGAATGTAGGCTCTCTGTTCACCTCATTGATAGTTTCTTTTGCGGAGAAGAAGCTTTTTAGTTTAAGTCCATCCCATTTATTGATTCTTACTTTTATTTCTTGTGCTATAGGAGTCTTGTTAAGGAATTTGGGGCCTAATCCGATGTGATGAAGATTTGGGCCTACTTTCTCCTCAATTAGACGCAGGGTCTCTGGTCAAATTCCAGGTCTTTGATCCACTGTGAGTTGAGTTTTTGTGCATGGTGAGAGATAGGGGTTTAGTTTCGTTTTACTGCATATGGATTTCCAGTTTTCCCAGCACCATTTGTTGAAGAGGCTATCTTTTCTCCAATGAATGTTTTTGGCACCTTTGTCTAGTATGAGATAGCTGTATTTCTGTGCATTACTCTCTGTGTCTTCTATTCTGTACCATTGGTCTACATGTCTATTTTGGTGCCAGTACCATGCCGTTTTTGTTACTATTGCTTTGTAGTAAAGTTTAAGGTCTGGTATTGTGTTGCCTCCTGCTTCGCTCTTCTTGCTCAGGATTGCTTTGGCTATTCTGGGTCTCTTATTTTTCCAAATGAATTTCATGGTTGCCTTTTCTATTTTTGTAAGAAAGGACTCAGGGATTTTAATTGGGATTGCATTGAATCTGTATAGCACTTTTGGGTAGTATGGCTATTTTAATAATATTGATTCTGCCTATCCAGGAACATGAGAGGTCTTTCTATCTTCTAAGATCTTCAATTTCTTTCTTTAGTGTCTTGTAATTTTCATTGTAGAGGTCTTTCACCACTCTTGTTAGATTGATTCCCAAGTATTTTATTTTTTTGGAGGCTATTGCGAATGGAGTAGTTTTTCTAATTTCTCTTTCAGAGGACTCATTGCTGATGTATAGAAATGCATTTGGTTTGTGGATATTGATGTTATATCCTGCAACTTTACTGAATTCATTTATCAGTTCTAGAAGTTTTCTGGTGGAACTTTTTGGATCCTCTAAGTATAGAATCATGTCAGCAAATAATGATAGTTTGAGTTCTTTTTTTATTCATATCCCTTTAATTTCCTTCATCTGTCTGATTGCTCTGGCTAGAGTTTCAAGGTCTGTATTGAATAAGAGTGGTGAGAGAGAGCATCCCTGTCTTATTCCAATGTTTAGAGTGAATGCTTCCAATTTTTCTCCATTTAGGATGATGTTGGCCTTAGGTTTAGCATATATTGCTTTAACAATGTTGAGGTATGTTCCTACTATCCCTAGTTTTTCTAGTGTTTTGAACATGAAAGAGTACTGTATTTTGTCAAATGCTTTCTCTGCATTGATTGATAGAATCATGTGATTCTTATCTTTAAGTCTATTGATGTGATGGATTATGTGTATTGATTTCCGTATGTTGAACCAACCTTGCATCCCTGGAATGAACCCCACTTGATCATGGTGCACTATTTTTTTGATATGTTTTTGTATGCGATTTGCCAGAATTTTATTGGGAATTTTTGTATCTATGTTCATCAGGGATATTGGTCTGAAATTTTCTTTCTTGGATGTGTCTCTGTCTGTCTGTAAGGACCTGCTTGAGGTTAGTTACCGGATTATGTTTTGTAGTTATGAAAAATATTTTAACAAGATAAAATCAGTATGTAATAGATATTTTTGTTACTATTTAACTGTAGCTAAGACTTGATATTAGTCTCAGGGTTGCATATCCATTATCAAGTGCCTAATTGAGTTGTGACTATGTCTTTTTTGTTGTTATTAAGTTATGCTTATATGGAAGGGTATGGATATACTTCATAGAATCATTTTATATTTTTGTTTATAGTGAATATTGAAGTTTGGCTTGAATCTCATTTGCAGCCTAACCTGATTGGCAGATTTTAATATTTATCAATGTTGTATATGTTTAATATTTACATATACTTATAGGTGAAATTAATAAATGTTCAGTTTGTACCAAGTATGTACCAGGCATTATACTAAATAAATGCTATTTATACTCTTTAAAAGTAGTTCTGTAAAGACAAGGTTTTTACCTGTATATTTCAGAACAGTACCTTGCATGATAATTATATGTAAAATGTATGCAATTTTACTTTTTAAGTAGGGCAATGTTGTAACCTTCATTTATGGAATTAGTATTGACACTGTGCTAAGCATTTGCCATACAATATCTTATTTAGTCTTTGTGATATCCCTGTGGTAGATTCTAAAATTATCTCTATTTTATATATATTTGAGGTATAAAAAAGTGCTACTGAGGTCACAGGCTAGAGTTGAGATCTGAACTTACTTCTGTGCTTCCAAAGGAATTGCTTTTAACTTGATCATTTTGGTTAAGGTTCTTTAGATGTAAGTTATAGAAATGAACTTGATTAAACAAAAAGGGAGAATTTATTATAAGGATACAAGGGTGTCTTATGAAAGCCAAGAGTTATATCTCTGAGCTCAAGATGGGACCAGAATTAGAAACCAAATTGTATCAAAGCCCAGGGCTATCTCCCTCTGTAGTTTTCTTTATCTTTCTTCTTCTCTCCCTTCTTGTGCTGGCTCCTCAGGAAGACTCAGATATGTCACCAACAGGTTTTTTTCTGAGTCTCACTTTTAAATTGGTAAGACTGACCAAGGTTGTATCAGATTCACTCCTGCCTCAGTGTCTATGACCAAGGGATTGAATTCCAAAGTGTGACAATGACTGCAAACATCACTTCTGAGGACCTGTGGATAGTTCTTGAGCTGGGTAGACACTATAATACCCAGTGACATTCTGTCTAGTCAAATGTGTTCTAAAAATTCTTTGCCTTTGACATGTAATAAATACATTTTTAAATCACAGCTCAGTGTTTCTAAGGTTGAAATCAACCCATAATAGTATTTAGTCTTAGGTTATATAAGATAGTCATATTTTCTCATTCTTTCATCTATTAAGTTGAATTCACAATCCAATAATGGGTAGTGACCTACAAATGGAAAAGTTCTGCTGCATTCTACCCCTAGAGAGGCCTAGCTGAAAAAGTGCTCTTTGTTATCCAGTCTGTGGCATTGCCTTATGAAGCTCCCTGTAGAAAATGCCTTTGATCATACAAGTAACTGAATCTCAAGATTGACCTACTTTGAATTAAGCTGTTGTGTGAAAAGAATTTACTCATAGCATTTTTCAGAGTGAATTAATACTCAGATTTATATACAGATGACAACCTATTAAAAAAAAAAACCAATAACAATCTCAGTGCTCAGATCATTTCCCATTTTTTTCCTGCTTACCTTCTTTAGAAGCTTAGTTAGAATTGATAATAGCAGTTCTTTCCAAAGAACTCTGTATATTTAAGGCAGGTTTTGGTGTTTACTTTTAATAACTTAAAGTAAAATGAGAATCTCAAGTTCTTATTTTTACTTAGAGAAAATTGAGTCCAGAGAACTAAAACAAAACACCAAACCAGCCCTCAGTAGGCTTAACTTTAGGTTTTGTTTCTGAAGGCTAATAATAAATAATGTAGTGATTATGTGATCATTTAAATCATGGAAGTCACATCAAGAACCTAAAAGTAAAGAAAAATGAATTAAGCCAGTGAAAATAAAAATCAAATAAAATCCATTACTGAAGAAATGACTGTCTTAGAGAGTGACGAAGGAGGGCCAAGTCTAAAGTCCCATTGGGAAGTAGGATTGGAAAGGACAAACACTCATCATTCAGCAAACTATTATATTTGTACTATAAGTAGTTTACCTTTGTACTTTCCTCATTTCCAAAAAGAGAGAAAAAATAGATTTTTATATTCAGACTTGTAAAGACTCCACCCCAGCTTCTATCAGTTCTATTTTATCGTAAACAACAGATGGATGAATATAGAAAATGTGGTACATACACACAATGGAGTATTACTTAACCATTAAGAAGAATGGCTTTATGACATTTACCAGTAAGTGGATGGATCTGGAGACTATTGTGCTAAGTGACATAAGCCAAAAAAGAAACAAAAACCACGGGTCGAATGTTTTAGCTGGTATGTGGAAGCTAACCACAATGGGGGCGGGGGTGGAATAGAAGTTCAGTAGATACGACAAAGGGGAATGAGAGGAAGGGAGGGAGGATAGGAAGAGGAAAGACAGTAGAATGAATCTGACATAACTTTCCTATATACATATGGGAGTATACCACAGTGAATCTCACCATCATGGACATCCACAGGAATGGGGTCCTAATTAGAATAAGTTATATACCATGCTTGTATAATTATATCAAGATGGATTCTACTATTACATACAACTAAAAAGAACCAATGAAAAAAGTTTGTTTTTAATCACTGCCAAATCAATAAGTTGAAAATAATCTTACACTGAGAAATAGATGTGGAGTTCCCCTGCTATGTTTGTACTCTCATGGACAGCCTCATCTTAGTAAGATTTTTGGGTTCTTTTGTTTCCAAATCAATGCTAATAATTTGTGAATGTTAAGGATCTACCATAACAGAATCTTTAGTCTTTTCTCTCTTCTTTGGAATCCAGGCCATGTTGCTGAAATTCTTATGCAGCTATATAGTGGGAAGATGGGTCTGTTTCATTCCCTTTTGCTTGATTGGAGGTTGTGGGAGAGACTGAAGGAAGCTGCCCATCTTCTCCTACATCACTTGGTTGTCTTTTAGAGCATAGAAGCTTGGCTTTGTTCCGGCTCCTTTATCAGGACATTCCCACTTTGTGTACTTACTGCCTACACTGTTAGTTTGTGTCCAGACCTTTCATTTTTTCTTATCCTGTTGAAGATGTCTGAGAAGTGTGAAAAGCTCCTTATTATACATTGCTGCTGCTCTTGTCAGTTACATTTGCTCTTTTGTCATATTTGGTCCTAACTTCTGTGTAGTCAAAACCTTCCTCCGGCGTTCCTTTGTCTAAGGGAGAAAATTTTTCTATTGAGGAAGAAAATCTCTCGCCCTCTTTTTTTTTTTTTTTTAATTCTTTGTGGTACTGAGGATTGAACCCGGGGGTACTCTACCATTTAAACATCCCCAATCTTTTAAAGTTTTTTTTTTTTTTTTTTTCAATTTTGAGGTAGGATCTCACCATGTTGTTGAGACTGACATCGAACTCATGTTCTTCCTGCCTCAGTTTCCTGAGTGGGATTACAGATGTGTGTCACCATGCCTGGCAGATGTATGCCTCTTAAATATAAAGGGCTTAAAGCCCTAACTTCTGAGTTATTCTCAGTTTTGGTTCTACTGGTGGGGAAAAACATACATATTTATTTATTTTTATATGTTGTAATATATATATTACATATACATGTAGTTGTTGTAATTTAATAACTATAGTAGTCCTAGTGAGACAGGAACAAAGAGACATCGGAGGGTAAGCCTTCTCTTACCTATAGTACCCATTTATTTAATTCTGAGAAAATGTGCTCTTTCTGTGACCTTATTTATGTTGATAGATAAAGAATATAATCTTCTCTATCTTGATAAGTTTTCAGGGGAAATGCTTGTTAGTACATTCATAAATGAAAATAAATCATGATATTATTTTACCCAAGAAAGGGCAAAAGAATTTCTTTGCTTACTTTTTTCCTCATTGGACCTTGCTTTCAAACTCAAACTGTAAGCAGCTCATCTGTGTATGATAACTGGGGCTTTTATAATTTTATTCTCGAATCTCTATTTAAGTTTTCTGTGGGAAGATGTAAGCAGAATGCCAAAGTGATTTACAGACCAACTTTTGGGGAATGCCTGCATTCTACAAAACAAGATACTTGTTTTTTCTTTGAAACTAGTAAGACTGGAATGTATAATTGCAATGACCATCATTTGGATGGTTTTACCCTTTCTCAACCAATATTTGTTTTATACTCCATGGGAAGCACTTATTCCAATTACTTATTTTATTATTTTGGTATCAGAAATTGAACCCGGAGGGAATTAACCACTGAGCCACATCCCAGCCCTTTCTATTTTTTTGAGACAGGACCTTGCTGAGTTGCTTAGAACCTCACTAGGAGGTGGCTTTGAACTCATCATCATCTGTCTCAGCCTCTCGAGTCATTTAGATTACAGGCATGTGTCACCATGCCTGCCTCCAATTACTAATTTTAAATGGAAAATAACCTAAATATTATTAAAAGTACTAAGCAGTCTTTTGCTAAAGCATATATAGATAGCATAAATAGTGTTCAAAAGGGGAATTCATGCATTCTGGAACAGCTCTTGAAATAATAACAATGCCTTTTTTGTAAAGATTTTTTTTTTAAACTTTATGTGACGTTGAGGATTGAACCCAGTGCCTTAGGACACATGCTAGGTGAGCACTGAGCCACAACCCCAGTCCATATTACTGCCTTTTTGATGCCTGTGGAAACCTTATTATTGTGGACTCTAGATTCATTTCAACTTATTCATATCTTTGATTATAGTTTATTCATACCTTTTGATTATAGTTTATTTCAACTTATTCATACCTTTTGCTTATAGTTGAATACTTTAGTTGGTATTTATACTTGTAATAAATTTGTTGGTTGTCTTTTTTTTTAGGTAAAAGTAATAATTGTGGGTTCTAGATTTATTTCAACTTATTTCTGTTTGAGGATTCTTCATTTTGTTTTTCTCTGGCAATTACTTGAGTAGTAATATGTTTGTCTATTTCTAATTAAGGTTTTTCTTTAATAACAGATTTATACCTAAAACTGGAAGATGTGACGCATAAATTTAATAAGCCCTGTATAATGGATGTAAAGATTGGGCGAAAAAGCTATGATCCTTTTGCCTCATCTGAGAAGATTCAGCAACAGGTCAGCAAGTACCCATTAATGGAAGAGATTGGGTTCTTGGTGCTTGGCATGAGGGTAAGAGTGATTATTGGCATAATATATACATTTTTATTTGCATGTTTTTCCCTTGAAAATTATGGATATCATTATAATACTAATATATCCGAAGATAAAGTTTTGAAATTGGATTTTCTGTAAATCCCCAGTGAATTATATACCTTATGTGATGAAGGTAGGGATTTTTATCTCTTGTTCACTGATATATGGTCAGTGTCTCTGGTCCTGGCCCATAGTAGGTGATTAAATAAATGAACAGATAACTAACTGAACCTCAAGACTATAACTTTGGTAATTTTGTTTTAAAGAAGCTTTAAATTTAGTTACAAAATAAAATTAAAAGTAAATGTGAGCCGTGTACAGGGCGCTCACCTGTAATCCCAGCACTTTGGGAGGCTGAGACAGGAGAATCACGAGTTCAAAGCCATTCTCAACAATGGTGAGGCGCTAAGCAACTCAGTGAGACCCTGTCTCTAAATCAAACACAAAATAGGGCTGGGGATGTGGCTCAGTGGTTGAGTGCCCCTGAGTTCAATCCCCAGTACCAAAAAAAAGAAAGTAAATGTGATATTTTTATGATTTCCCTGAGAATTGTGCTGTTTATATATTTAGTAAAATAAAATTTAAGTTGCTTCAACCTTTGTGGTTTAAAATAGTTGTTTTATTTCCTGACAGTTCTGTTGACTGGCATTTTTAGTTTTTAATTTTTAACTGATACAAAATAGTTTTACATATATGGCATACCATGTAATCTTTTGATATATGTTTAATATTCACATCAGGGTGAACATATCTGCCACTTCAAATGTTTATTACCTTTGTGGTGAAAATAGTCAAAATCCTTTCTTCTAGTTTTTAAAAAATATATAGTGCATTATCATTATCTATGGGTACCTTACTGTACAATAGAATGCCAGAACTTCTTTTCTCTTTCTAACTATAACTTGGTTATGGGGGTCCAGCCTCTGCAGGGTGTCAGGTCCTGAGGTGGGATGAGTGGTGTCGGCGAAAGTAACACCAATGAGACACAGAGACCAGGTTTGGTGCAGCTGTGTCTGTCCAAGTTCAGACCAGCACTTTATTTATAGTGATTTACAGTCATTGATTAAAAGAACAAAAAAAGGGTTACAATTCATCATGAGTTATTCATAAACACAGAGTGGTCATCTATAATCGTCCTGGATAACTACATCAGCATCAAAGGATTTTTAAATCTTAACTAGAGACTGTAACTATAAGGGTCCTCATGTCCTGTTCTTAAGATTAATATCAAACTAGAGATCACTAAGCTTCCTCTTGTATTCCCCCAAAACAAGATAAAGCTAACAAAGGTATTTTTAACTATGAGAGTAGCATAAGACTAATAGATCGCTGTGGTAACTACACTTAAAAGCATAGCTGTTGACGTACATGTGGTCAATGGCTTCTGCTCATGTCCAGAATTGCCCAAAGCTGCAGGTTAAGTTAACTATTACATACATCATTAAAATATCATTCTCTGAACTTTCCCCGAGCCCTATCCTGTAGCAACCATTGTTTACATAATTTGAGTTCAGTTCCTCTGGGCAGGCATCGAGGCCTTTGTTTCTTAAGACTTTCCCATGTAAACAAGGAACTACAATTAACATGTTTTCTATTAACCCAAGCAGTTCTTTCTCCATTAATGTAGGCTCCCGAGTATGGTGGGGGAGGGTCCAGTCCTAAGTTACTTGGACACCTGCCGTCTTCTGCCTTTACCCATGTCAAATACCACTGGATTTTACTATAGGGGGAATCCATTTTTGTCAGGGCCTGCGAGGCTTGACTAGCGTTTGAGGTTTAGGTATGGGGCTAGTTGGAGCCACAATTTCCCATAGCTCACTTTATTGAAATTGCCAAAGCAGCCTTCTACAACCAGGCCTGAGAGTACTTCCAAATGTAATTGGGGAAACTGTGGGTCTAAATGTTCTGGATAACATATCTAAAGTGAAACTATCATCAGGGGAATTTCTAGAATTTCTTCTAAGAAACATCGTATCAGTAGTACTATCCTGATGGGGATTTTCTTGTTTATTCTCCTGGGTGGTCAAATGCCTCTCCTTAACTACAAGAGACTTTAGGGGACCAGGATTGACTGATCCTGTCTTTCTGGAAATTGGAATAGTGACACAAGCAAGCAGAATTAATTCTGTCAAACTAAGAAGGGGCATCCCAACAAGAAATATATTGAGGAGTGCATCTCTTCACCCTGATCCATTGCAGGCACCAGAACTTTGTCAGTGTCTTGAGGATTTTGGGCTACAGCACTTGGTACCTATTGATGGACCTTTGGATGGCAGTTTGAGTTGGGCTTAGGGAGACAGTTCATTCACTGGTCTCAACAACAGCTCTTTTGGAATGGTTGGTGTCATTAGATAACTTGACTGGAACTTGCTGGTTTAAAATGACCTTGCTCTTGGTCTAGAAGTTGGCACTAATTGTTGACTGCCTCTTACATGTGATGTTATCTGTCAGAAGGCTAGCTTAAGGTTTTTCATGTCACAGTACCACATTGCAAGAGGCACCAGCAGAAGCTGCAAGTGTTCTTGAGTTGATAGGGTTGGGAAATAGATTTCATTTCTGACAGTGGGAAAACCAAGTCACAAGTTGAATAACAGAATGCACAAGGATGGGAAAGAACTGTTCAGGCCATGGTGCAGACAGTACTACCACATAGTCAGGAAATAATATGGAATAAAATTCCCTAAATAAATGGTATGTCTTCTAGATGTATGGAGATAAAATTTGTGGATATACCAAATGATTGCTTACCTATAAAAACATAATGAAATAATCATGTAAGATGATATGTGAATTTTTTGCATTTTAAACAGGAGAGCTAATAGAAACATTATAGGTAATTATTTCATGTGATGGTAATAACAATTTGATATGATAATAAGCAATACAAGGGAAATTATCCAAGTATTTATTTCATTTTAGAAAACAATAAATTGTGGGTATACAGAAAAGGAAAAAAGTAATGGAATAATTTTAAAACAAGAAATAGGCATCCAATAGAAATCTGACTGGACAGCTATTTAAACTTGCACCCTTTTCAAATTTCTCACCCTCTCACTTTCTCACTTGGTGGATGACTTTTTCCTTTCACTTTAGAAAAAATAAAAACCATCAAACAGGATTTACCTTAATTTCCTGCTAATAAATATTTATACCTTACCTGTAATTGCTGCCTTTCTTTTTATTCCTTCCTATGGAATTGGAGAATTTTCAATCCTTTCATCTAAAAGCTTTCTTTCTTTATATCCTCTATATCTCACTCTCTCCCACTATCAAGAACCTTATATTTCTATCCTTAGTTTCTTCAGCGTTTTTAGCATGAATGAGTGCTAGATTTTGCAAGTAGAGATAATTTGACTTCTGCATCTATTGAGATGATCATGTGATTTTTGTCTTTAATTCTGTTTATGTAATGAATTACATTTATTGATTTGTATATGTTGAATCAATCTTACATCCTGGGAATGACCAACTTGATCATAGTATACAATTTTCTTTATGTGTTTTAAAATGCTAAATTGCTAATATTTTATTAAGAATATTTAGATCTCTCTCTCTCTCTTTTTTTTTTTTTGGTACTAGAGATTGAACTCAGGGACACTTGACCACTGAGCCACATCTCCAGCCCTATTTTGTGTTTTATGTAGAAATAGGGTCTAACTGAGTTGCTTAAGTGCCTTGCCATTGCTGAAGCTGGCTTTGAACTCACGATTCTCCTGTCTCAGCCTCCCTGAGTGCTGGGATTACAGGCGTGCGCCACTGTGCCTGGCTTAGATCTCTTTTCATTGCGGGTATTGGTCTGTGTTTTCTTTCCTTGATGTGTCCTTATCTCATTTTGATATCAGGGTAATATTGACTGCATAGAATGAAGTTGAAAGTGTTCTATTTCATGGAATAATTTGGGGAGAATTGGAATTAGTTGGGTTTTGTTGTTGTTGTTTTCTGGGGTTTTTTTTGTTTTGTTTTGTTTTTTAAGGCCAAAGCCAACATTATACAAAATAGGGGAAAACTAAAAATGTTTCCTCTAAAATCACGAACAAGACAAAGATGTCTACTCTCCACCACTACCCCCTTTTTTCTCTTTTATTAATTTTTTTGGTACTGTTACTGAATTTAGGGGCTTTCTACCACTGAGCTACATCTCCACCCTTTTTAGTTTTTTTTTTTGATGTTGTTTATCTTTAGAGCCCTACGAAGTTGCTGAGGCTGGCCTTAAACTTGCAATCCCCCTGTCTCAGCCTCCTAAATTGCTGCAATTATAGATGTGATGCCTGACTTCACTACTCTCCTTTTTAGTATAGTTCTTGAAATTTTAGCCAGAGCAATTAGGAGAAGGAAATTAGGAAAAAAATTGGAAAAGGAGTCAAATTATTTGCAGATGATATGTTCCTATGTATAGAAAAACCAAAAAACTCTACCAGAAGACTTCTAGAGCTGATAAATTCATTAAAGCAGTTAGGATATAAAATAAACATACAAAAATTAATAGCTTTTCTATATGCCAATAATGAACTCAATGAAAAGGGGGTCAAGAAAATAATTTCATTCACAGTGGCCTTAAAAAAAAATACCTGGGGATAAATCTAATCAAGGAGGCAAAAGACTTCTACAGAGAAAACTGTAGATTCCCAAAGAAAGAAATTGGAGTGGACGTTAGAAGATGGAAAGGCATCCATGTTCTTGGATAGACAGAATTAATATTGTCAGAATGCCATACTAACAAAAGTACTGTACAAATTCAGTGCAATCCCCATCAAAATACCAATGACCTGGTATTTTTGAAAAGAGTACAGATTTAATGACCAGTCCTCAACCCTGAAAAAAAAAATAACAATGACATTCTTCACAAACTAGAAAAAAAGAGTCCTAAAATTTATATGGACGAATAAAAGACCTGGGGTAGCCAAAACAATTCTGAGCAATAAGAGTAAGGTTGATGATATCACAATACCTGACCTCAGATTATATACTACAGTTACAGTAACAAAAACAGCACGGTGTTTTCATAAAAACAGATATGAAGATCAATGGAATAGAATAGAAGACGGAGACAAACCCACATATACAGTCATTTCATCCTTGACAAAGGTGCCAAAAAACAATGTTGGAGGAAAGACAGTCATTTTTAACAAATGGTGCTGGGAAAACTGGATATGCATTTGCAGAAGAATGAAAGGTGACTCCTATCTATCTCCCTGTAAAAGTCAACTCAATGGATCAAAGCCCTCAGAACTACAATAGAAGCCTTGCAACTGCTAGTAGAAAACATAGGGCCAACACTCCAACATTAGGCTGGGCAGTGATTTCCTCAGTAATAATAAAATAATAAGCGGGGCGCAGTGGCACAAGCCTGTAATTCCAGCACTTAGGGAGGCTGAGACAGGAGAATCACTAGTTCAAAGCCAGCCTCAGCAATGGCGAGGCGCTAAGCAACTCAGTGAGACCCTGTCTCTACATAAAACACAAAATAGGGCTGGGGATGTGGCTCAGTGGTTGAGTACCCCTGAGTTCAATCTCCGGTTCCAAAAAAAAAAATTATAATAATAATAATAAAATAATAAATAATAAAACCAAGAATTGTAAGTGGGGTAGATCAAATGAAAAAAAGCAAATTGTTATATACATGTGTGAATATGTCACAGTCAACCTCCACTTTTATGTATAACCATAGCATGCTTATAAAAACATTAAAAAGAATCTTAAACTATTGATTTTCTCTTGTCTTCTTGTATCTTTAACTTCTGCCTGTCCACTCTGTTTTTTTTTGTTTTTTTTTT
>CM053404.1:57133375-57169252 GCA_028644305.1 Xerus rutilus
TTTTGTTTTAAACATGTTCAAAACACTCAATTTTTTAAGAAACATCAAAATCTTCTCCTGTTTAATTTGTCTTCTCTTCAGAACCAAACTAGTTACTTCAGTTTCCTTACTTCCCACTCATAATCCAGCCCATTCTAATCTGACTTCTGCCCATCATCCTATTAGATGGCTCCTCACTAGGGTCCCTAATAACACCCCCATGTTACTAAACTCAGGTAGCATTTTTCATTATTCATCTTATTTTACTTTGAAAAGCAGTCTTCAATATTGACCAGCTTCTCCTTGAGACATTTTTCTTTGTGTTGGTGACACCTACCTCCAGTCTGTTTTATTCCTAAGACCACTTTGCAATCTCCTTTGCAAGCTCATTTCTTTCTATTTGTTCTTTAAATGTTGAGGTATTTCTCTTGCTTCCATTTTAATACTCCCTCTCTTTTTTTGTGCAATGCTTTCTGTTCTCTTTGGTTCAGTTTTGGTTTCTCTGATAACTCCCAAATATATATATCTTCAACCTCTGCTTTTTCCTTGTATCTTCTAATTTGTGTATGTAACAACCTACCAGACATTTATTTAAACATCTCAAACCCAATACATACAAAGACTGGTATTTATTCCTCTTTCAAATGATCATAACAGTAACATTAAGTCTCTCTTATTCCCTATTTTAGTAAATGACACATCATACGTCCAGTTTTACAAAGTAGAAACCTGATCGTCACTGTCACCCCTCAGAGCCATCTCTTATTTCCCAAACGTGTCTCTCTCTTTTTTTTTTTTTTAGTACCAGGGATTGAACTCAGGGGCACTCGACCACTGAGCCACATCCCCAGCCCTATTTTGTGTTTTATGTAGAGACAGGGTCTCACTGAGTTGCTTAGCGCCTTGCTGTTGCTGAGGCTGGCTTTGAACTTGTGATTTTCCTGTCTCAGCTTCCCAAAGTGCTGGGATTACAAGCGTGAGCCACCGTGCCCGGCTCCCAAACATCTCTTGAGTCTCACTGTAACTGCTGTCCTTCTCTGAACTTTGGTCTCTGAAATTCAATTTTGCTCTTTTCTAATCTGTTCTCCAAACATTGTAAAATGTATGTCTAATTACAACATTCCCCTGTTCAAAACTCTTCAGTGGGTTTGCATTACCTTTAGTGTACACTTACAGGATAAATAAATGAAACATTGCATAATTTAGCTTTGCTGGGATGTATTGCTTCCCTAGATAGAGGTTTGTTTGCATTTCTTTATATCTTTTTTTGTTTTGTTTGTGGTGCCAGGTCCTTGAGTCTGCTAGGCATGTGCTCTAGTGCTGAGCTTTTTCCTCAGCCCCCCGTTTATATTTCTTTGAAAATAGAGACTTATTTTCTTATATTTCTTTGAAAATTTGAGACTTAACTTACATATCATTTAATTCATTCAGTTAAAATCCAGTTGGGAGGATAGCTCAATGGTAGAACACTTGTCTAGAATGTGCAAGGCCCTGGATTGGATTCCCAGCACCACAAAAGTAAAAATAAACATCTAGATACCTCTAATTTTTTTTGTCTTACCTATTTTCATCTGCTAGTAACTCCAGAACAATATTAGATAATAATAATGACAAAAGATATTGTGGTAGAATACTTTTTGTGGAAACTTTTTGTGTTTTAAAAGAAATACTTCCTTATTTTCCATTTAAACCTGATGCCAACTTTTGGTAGATTGAGATAAGTTTATCTACAGTGGATATCAAATTTGTTAAATACCTTTTCAGCATCCATTGATATGAGTACATGATTTTTTTCTTTTAAAACCGTTAGAATGAATGTTATAAGTTGATCTCATTTTTAACTCACCATTGCATTGCTGGGTTAAACTCATATGATCAAGGAGTATTAGTGTTTTTAATATTCACTGTTTTTCTTTTTGACAGGTTTATCATATTCATTCTGATAGCTATGAGACACAAAATCAGCACTATGGAAGAAGCTTAACAAAAGAAACTATAAAGGATGGTAAGTATTTAAAAAAGAAAGAATGAATTATTAACAGTTTTTAAGTTATTTCAGTTTTAGTTTTCTTTCAAAATAATAATCAAATTCATAATAAACTTTTTTTTTTGATGAAGCAGATTCAAAAAATTGGATTAATCAGAACTTGTGGCTCATAATGCACCCAAATCATGGGACCACAAATGTCACTTTTTAACATTTTCATTCATTTCTTACTAATAATGTGTGTTAACTTCCTATTGCTATGAAAAAAGTCCCTGAGATAGTCGTCAACTTTTTAAAAGGAGAAAATGGGTACTTTGGCTCACAGTTTCAGTCTATGATCATTTGGCCTTATTGCTTTGGGCTTATGGTGGCACAATACACCATGGCAGGAGCATGTTGTGGAAGAAAGCTTTCCTCCTTATGGCACCCAGGAAGTGTGAAGAGAGCGACAAGGGGCCAGGATTTCAATATGCCCTTCAAGAGCACAGTCTCAGTGACCTAATTTCCTCCCTCTGAACCCACCGCCTAAAGGTTCTACCACCTCCCAGTGAGATCAAACCTTCACTGCTATAGATCCAAACCATAGCAGTATGCTTTTTTAAAAAAATGTTGAACATTCGTGAGTCAACCATCTAGCTCTGAAACTAAAGGTTGTCTTTAAAATCATTTTTAAGACTGTGAGTCATGGTATATCAAAACTGCTTGTTACATAAAAGACTTTAAGATATATGTTGTGTGTAATATTTTTTTGATAGAGCTGGGATTATGGTTCAGTGGTGGAGCGCTTGTCTCGCATGCCTGGGGCGCTGGGTTCAATCCTCAGCACCACATAAAAATAAAAATAAAGATATTGTGTCCATCTACAACTAAAAAAAATAAAATAACAAAAAAAGATTGTGGGTTAGTCAAATTAAAATATAATAATAATAATTTTTTTGAAACTTCCAGTATATAGTTGAGTTATAAAATGTTTTTTAAAATATTTTTTAGTTGTAAATGGACACAAATGTCTTTATTTATTTTTATGTGGTGCTGAGGATCGAACCCAGTGCCTCACGCATGCAAGGCAAGCGCTCTACCACTGAGCTACAATCCCTGCCCCATAAAATGGTTTTAAATAGTGTTAACATATACTTCTAAAATATTATGGTCAGGATATCACAAAAACAAGGATATCCTAGATCTCTGGAACGTTCATTCTCAGTTCTACAAAGATAGAGACTAGTTTATGTGTAACACGAGTTTGTGGAAAATTTTTATGTTATGTATAGAAAATAAACATCCACAGTGTGAGCATAATAGTTAAGGTTTTCTTTGGTATACTTAACCAAGAGCCAGATAATATTCAGATTGGCTATTTTAAGACTATTTTTCTGGGATACAGTTTGGTTCTATCTGAATATATTTTTTTTAAATTTTTTTTTAGTTGTAGATGGACATAATATCTTTATTTTATTTATTTATTTTTATGTGGTGCTGAGGATTGAACCCAGTGCCCCACACATGCGAGGCAAATGCTCTACTGAGCCACAATCCCGGCCCCTATCTGAATATATTTCTTAACAGTTACTGTTCCAAGGTGAAGGAACAAGTTATTTAAAAGCAGAAATAAAACTGTACATACCCATAAATCCTCAAGTATGATAAAATTTTAAGACATAGTTTTAAGAAATGCCTAATGACACGAGTTATTTAAAACATTTAAAAGTTTTCCTTTTAGCGGGGCTCCGTGGCATACACCTGTAATCCCAGTGGCTCAGGAGGCTGAATCAGGAGTTCAAAGCCAGTTTCAGCAAGGGCGAGGCACTTAGCAACTCAGTGCAACCCTGTCTCTAAATAAAAAATCCAAAATAGGGCTGGGAATGTGGCTCAGTGTTTGAGTGCCCCAGAATTCAATCCTTAGTACCAAAAAATAAAGTTTCAGTTTTGTTTAACAGTCAACCTGGAGAAGTGCTAGTCCCCAAAGCAAGCTTAACTCTTATGAAAAGACCAATCAATATTGAGGAAAAGTAAAAATTAGTAGAATTATGATTTGTTATTTGGTAACAGGCCATTGACATCATGAAAAATGGTTATAATTTGACTCTAGCTTTTAGATTAACTCTTTTTTTAAAAAAATATTTTTTAGTTGTAGGTGGACAGAATATCTTTATTTTTTTTATTTTTATGTGGTGCTGAGAATCGAACCCAGTGCCTCTTGCGTGCTAGGTGAGCACACTACCACTGCGCCATAACCCCAGCCCCTATATTAACTCTTAAATATGATTCCAACGAGCAGGTATTTTCTTTATAAAATCTCTCACAGTAGCAAATCTTGGAATTGCATTTCTTCTGAGAAAACATAGAACTAAACTTCCAGTCTACCTGTCATAAATTTCTTTGTTTGACTAACACATTTCATTTTACATTTATGTCATTTAAATGTTTTCTAATTTGAGTTCTTCACCAAAAACTGAGATCTGAAGTTTCTGTGTCTAACTGGAATTCCTAGAATTCCAGGTTTAGCTATTCAGTTAACTGTAAGGATGATGGGGAAAATACTGAAGAATTTTATCTACTGTGAATTCACTTTCCAAATGGTAGTTATTTCATACATTGATTCTAATCCTAATGTTTTGTTTTATAGGATTCTCCAAGTTTTTTCATAATGGGTTCTGCCTAAGAAAAGATGCTATTGCTGCCAGTATTCAGAAGATTGAAAAAATTCTACAGTGGTTTGAAAGCCAGAAGCAGCTTAGCTTTTACGCAAGTTCATTACTGTTTGTTTATGAAGGTTCATCTCAGCCAACCACTACAAAATCAAATGACAGAACTTTGGCAGAAAAGTTTTTGTCCAAAGGACAATTGTCAGGCACAGAGTTACTAGAGTACAACAATAACTTTCATGTGTTAACTTCCACAGCAAATGGAAAAATAGAGGCTTCAGTAGGCAAAAGCTTATCCAAGATGTATGCTCGTCACAGAAAAATGTATTCAAAAAAACATCACAGTCAGACTTCATTGAAAGTTGAAAATATGGAGCAAGACAATGGGTGGAAAAGCATGTCACAGGAACATTTAAACGGAAATGTACTTTCCCAACTGGAAAAAGTTTTCTACCATCTTCCCACTAGTTGCCAAGAGATTGCAGAAGTAGAAGTGCGAATGATAGATTTTGCTCATGTGTTTCCTAGCAACACAATAGATGAGGGATATGTTTATGGTCTGAAGCATTTAATTACTGTACTTCGAAGTATTTTAGACAATTGAATCTTTTGCTGCAGTATTTTTAAGGGGTGGACAAATAATGAAGAGCAGCAGTCATTATCTCTGCACCTGTAATGCTGTGTAAAAACTTTGTATTGTGAGTAAACATTTTATTTGTCTTTATACTTTTGGTAGAAAGGTTAACTTTTTTATAATCTTACTCAGGAATACTAATTTGTTTATTAGAAAACTATGAAGAATAAAGTAACAGGAATGTTAAGCAGGGAATGTGGTGGTACATGGCCTAAACATCTGTTTGGCTCAAGCAAAATGCAAACCATTATTCAGTAAGTAAGAGTTTATTTAGCTTTCTATAGCCAATGTATCATGAAATCTGTCCACCCAACCTTGAAAATGAGCCATATCTAACCTATTACATAATTAGAACACCTTCAAAATCTAGAAAGCACAGGTTGATATCTTTAGTATTGCTATGTATGAAGTTATTAAAACTGGAGAAAATTCTGCTTCAGAAATAAGTACCGTTTAGGTTTTATATTAAAAGTTCAGACCAGCATATCAAAAGGTGCTTCTTAGTGAAATGATTTAGAATTGTTGCATTCCAAAAGCAGGTTTTCCCTTTAATTTACGTTTATCTATGTAATACAAAATATTATACTTTGTGAAATATACGATGGAAATGGACAACAACAATAACAACAAATATCTTGAAATTAAAGACACATAATTCTTCCCAGGGTCAGAAGAGAGAAATTATTTGCAAGAAACAAAATATTTTTTCTTTTAAATTCTTTGATTGCAAGTTCTTTTATGGCAAAATTGGACTCTATATTTACTACATTGTAAGAAGGTATTACATAATATGAATATATATGTGTAATACTTTTTCTTAGAGGCTTCAAAAAGGTGGATGGTTGAAACTTTATTTTTCCTCTAAACAATATTTTAGAGTTTTAAATTTTGTGTACTTGTGTCCCCATTTAGTTAAGCAGTAGTATGAATGTTTGTTGCTAAATACAGTGTTTCTCAATTTGGTTAAGCAGTGAAAAACAGCATCTAATCATGTAAGTGTTTTCAAAAGTATTGTGTATAAATTAGTGCACTGTATAGGGCTTGGTGTATATCTAAATCCGTGCTTCTTTTCACTATTATTCACAACAGTTTTAGATCATCTCCAAAGATAACTTAATTTTATTGGGGGCAGAGGCAAAAACAGTTTTGTAAATATTACCTTTGTTACACACACACACCACCTTTTAAAAGATAGGTATTTGTCATTGAAAACTTATAAGACTTTGAAATCCAATTTGCAAATACATTTGATGTTAATGCTTTCAAAGCAATTTGATTCACTAGTAACACATCTAAATAGTTAAGCAGTTTTGCCATATTTCTGGAACAAATTTTGGAGTTATGAATTAAGATCTTTTCCTCCTCTTTTCACCTCAGAATTACGAATTAAACTTTTAAGTCCAAGTGCCATTTTTACGTGATATGGAGGAAATTTTGTTTATCTTACCTTCCCAACCCTCTCTGAGGGTACTTTGCAAATATCTGAGTCCAAACAGGTAAATGTTCTATGAATTCCATACTTAGCAGATCTATTGAACTGGCATAACTTTATATGCATTTTGTTATTTTTATTTAGAATTAGTGTAAAATATTTTTCCTTGGGATATAATGTTTTTCTGTACTCCCAAGTGGGTATTGGCTGTAGTTTTTTGTGGGAATGAAATGCAAGTCTTAATAGAAAATTTTTTTAGTTTTACTTTTTTTTCTTACAGTATGAGCTTTTGTTGTTGTTGTTGTTGTTACTTGGATATCTTAAGCTCAGATAAATAAACACTATGTTGAATTTTCAGAGAATTTTTGTATGGGATGGTGTCAGCCTATGTACATTAAATTTAATAAATTTAAGTATTATCAGATTATTTGCACATTTTAGTTCAATAAAGCCTGAATCAGCTATTCCAGATTTTCTTTATCTGTATTAGGAAATAGAGTTTTGTAAAATTAATGTCTTGCCTCTCTGATACAATAGATCATGTTTTGTTTTAGTAAAACAAGAAGTGCTTTTATCTTTGTTTTTCAGGGAAGGGATTAACATTTAATTCTTTTTGTTTACATTTTTTATCACTGTTACCCAATGCCCATTTTAATGTTATTATTTTATAAGTAAGCTTGTATGTAACAGACTAAGTTTCTGTTTCTGTAATCTACTTGTGACTGTTTTATTATCTAGTCCTGTCTTTTAAGATTATGCTGAAATATGCCACTGTGGGGATGAATGATCACTATTCAGCAAACATGTTTGAACATGTAAATGTTTAAGAAATAAGCAAAATAACAATATAGTTTGGATTAATAGGATTATTAACTTTTTCTCCCCTAGGAAACATAAATAATGATGTTAGTGTATCTCTTATGGAATGCACTCATAAAAGGACTTTTAAGAAATTGTGGATGTGAATACATTTCTCAAATGAAATTTAAATTGTAAAATAGTTTTATAATAAAGTATTTACATTAATTGATATTTTAATATGGATGGAAGTTGCTTAGATTCAAATAAATTAAAATCCATGATAAATGCTACATATTTTATCTAAATAGTTTTTCAAGAAATAATTATGAAAATGTGTATATTAAATGGCTCTAACATGGAGCTTGTGGTATTTCAAATTGGTATTCATGATTCTTTGTTTTATGTCTCTGGAAAGATTATACTTATTATGCCTCTTTACACTACAATTTGCTACTGTGGGCCTTTAGACTGTTCAACTGAATTAGAACTTTTAAAAATTTTTTGATTAAATATAATTTAGTAATTTATGATTTCCAAGATATTATCATGTCTATAAAGTCTCTACCAAATTTATAACATTTGTAAAGGAATTAATTTCCATAGTTCTTTTAGTTGCAGTTTTCTTGTTTCATGAACCTGGAAACACATTTTTAATTTTATTTTTAAGGATATGGAATATTACAGGATAAACAAAAACTAGAACAATGAAAGAATTTTATCATGAAATTATAGAAATTGTGTCCACTATTTTAAAGCATTATAATCTTTTTAGTACCATTTTCTCTTAGAGTTTGACATTTAAACTTGATTTGCTTTAAAAATTGTTTACAGTGCTTTGTAATTTTATTCCTTATCCAGTGCCTTTAACCTTGATTTGGTATATTCGTAGCTTCAGTTTTCCTTTCTGTTGTTTCTTATGTTTTTAATAGCCCAGGAGGCATCAATTTCTTTTTAAAAATTGTCAGTTTGATTATCTGAAGATGCAGTAATTACTCGTTAATACTTTGGGAAACAAGTGCAGTTTCCTTTGGAGGCCAGACTTCTTAGTTTTTTCAAAAAACATGTATTGGATGTGTAGCCTGTGCCAAGCATTTTTAATCCCTATCTCTAGTTTACAGTTTGAACTAATCAGACAAGGCCCTAACTATTTCCATCATCCTGTCTAGGCCAAGTAGGGTTAGGGACTCGATTTAAATAGAGATATAGAGAAACATGCATTTTAAGATAACAAAGATAACTAGCATTTGAGTTTGTGTAGAGATTAATAAGTACCGAATTAAGATGAGGCAACTAACTGTTAGAATGGTTAGAAATATTTTGTAGTTTTGTAAATTTCATTTGACTCTTGAGTTTGGGTAGTAGGTATTGATAGTGTAAAAAAGCCTTACTTTTTCAATATTCCCGAAGGTAAAGGTACGTTTACTTAGACTGTCCATTTAGAGTAGTGTTTAACATAACATTACTGTGAAAAACATTTCATTACATATTCATAAGCACATTAACTGCTCATTTTAAAATTTACAATTTAGTACAAGTAATTTTAGGCCTCAACCTTAAATCATTGGTATTTAAAATTTGGCAGTAGAGGGGTGTGGTGCTCATCTCTGTAATCCCAGAGACTTGGGAGGCTGTGGGTTGTGAAATTGAGGTCACCCTGGGCAATCAGTATAGGGAGACCCTATCTCAAAAAAATTGTTTTAAAAATGCCTGGGTGGTATATAGTTCAGTGGTAGAGCAACCCTGGGTTCAATCCCCAGTACTACAAAAAAAAAATTTGTTTTTTGGTGGTGGATACAAAATTACTTTTTGACTGTGAGAGTGATTATTATTATTATTTTTTTTGGTACTGGGGATTGAACTCAGGGGCACTCGACCACTGAGCCACATCCCCAGCCCTATTTTGTGTTTTATGTAGAGACAGGGTCTCGCTGAGTTGCTTAGCACCTCGCCGTTGCTGAGGTTGGCTTTGAACTCGTGATTTTCCTGTCTCAGCCTCCCTAAATGCTGGGATTACAGGCTTGAGCCACCGCGCCCGGTTGAGAGTGATTATATTTTAACTTAAAATGCTTGTTAATATTTGAGGAAAGTTGGAGTCACCATCATTTTTTGTTAATGTTTAAATTCTTATTGCTTATTTTGATTTATTCTAGTAAAAGGAAAAGATACTCATACAATTAAACAAATTGGCATGTACTTTCAAGAATTTATTTTTTAATGTCATCATTGGGGTTAAATTTTGGTGTGGTGTTCACCTAAAATATAAAGTTTAATTATAAAGTGAAATAATCAAGTATGATGCATCATACACGTGAATATAAATGAAAATGGAGTGCACACAGACACTTTACTATGGGAACTGTACTGGAAGATTTATGAAAGCATGTGAAATTGCACCTATAATTGTGTTATTAGTGACTATAAGCAGCAATGCTAAATTTCTTGTACTTGATGAATGAATGTATTTAGTCACAGTAACTTTGGTTTAAATGTCTGAGTAATGTCTCTAGTTTTTTTAGTGTATATGTAATTTGTACTATTGATGGGGGGTATTCTTGGACTGCAGGGGTTATTGTCAATGTGTGATTTGTGTTTTTATTTTATAGAATCATAATGTGATATACCAATTTTTATAAGTGATATTTAGATAATTCTAATAACTGTGTATATTTGACAACCTATTAAAATGTTTTGCATTGGAGTTTTTTTTCATTACTTGTAACATTATAACCTCATGGTGATTTAAAAGTAACTCTTCATTTAACAAATATTTTAGTGTGTGTTATGTACCGGAAACTATAGGAATCACTAGGGATTCAAAGAACTGTGTTAGTAGAAAGAAGGGTACACATCAAGAATGATAAAGCATTTTGTATGAATATTTTTCTTTCTTTTGAACTATATAAGTCTTTGTAATTTACATAAGTGGACTGTAGGAGAAACATTGTCTTGGCTGTGAAAACATATACTATAATTTTAAAACTTTAAGTAGATAAGATTTTTGCATGTATTTGAAGTTTGTGATTGGTTACTTAACCAGTGACCAAGTTATTCTTCATGTATTAAGAGGAGGGTACTGTCAAACACCTATTTACCAAGCACAGTCTTTGATTTCAGAGATTTAAAAAGTTGAATAAGGGTCAGTTCCTGTTCTCAAAATATATGCTGTTTGGTGGTGGGGGTGTTTGTAAATGCGGGGTAAAATGTTACGGGGAGCTATGACATACTTATCGGTATCTAGCAGGATTATGAAAGAGGGCAGTTGTAACAGCACAAAAAAGTACAGGGTCGTGGTTCATAACATCACAGCAAATGTAAGTCAATGTTCAAAAAGTTGTATTGAACTCCTTAGGCCAGCTTCTGTGTGTACACTATGGGAAAGATCAATACCTCTCAAAGAATAGCCCCCCCCCCCGCCACCCGCACTGCACTGCTGAGACTATCAACTGAAAATAACAGGGAACCCTGCCACTATGATCTCTTAATTACAGCTAGCTATAAAGACTTTAAAAGCTGAAGCCAGCTGTGGTGGCACACGCCTGTAATCCCAGCACTTTGGGAGGCTGAGACGGGAGAATCGCGAGTTCGAGGACAGCTTCAGCAATGGCGAGGTACTAAGCAACTCAGTAAGACCCTGTGTCTAAATTAAACAAAATAGGACTGGAGATGTTGCTCAATGGTTGAGTACTCTTGAGTTCAATCTCTTGTACCCGCCCCCGCCCCCCCCCCAAAAAAACAAAACTAAACACGAAGTGAAAATAATTATCAAATAATAAAATTATCTCTTGGGGACTTTGATTCAATGAATACTCTGATTCAGTAGGCTTAGAAGAGGTCTGTGATGCTGTTGGTCCATGGACCAACTTTAAGTAGCAAGATTTGTAAGAAGTTCTTTGAATATATGCACGTGGTATAATTGAATCATATGCGTGATTTGATGTTGAAAATCTATCTTTAAGGAAAGGTAGGAATGTCTTTAAAATTATTTTGTAATGCTGAAGATCAAACATGGGACCTTGTGCATATTCATTGAGCTATACCCCTAGACCTTAAAATTTTTACAAGTTAACATAATTTGACAAAGTGCCTTGGGATTTTTTTTTTTTCCTAAAGATTAACACGGAAGTCAAAGAACATATTTTGGAAACAATTGCAATTTGAGTACATTTAATCAGAGCAGCTCTGAATATTGCAAATCAATCACTGGAGACTTAAAAAAAATTTTGAGAAGGTTGTTTCGAAAGCAATTCATTGGCTAGAAAGAAACCCTCATTTGGATTTGTTAGTTAATTAGGGCACTCCCAGCTGAAGGCCAGCAAATACTGACTTCATTTGTTTATCCAAGTCTATTAGAACATTCTGTGGTTTGAACTTAAGCAACAGGTGTGAGTACATTCCTCTGGCTCTCCACTTTAGAAAGCCTTAGCCTTAGTTACTTCGTTTGCTGTTACATGATGAACACAAAGATAAACGAATATGATGGGATGGGGACATGTCTTAGTCTATGGAGGGATAAACTACATTACCCCGTGCATTTTGGAGATTATAAACAAGGTAAACAGATTTACCTTATTGGACTTAGATCCAGTTCAAAAACATCCTCATATTTATAAATTTGTAAAGAAACTACAACCACAGTCTGAACTTCCATTTTCTACTCCCAACAGTAGTTGGCCCTAACCCATCAAGGTTATTTCAGAGGCAGAGAGAACAACTAAAGCAATGGACTAACCAGCTTGACCACTCTGTCAGCAATTGCAGCTACACAATAACCCAAAATGTAAGTGGCTTAAACAACCTTATTTGTATGGCTCTATAAGTTAGTTGGGTGGTTCTGATTTTGGCTAGAATTACTCATGCTTAAAGGCAGGTTAGCTGGAGTGTGGTGTGTAGATTGATATAAGTCTAAATCTTCTCAGCAGGATAGTCTAGGCATTTCTCTCATTGTAAGGGTCCAAGAGAAGCTGAAAATATGCAAAAAGGATTAAAGCTTATGTTTGGGTTAAAGTTGCTACTCTTGCCAAATCTAGAGTGAACGTGGGAAGGCGCTAAAAAGAAAAGCACTGATAGAGAAGGGGTCATAGGCCAATCAACCACAGGCTCCAACCTCAGAGCAGCTTACGTAGGACACCAGGAAGGTGAATCTTGTCATGGTCCATTGTTTTGTTAGGTAGCACCTTCAGATAAGTAAGACTAGATATTTAATTCTGAGGATCATAACAGAGGCAGCAGGATAAGTGTCATATGCAAATCTTTAAAATCCCTTTTCTTGAAAGTTGCCTTTTTTTACTTTTATCCAAGTTTCCACTGATTACCTCCTCTTTGATTTTAAAGTACTGTGTTATTATAGTTTGTTATCCTAAGCAATCTCATCTTATTCATGAGCCTTTTTGGTGATATATGTCAGTTGATTTTCTTCCAATGTGCACAAACTGTAAGCTTCTGTGAAAAAAGTTATGCAAAAAAAAAAGCACGTTTTATATGTAGTATTAATGCCAGTTCATTAATTGATGTTAAAACTATTTTTTCACTAAACTAGTAGTTTGGATTCAGTATTAGATGCAGGAACTACCAAATTCTAAAATAATATTTGAACTTGGGTATACTATTCTATTGTCAGTTTAGTTGGATTCTTGTTCCTCTGAATCAGAATTTCACATTAATTCATTATTGTTTTCTCCCTACCACTTTTTCTTATTTTATTATTAGTATATAATATCCCAGGGAGGGTGAAAATTCATTTTTCCCATAGTAGATACTATTATTTTTACCCATGTATTAGCCTTTTTTGTGTTCCTAGGGAAAAAAAAAATCAGAAGCTGGAAACTTTATAAAGAAAATAGATTCCTTAGGCTTATGGTTTTGGAAGCTAAAAGTAGATTTGGTGACTCTGTTCAACCTCAGATGAGGACCCTCTGAGTGCCTCAAGCACGGTACATGGTATCACAGTAGGAGCCTATGAAAGGCATGATAGGTCACAGGCAAGACAGGAAGTAAGAGAGATTTGGGGGCCAACAACTTCCTCTCATGGGAACTGATCTCTGACAGACCATTAATCTCTTCCAAGGTTGGGACCCCATGACCTAATTACCTTCCTCTCTTCCCCATCTGTTAATGGTTCCACTAGCTCTCAATATTACTAGGCTGGGAACTGAGCTTCCAGCTCAGAACTGGGGACACAAGCTATATCCAAACCACAGCAGCCCTCTGGTAGACCCACACTTACACATCTTTTATTGACTTTTCCCTTGTCCCTGTAACTATCATCTTATTTCTTCCCTTTTCAGCAAAATTCCTCAATTTATTTCCACTTCTCCTATTTTCTGTTAAGTCACTCCAGTGAGGCTTTGACAGTCCCATCCCCTCCACTGCAGCAATAGAAACTGTTCTTGTTGAGGACACCAGTGACCTCTTTATTGTTAAATCTGAAGTTCAATTCTCACTTCTCATTTTACATGACACAGTAACATTTGATACATTTTGGTGTGCCTTCCTTCATGTGTCCTCTTTCTTCACTTGACCTTGTTGCTCATTCTCCCTTTTTTCCTTCCAACTTCCATTTTCTCATACTCTTTTGCTGAATCTTTCTGTCTTCACCAGCCATTGGTCCTGGTGAACTCTGAAGATCACTCCTCTCTTTTATGTAATAACTCTACAAATTCGGTTCTTAAACCTATTAGATCTAACGATTTTTAATAATGAATATTTTATAAAACCATACTTGCTATCCCAAACAAACATTCAGGTGATATAATCTATTCACACATATAATTTTTTTTAAATGAAGATACAAAACATGGATGAAAAGTCAAAGTGAACCTAAATAAATTCAGGATACTTTGTGTTTATGGAGGTGAAGACTCGATGTTTTAAAAATATCAGTTATCATCAAAAGCATCTATAGGTTTAAGATAATTCTGATTAAAATGCTGACTGAAATTTCCTCCCATAGAAATCTATAATCTAATTGTAAAATCTTTATGGAAAGGCAAAGAAAAGAGAAGGGTCAAAACTAATTGGGGGAAAATGCAATTGTAAAATTCATACTTCCAGATTTCAAGATTAACTAAAAAGTAACAGAAAACAAAAACTATGGTATTAGAGAATAGATAGACATAGATAGGTGGAAGAGAATAAAAAACTCAGAGGTAGACCCAAACAATTATGATCAACTGGATTTTTAACAGCTTTTTAAAAATAATTGGCATGCAATAAATGCCTGTTGAAAATGTATAATTGGGTAAGTTTTGATGTCTGCATACACTATCACCATGATCAAGAAATGAACATACCAATCAACTCTAAAAATTTCCTTGTGCCCCTTGGAAATCTCATCCTCTGACCCTTCCTTGTCAGTCTCCCCACTTCCATTCCTAGGCACCATTCGCTTTACAGATGAAGAAACTGAGGCTCAGTCTTGTTAACTAACCCTGTCCAATGTCATGTAGTTAGCAAAAGTTAGAGGCAAGATTTGGGTCCTGGGCTGGTAGATATTTATCCTTCTCCCTCTGTACTCTTTATTTCTCCATTTTCTACACTTTAGAGTACTATGTTCATCTTTCATTAATATGAAGTTAGAAAAATCCCACCCAAAGACAAATAGAAGCAGTTTGTATCTGAGAGCACTTGGGGAAAAGAAGAATATGAGATAAAACTCTAAAAAACTTCCCTAATACCTACCTCCTTCCCCAAATACACCAGGTAATGTCACTCTGGAGTAGAAGTCCCTCCTCCTCAGTGTAAAAGCCAGATGATCAAAAGGAGGTGAATTAAACTGCTGGGCAAGGCTTTATTGGAAATACACGCTCTTGGGATGAACTCTGGGGTCCATCAGTGTGTACGGGAGAATAGCGCACGTGTTCCGGCATACAGAGAATTTTAAAAGGCCCGGTCAGGAAGGGGAGGTGATCTAGAGTCCAGTGTCCTCTGAGATTGGTCAGGGGATCCTGCTGAGGTCAGAGTCCTTCTGGGATGAGCCGGAAAACATGGCAGCGCCCATACTGGATGTTCCGTGTCCCTCTGTGCATGCGGCTCCTGGTGGCCATGTTAGTGCGTTCTGTGCACGTGCGCTGCTTACCGCTTCAGCCTGCCTCGGCAGAGGTAGCTATGTCTGTGTTCTGCATTTGCCTTGCTAACCTAACACTCAGTAGGAGAATCACCACAGGTGCACAGGCGTGATTTTCCCTCGTTAGACTTTTAATTTATCATTTCTAATAGTCAATAGAAGAGGTGGTCACAGAAGAGGAGGAAGGAGATTTACTGTGATAGCAATATAGTTTATTATTATTATTTTTTGGTATCAGGGATTGAGCCCAGGGGGGTGTAACCACTGAGCCACATGCCCAGCCCCTTTTAATTTTTATTTTGAGGCAGATTCTCACTAAGTTGCTTAGGGCCTTTCTAAATTGCTGAGGCTGGCTTTGAACTCAAGATCCTCCTATCTCAGTATCCCAAACCACTAGGATTACAGACTTTGCCATGGAGTCTGGGAAATATTGTTTATCTTGATTATGATAGTGGGTACACAACTGTATCTATCAAATCTCATGGAACTTTTTGAAGTTGTACTTTGTTGTATGTAAATTTAATTTTAAAAGTTCCTTCAAATAATCAATGGACAACTTTGGGAACTGCACATGCTGTGCTAGTTTCCCTCTTGTAAGGCACACATTCTCTATTTTCATGGTACTAAATTGTACAGCATGGAGTGAAAACCGTATGATTGAAAGATATGATTAAAAACAGTATGATTGAAAGATTTTCTGATATATTAAGGTTATATATCCTCCCCCCAGCAACATTTCTTAGGGGTTCTCTATTTTAATCTCTGTCTCTTAAATGTCTAATTGTCATTTCAGTTACTCTAAAAGATCAGGGATCCATGCATTTAAATTTAGTTTCTCCTGTGTATTTATATACTTGAACTTTTTTTTCTTTTTTTTGAACATACTTTCTTTACCTAGAAAAATGACAAGTCACTAAGTCAGAAAAAAAGTTGGATATTTTTCTAATGGACTATCTTTATTTTTGATCTGGTTGTTCTGGATGTTTTATTATTTTATTTTATTTTATTGGTACCAGGGATTGAACCCAGGGGTACTTGACCACTGAGCCATATCTCCAGCCTTACTTTGTGTTTTAGTATTATTTTTTGGTATCAGGGATTGAGCCCACTGAGGCACATGCCCAGCCCATTTTATTTTTTGTTTTGAGACAGATTCTCACTAAGTTGCTTAGGGCCTTGACAGGGTCTTACTGAGTTGCTTAGTGCCTCGTCATTGCTGAGGCTGGCTTTGAACTCGCAATTCTCCTGTCTCAGCCTCTCAAAGTGCTGGGATTACAAGCATGAACCACCGTGCCCGGCATTCTGGATATTTTATAAAATAATTTATTTAGAAGTTAAACAAGGTTTTAAAGTATAGTTAAATACCAGGTAATATTTATTGAGCCTTTACTTAATCCCTAACACAGTACTTTACATGTCTTAACATTAACCATTTAGCAGCTAAAGTAATTAGGAATAATGTAGTCACAAGGCAATCCAGCTACACTACAGCACCAAATATTCCAAAAACACTTAGAAAGATAGGCAGATTCCTTCCTGGTATTCCCTAGCTGAGTTAATATCAACAACATGTTTGAGTTGTCCTTGCAACAAGACTTGGAGTCATCTTTGACTTTCTTTTCCCATACAGTCCAAATCCACTCCAGTGGCAAATCAAGCTCCCTAATCTCATTTTCTACTATTCCCATCATACTTCACCCTCTGGATAAGCTGGCACTTTCCTCTTTGCAGTCCCTTTATTCTACACATGAAGTTTACACTTGGCTTTACCTACTATTCTCACATTTGTATAGTTCTCCTTCCATACTTTTTAGTCCTCTGTGAATGTATCACTGCCACAGAAAGTTTTCCCCTGGGTGAAAACAACCAGTGCTTCATTACCCAGGGATTTTACACTAGTTTTTCTTCATAGCACTTATTACTATCGCACATGTTTGTTTGTTTTTCCTTATTCATTTACTGTCTATCCTCTGCCTCTTTTCCCCTCATTGAGCTGCTTGCTAGAAAGGAAGCTCCATGAGAACAAAAACTTGGCCAGTTTTGTTCACAGGTGCTTATATGGCACTCTTGAGGCTCAGAAAAGGATTCTCCAAATTATGGCATGTTGGCATGCTGCGTACCTTGAACTGAAGGATATTAGAAGGGCTACAGAAGCAAGTCTCCTCTGACTTTCTCCAGCCCTTCTTTCTTTAGCTCATCCAAGGAAAGCCATGCAAACTAGAATTATTTTTTCTCAAGGCATATCATGGAAACTAGAATCTTTTTCCTCCAAAGATATCCAGAAAACTTAGAACTATTATTCTAACCTCCTCCTGGCCATAAAGAAATTCCCTGGCCTACTTGTCTGAAGGTAGGTCATGAGATCTTCATTCTTTTTTTTTTTTAAATTTTTTTTTTTTAGTTGTAGATGGACACGACATCTGTATTTTATTTATTTTTTATATGGTGCTGAGGATCGAACCCAGCGCCTCACGCACGCGAGGCAGGCGCTCTACCACTGAGCCACAATCCCAGCCCCGAGATCTTCATTCTTAAAGGATCCTATCCTATACCTGGGAGGAAGGAAAGGCACAGAGAGTCCAGGAAGAATTGAAACAGACAGGGCCTGGTGTTTCTCATCTTAGTCAATTAAGATAAGTTCCTACCCTTTGTCTAATCACATTTCTACACAGCTGTCCATTATTCATCAAATTGTAATGCCCAGACTCGAAACCACCAGAGACCACCAGGAGTCCGATTCCGATGTAATCACAAAAGGGTCTTTAATTCAAACTCGAGCAGGGTCCGCCAACCTACACTGACGCAGCGGGTTAGGAAGCGCGGCCCCGAGTCTAAGGGAGCAGGGATTTTTATGGATTACAATCGCAAGCAGGGGAGTACATGCCTTGGCGTTACATGATTGGGTAAGGGAAAACGCGCACAGGGGGAACAGCAGTAGGATTGGATGGGGATGAGTGAAGTCACTGGGTGGTCAGTGGGCCTTTAGACTGATAGGTCTGGTTACAATGGGCCCAGCTGACCTTTAGGTTATTGATAGGTCTGACTACAGTGAGCTCATTGCCTGGCCTTCTGATTAGCTGCCTCAAGTTGCAGAACCACTTTTTGGCACCAGGGAGGGGTGCCGTTGATTGTGTTGCAATTTCCAGTAACTGGGTGGGGGACCTAGGGCTCTGGACAAGAGGCCTAGAGTCACAAAATGACTTTAGTCTGGTCCTTTCATTTCCCCCTCTAGTAGTGACTAAAACAAATCTTGGTTTTCAGACTCAGGGGGCAGGGCCTGGTAGGATGTCCTGGTTACCATTAACTGTATCACTCCTAGTCTCTCCTATTTTGGAGAACTACCTCCGCCAATGACGAGAGGGAATCTTGAAGATAAGAAGTGGCCGTTTCTAATCATTCTATGTCTTCATCTATGGACACTCTTAACTGGCCACAATGCAAAAATTCTGATGTAGTAATTGTCCATAAACACAGGGAGTGAGTCCATCTGAACATGCCCACCATGCATCCATTGGAGGAACTAGATAACTCTGGCTATTGTGGGTTATTTCTGTAACCTTACAAAGTTCCCGGTGGGATGGGGGAACTTGCCTAATACATCGTCCCTGACTGGACACTGACTCCATAATGGATCTGAGTCATGAGAGTGGGGTGGGTTCTGAGTTGAGGTAAACAAACCAGCATTATTGGGGGTAGTCCTAGTAGATAAGGGGGCAGCTTTAGTAATTCCCCCATAGTCATACCCTGACAATATTGTCTGATTCCAAAGTTTTTACCTCTAGTCCATGCTGGAAACTGTTTACCTTTATCTTTGAATCTAAGGAGGAGTTGGTTACAAGAGGGATGGGGGGGGGGTGCTGGATTATTGCCTGAAGCAGGGTACCAAGGGCAGTTGTTTATAAATCTGGGATCCCTTACAATCTCTATCAGTGCATCCTGTCTAGTTTTCATCCATGGTCCTTGAGTTTCACAGCCCCAACTAGTGCAATAAAAATCATCAATCAAAATCTAAACATAAATATAGACAGTTTTCCCTGGGTCTTAGGGGTCTGCATTTTTGAAGGCTCCCATGTCATGTAAAGCATTCATTAATATATATTTGTTTTATATATATAAAAATTTATATTTATTTATATATAAATATAATTATATTTATTTATATATAAATATAATTATTCATTAATATATATTTGTTTTATATATATATATAAAACAAATCCTATCTTTTGCTACAGGAATGTTAGTTGTGACCCTTATGATGGAGGAGCACAGGTATCACACATTTCCTTCCCTGCAGCACCTAGAATACTGCTTGGCGCAGAGTAGGTGGTCATTTTATGTTTGCTGAATGCAAGAGAATAAACGAATGAGTAATGTCTTTGGGTGAAAATTACAAGCCTATTTGACCATAAATGGCTGTATTCCGCTATGCTTTTGGCTAGTTTTGTGTTACCTTTTAGCAACTTATCTTTGGCTCTTTCCCCTCTCCCTACAGTGCTGGGATTGAATGCATGCTAGGCAAATGCTCAACCACTAAGCTACAATCCCCAATCTCTATTCTCCTCCCTTTAGCAGAAGCTTTTAACGAGACACAAAAGATCTGTTTTTGGAACCAAGTGTATTCTACATGTTTCTTCATTCACTTGGTCCTGATGTGCATCCTTTATGAATAAAACTCTTCTCATAAATGTTTCACTTTTTTGACTTCTGTGGTCATCCTAGTTATATTTTGAACATGAAGGAGTCACTGATGTGTAGCCAGTTGATCAGAAGTGCTAATGGCCTGCACATTCCAAACTGGTGCTTGATGTAAAAGCAGTTTCTTGGGGGCACAGCTTTAACAGTTTTAACCTGTGGAGTCTGAATGCTAACTCTGGGAAGTTAGTGTCAGAATAGTACTCCTGAAGTCAGAATTAGACAGGCAGTCAGTGTAGATAGGTAAATCGAGTCATGTGGGATCAAGGAGGCCAATTTGGGTCCAGGAAGTTGGAGAGGTATGGAAATGCTAATGCCTTCAGAGCCCTTCCTCCACCCTTATCCGGGTAAACCTGCCCCTGCTCCAACCTGTTGCTAAGGTAACCTGTCCCAAGGAGTTGTTAATTACACCCCCTTCCTGCCAAAATCACTCCACCTGGGCCCTTACCCCTATCTTTGTGCTTTTCACTTTTTTTTTTTTAAATATTTATTTTTTAGTTGTGGGTGGACAGAATATCTTTATTTTATTTTTATGTGGTGCTGAGGATCGAACCCAGTGCCTCCCGCGTGCTAGGCGAGCACGCTACCACTGCGCCATAACCCCAGCCCCATTGTGCTTTTCACTTTTTTGGCCATCCCACCAAACATCCTGGGCCTAGTCACATAGGCAGGAAGAAGAGATAAGGGGAAGAGAGCAAGAGAACAAAGGAAGCCTAGGACATATAAAAAGGCAAAACACATGTACTTCTTAGGATATCAGGATACCAGCTATGGCCCCCTTCTCCCTCCTGGGAGAAGTCTATTATCCCTTTTAAATAAACCCTGCTTAAATGCTTGCCTTGGTGTGCTTCCCTAATGTTCAAACTTCAACATATGAAGGAGCAGAACTTGTCACGGGTAACTTGTCACGGGTAACTCGTCACCGGTAACCCACGGTATCACTACAGTGGCTCAATATGTGCTTCTGTTTAAAGACACCACAGTTAAAATATATATTATTGATTCATTAACATTGAACTCCCAGCCAGAAGCGCTAGACCTCGTTCCTGAGCACAGCTTATCTACACACTTATTTTCTTCCCTAGGCACGTTGTGTTAGGGTAGCGGCCAGCCAGACACGAACACCTCTGAGCAGCCAGGAAAATCCTTTATTCAGGGGAGTGGGCGCCCAGGCGAAGGAAAGAGGAAAAAAGAGAGAGAGGGGACGCGCGGGAGGGATTTTATAGAGCCCACTACAAAACCGCGTGGCGAGCTAGGGATTGGTCACTTTAAAATTGGGGGCAGATAAGCAGTACCGGTCTTCTTTTTGATGTGCTAACCTGAACGGTTAGGCTTTGTTTCCCAGGTTGAAGATTCCCCAGCGGAACCCCCTGGGGCAGGAACTGCCTTATGCTTTTAGAGAGGGGATGTGAAAATTAATTACAAAAGGGCTGTTTTTTACCTTACACATTGTAACTTTCTGTTTAGGAACCTGAGACAACACTTCAGTACTATACTTGGGAAGAGCATTTTAATCAGGAAACCCCATGAAACTAAATAGGCTTTTTAAAAGGCACTTGTTGCCAGGCATGGTGACACAGGCCTGGTATCCTAGCTACTTACGAGGCTGAGACAGGAGGATCGTAAAATTCCAGGGCAGTTTGGGCAACTTAGAAAGTCTTGTGCCAAAAAAACAAAAACAAAAACAAAAACACAAAAAACAAAAACAAAAAAACAAAAAACAAAATTATTTTAAAAAAGAAAAAAGAAAAAAAAAAGAAAATTTACAGAAAAGGTGGGTGTTGCTGGGGATGTAGCTTAGGGCTAGAGCTCCCCTGGGTTCAATCTCTAGTACTGCTGGTGCAGGGCGTGAGGGGAGGATAGTGGGAGGAAAAAAAGAAAAAAAAAAGCTCTTGTTTATAGTATGAGAGCTGAAAAAACAAGGCAGTTACATTACCTCGTTCCTCCTCAGCTGATACCTCAATATTTTTGCTGTTCTTTGTCTGCAAATGACTAAGTGAATGCCACTAGTGATGGCTTGGAGGCTACCAATAAATTTTAGCAAGTAGGTGAATTTCCAAATATGGAAATCGTGAATGAGGCACAACTGCACACACACACACACACACACACACACACACAAAGCTGGAACCTTTTATCCCACATCCTAAAGAAGTCTGATGTACTTTCTGAGAATCCTGTGAAATCCTAGGGACTTATCTTCAATAGAGACTATCCCATCTGTATTTTTCCTAAGCCTCAATCTTGTTGGTTACTGTCCTTTCTGCTCCACACCCATTCTGTGTGGGACTCAGAGCCTCTTTCTTGATTTGCTCCCAAATAACTAACACAGCGCCTTTGTGTAGCAGGCTTCAGGGGAGGTTCGGAAATGATAAGCTTTGTTACATTGCCGTAACACAAACAAATTAAAACAGAATGTCAAACATCCCCCTTCCTGGAATTTTTCATAGTTACTATTTCTGAGTATTTAATGTCTTTATTTAAAACAGCAGACTTTCTGCCTACTTTGCCTCTTAAGCTCAACAGCTCTAGCTAAGGCTTTCCCTCTTTGTTTTTACCCTTCAGCCTCAACGATGTCTATAAATAGAAGAAGAGAAATTTCATTTTACTGAAATGAGTTATAGTAGCCACTTCTTGACAAGCACAGTTGGCTGTGGTAGTTTTAGTAACATTTCCCTCCCTCTGTGTGCTTATGTCACACCAATTTAAACCTCACAAAATCTTTATGAGAAAGTTTTATTTCAAATTAACAAAGGAAAAGGTCTAGCAAAGTTGAGCAGCTCCCAACTTCTGAAGTCTAAGTTCACAGAGCTTTAATATATGCTATACATGTATTATAATTCCCACAATAAACCTCTAAGGTAGGCTTTTTTTTTTTTTTCCTTTAAATCCCCATTTTATAGTTAGGAAACAAGTTTGGGAGGTGGTCTGGTGGTTTGTCCAAGGTCAAGTAACAATCAGAGCCAGAATGAGAATCTAAATTAGGCATTTATAATAACAATTACTATTATTCTATTGATATCTCTACATAACTCTGTTGGCCACAATTCTCTAAAGGAATTCAATCTAGATCTTAGAGGCAAGGGTGAATTTGCTTACTTCTGTGCTGGATTTGCTTATGTAATGCCCAAGCTCATGAGACCACCAGAGACCACCAGGAATCCGATTCCGATGCAATCACAAAAGGGGGTCTTTATTACAAGCTGGAGCAGGGACCACACACCTTCACAGCAGGTAGGGAGGTGAGGCCATGAACAATGGCTGAGCAGGTTTTTATAGGGGGAGGGGACAGGTGGTGGCATTGGATATGACATATGCACCGCATCATTACACAAGCACCAATTACAAGGGTACAGCATCTATGGTGACAGTATTGGCCATTCAGAATCTGGGGGTGTTCATTACATTTGGCGGGACCCAATCATGACCTTAGAGAATCTTTTGAAAATGACCAACTACAGGTGAGTTTAAAGGGCCCATGTGGGGTTTGGGCAAGCGGTGAGTGATTGGCTAGTTTGTACAAAGTAACTACCTATAGTCTCCTAGACCCTGACTCAGACCTCAGGAATGCCAGGTGTATAATTTTTAACCTCTTTTGATTGGCTGCTCTGAGAGTGGTCTGAAAGTAGCTTTAGCCTTGAGCAATGTGTGGCTTTTCCTGGGATCTAAACTCAGGCCTACTTAGTCTTTCTGGAGGGCCTGAAGCCTGTCATGGAGTTTATGTAGCTTGGGTCTTTCACTTACTTCTCAGTTATTTAATTTATCTAACAAAGGATGCCTCTATTAGTGAGAATATGCTATCCTATATACTTTCAACCTCCTCCCCCAAAATCTGTAATTGAATTAAATGCACAAAATGTCATCCAAATTGAAAATGTGGGTTTTGGGCTTTTTCTTTTCTTGGAGCTACTCTACAAGGTAAAGATGTTGAAAAGCCAGAACCAAAAATTGGGTTATTTGAGAGTATTGCATAACTCAGGAAAAGAGGTATTAAATAAATCCTGCATTATACTGGTAATTAGTTACTTGCAATATTCTGCAGATTTTCTAATGTTGCAAAGCAATTTTGAAAGGATATAGATTAAAGGAATAAAAGTCGTGGTAGGTAAATGCACAGAATATATAAATGAAATTAAAATTTCAAGTTGTACCTAAACAGAGAGCTTTCTTATGAATACACAGGCAATGTATATGAATCCTCAAGATTAAAAATGTATGGAAATTTTTATTTTAACACTTTTTCTCTTTATATCTTTTTTTTTTTTGGTACCCGGAATTGAACTCAGGGGTACTCGAACACTTAGCCACATCCCCAGCCCTATTTTGTGTTTGATTTAGAGACGGGGTCTCACTGAGTTGCTTAGCACCTCACTATTGTTTAGGCTGGCTTTGAACTCGTGATTCTCCTGTCTCAGTCTCCCAAAAAGCTGGGAGACTCTATAGCTTTATGGAGATGTAATTTAAGGCCTTTTTAGAAAATTTTTGATTTACTAACTACAAATCCAGTTTTAGAGCTTTTCCATCACCCTCCAGATTCTCCTCAAACTCATTTTAATCTTTTAAAGGACACAGAAAATACACACACACACACACACACACACACACACACACACACACACACACACATACACACACACACACATACACACACACACACACACACACACACACACACACACACACACACTCCTAAAGAGAAAAAAATCACCTAGTACCACCTAGTGGTGTTTAAGTGAATAGCAAATTGACATTGGAGTTGCTGTCTTCTTTGAGATCATTAAATTTGCTACTAATTTTTATGAGTTATAATTAAAAATCAACCTCAAATATTTGCAAGCTTATATTAAATCCTTACTAGATAAAATTTTAAAACTTTAATTTAAAAAAAAGAACAATATTCTTATTAAAAATGAGAGTTTACTTGGAGCCCTAGGATGCTTAGCACATAAATGCCTAATGACTCTTGTTTGACAGAGGAATGGGGTTGGGGTTGCTCCCCGACACAAGAAATTAACTTTATAAAGCAAAGGTTGTGTAAGAATATACAAATACAAAGAATGGATATCTTTGGGTATTGTAAAATAGGTAAACTTTTTCTTTTGGTTTTATTTTTCTCTTGAATGTATGTATATGTGTATGTGTATGTGTACAGATGTGTGTGTGTATATGTGTCTATACACATATTTTGAAAAACTGTTAAAACTTTATTTTTAAAAGTGAATACAAAATTTCAAAATATAGAATAAAAATAGAAATAAAAACATTTCAAAATATTGTAAAAATGCATAGCAAACTATCTGAAAAAACAATTTTCTGCCAATTTTTATTTCTTCTTGTGTTTTCCCTAATGCAGATAGTAAGTAGCTTGATCACTCAGGTTAAGATTGAAGGTAGTGGTTAATTGGGAACGTCTTCTCAGCTTCACAACATAACACCTTCCAGGAGACTCCACATGTTGTCTGGCTTCATGGAAGCTCAATATTGCAAGATTAATGAACTCATACCACTGTAAGATTCATATAGTGATATGCTCATAATTCGGAAAGCAACCCTGGAAAATAGTGCTGTATTACAGAAAAATCATTCAGAGAAACAAAAACATTTTGGCCAACAGAGTTATATAAGTAGGCATCTTCATATAACAACAACAACAACAACAAATGCAAAATTTATATTCCAGTTCTACCTGTGATTTTTACTATCCATGTGACCACTGGAACTTCTCCTGAACTGAGTAAACCACTTATCTTCCCCTGTGAAATAGGGATAACAAAAATACTTACCTTGAAGCATTGTTATGGGAATAAAGTGAAATAATATGTATGTAACATATATCAAATACTCAAAAAATGCTAGGCATTTCTACTGTTATTTTGTTACTAATATTATTTTTTTCAAAGTAGTATATAAAATTTCTCTTAACTTTGACCCTGGGGAAAATCTGATCATACCATTCCCACAGGTGTAAAAAAAAAAATCTAAGTGTGGAGGAGGTGGATAAAATGCTGTCCTTGGTTCTGAAACCACCCCACCAACAGAGAATGATTGTTTTAAAACCTCAGAATACTGATGATTCCTGGTCCAACCTCTTCCAAGAATTTTCAAACAGGTGAGGGGATACATGCACACCCACCCACCCATACACACACACACACACACACACACATACTCTCACATATAATGGAGAGAAGGAGGGAAGGATGGAGGAGGGAGAGAGAGAGTGCTCTGAAAATATAGGGAATAAGGAATTGGGAGAAACACATGATTTATATTGTTTTTAAGTGCATAGCTTTTCATTATCAGGAAAGAAAGAAATAGACACACCCCTTGCATTTGGCCAAGAACTGTGGGTGTGTGTTGAGCAGAGTAGTTTATATGTTCCTTCCCTGAAGCTATCTTTGGTGTACTTCCTTAATTAGTGTACCTAATTAGGTATCAGTACCTAATTGCTAAACTGCAAGTTTCCCGAGGGCAGGAACTGGGTCTTGAGCACTCTCTGATGAAAAAAGACAAAGCCTGTGACTTAGTTAGCTCTTGCTGCCATAACAAAGTAGTATAAATGAGGTGGCTTAACAGAGTTATTTTCTCACAGTTCTGGAGCCTAGTAACTTGACACTAGGGTGTTTGCACGATAGGGTTCTGGTGGGGACCCTCTTCCTAGTTTGTAAATGGCTGCTCTCTTCTTTTCCCTGTGTCCTCACATGAGGGATCAGTGCTGGACTATGAGGAGAGTTCCACAGAGCAAGCTCTCTGGTGTCTTCTTATGAGGACATTAATCCATCATGAGGTCCCCTAATTACCTCCCACAGGCCCCATCTTCACATAGCAGCACAATGTGGGGTCGAGCTCAACATATGGATTTTGGGAGGCACATAAACATTCAGTCTACAACAGTTTGTAAGGGAGAAAATCTTTCACACAGAAGTCCCTAAATAAATGGTAGTTTTATATAGAGAGGAGGCTGTAACCTGAGCCTCATTGTTTCTATTTCACTGCATAATCCTATTTCTTTTCCATGTGGCAACTAAGGAAGATAACTGATATAACACTGATCATGTTTTTGCTTGACCATATGTACCCACCCAGCACAGAAGATGTGCAGATAGACTGTGTTAAGAGTGGCAGTGATCCACAGATGTGAAAGCTCACATGGAGCCTGCCTGACAGCAAGAGCCTAAGTCTAACTACACTAAAGGGCAGTTGCTAGATGGAGCCCAAGGACACTGTAATTTAAAGCTAATGTAATGCAAAAGGTAATAAACAGCTAATATATACATAGTGCTTATCATGTGCCAGATGTTCCAAGTATGTTATATATATCATGTTGATTGATTTAAATCACTGCAGAAATACTAAGGAAAAAAACAATTATTATTCCAATTTTACAGATGAGGAAACTGAGCTAAAATATGTGAAGAACCTGGACTAGTGTCATGCAGTGTCACAGGTGAAGGCTGACTCAGGCGGTCTGGTACTCTTAACTGGATGATATGCAGTCTTTCCTGAACTTCACACAACCCTGTAAGTGGTTTTTTAGTGTCTCCTAGCATACACTGCATATCCCTCTAGTTAATATCTGAAAACTGTGAGGAGTGGTGGAAAGGAGAGATTGAGAATGGGGATTGAGAAGTGGTTTCAATTTGCAAAATGACACACTCAAGGGAGTGACAGTATCTTTAGGAAGGTGGGTACAGCCTCATCAGGCAAGGGCAGAGAGGCTTATTCACTTGTCTGAGGAGGTTTGGCATGGTGGTGGGTTTAATCCTGGGGTAGTCCCAATGAAATCCTGCCATATATTCTCAGCAAAATTCTTGGTATCCCAATCCTTTGTGACCAGTGCTGTAACTGTTGTGGGAAATCATGAAGCTGGAAACTGCAGCCTGAAGGATCACGGTTCCTAGTTATCTCATCTCTTGTGCTAAGTCATAATAGACAGCCTTTACTTCATTCTAGTCCAGAGGATTTAAGGGTCTGAACTGCCCTTCTCTCTGCCTAAACTTCTGGGTTTTGTTAGAAGTGGCCACCTCAAGCCGGGCGCGGTGGGGCAAGCCTGTAATCCCTGCACTTAGGGAGGCTGAGACAGGAGAATCGCCAGTTCAAAGACAGCCTCAGCAATGGCGAGGCACTAAGCAACTCAGTGAGACCCTGTCTCTACATAAAACACAAAATAGGGCTGGGGATGTGGCTTTGTGGTCAAGTACCCCTGAGTTCAATCCCTGGTACCAAAAAAAAAGTGGCTACCTCAAAACTGGGAATTTCTCACATTATTTATATTATTCTAAGGTTAGAGAGCAGCTCCATTTCTCTAAATCTCTTTTAAAGGTCAATTTATTCCAGGTGATCCCAGAACTTAGTTTAATTAGATAATTCACCACAGCACATTATGGGCCGCTGACGTCTCATTTCTGAGTATTAACATGATTTTCACTGCCTTTAAGCCAATAACCAGTGCCAGATTTTCTCATATCCTTAAGGTTCTACTGTCTGCAACTAACTCCTGATGATGTAATGTAAAATTTTGACCCCGAATATCACTTCCATCTGTATTAGTTTCTTAGATTGTTGTAACAAATTACTGTAAACTTGGTGGCCTCAAACTAAAGAAATACATTCTCTCACAGCATTGAAGGATAGTGGTCCTACCTAAATTAAGCTGTTGGCAGGGCTATGCCCCCTTTGTAGGCTCAAGGACTCTTTCTTGCCCTTTCCTTGCTTCTAGTTGGTGTTCCTTGCCTAAAGCTGTCTTGATACTAAAAATTTACTAAATAATACTTGTGACTGCATTCAAGGAACTTTATTATTCTTTTTATGTGAAAAGAAATGAAAAGATAAAACTATAAGTAAATCAGGGAATATCATAAACAGAAATGCAAAATAATCTTGATTTGTATTACAAATATTTGGTTGATATCAACCCCAAGTTTGAATTATCTATCTATTTCACTTTACAATACCCCACATAGCATTGCTTCAAAAACATCATAAAAGGTGAAGTCTGAAAAAAACTTCAAGCAATTAAATATTGGATTAAAGAAAGTTAATGAGTTTCTTAAGCCGGGTGCAGTGGCTCAAGCCTGTAATCCCAGCACTTAGGGAGGCTGAGACAGGAGAATTGCGAGTTCAAAGCCAGCCTCAGCAATGGCAAGGCGCTAAGCAATTCAGTGAGACCCTGTCTCTACATAAAACACAAAATAGGGCTGGGGATTTGGCTCAGTGGTCAAGTGCCCCTGAGTTCAATCCCTGGTACCAAAAAAAAAAAAAGAAAGTTAATGAGTTTCTTAAAGTAAGATTTCATACATCCTTTTTTTCTCTGTTTAAAGCTGCTTTTGGCTTGCTTTTCAAATCCCAAATCTAAAGCAAAAGAAAAATTTTCACACTCAAATGAACTGTATGAGGGGCTGGGGTTATGGCGCAGTGGTAGTGTGCTCGCCTAGCACACGTGAGACACTGGGTTCGATCCTCAGCACCACATAAAAAATAAAAAAAATAAAGATATTCTGTCCACCTACTACTAAAAAATAAATATTTTAAAAAAAATGAACTGTATGAGAACATTGTGAGGAGGCTGGATCCTCCAGAGGTCTGTTAAGAACTTTGCACTTCAAGTGTATCTCCCATGACAGACCATGCAGGCTCTCCATTTCAACATCTATTTGCTGTTTCTTCTACATTAATAGAAATCCCAGTTTTCATGCTGGAACATGGAAGCCTGTAATAAGCTATACATTTCCCTGACCTTAGGAAAGCTTGGTGTAGTCATGTGACCGAGTTCTGTCAGTGGATGTGAGCAGTGGGGATGTGTGCATCTTTCATGTCACATCCTTTTAAAAGGAAAGGGTCTCACTTTCTCCTCCATTTCCCTGATAGCTAGAATATAAATGTGATAGTGAGCTATCTTGACTATGCAGACACATGCTACAAACCAGCCTTATATCTTATTGTTTCCATTTTCTTATCTCTGAATACTAACGAGGCTGAGCATCTTTTTTCATATATTTATTAGTCACTCAAGTGCAACATGCAACTCAATGATTGAAAATGAATAAGAAAGTGCATCTGAAGAGACAGGAAAAGATTTATTTTTAATGTTTCTTAAATCCTAATGAGAATGTGTAAAACAATAAATTTCCCATGTAAGTGCTGCCCTAGTTATGTCAAATGAATTTTTACATGAACTGACTTTTGCTTGTATTCACTTCTAAATATATCTTAATTCCCTTTAGGGTTTTTAAAAAATTATTTTAGTCTGTGAGTTGTTTGGTCATGTATTATTTAGTTCTCAAACATGTGATGCATCTTAATAAAATTTGTGATTTTATTGCATCATGGTTGGAGCAAATAGTCTAAAGCACAAATTGATCCTTTGGAATTTATTAAGACTTTTTTTTACAGGCCTAAAATAGTTTGCTTTTATATATTTTGCATGTATACACAAAAAAGGACATATTCCACTATGTTAAATAGTTTAATATACCCCATATTAATTGTTCAGCTCTTTTATATCTTCACTTATTGTTATATGCTTGTTCTCAGTTTCTGAAAAGATTTTTTTATACATCTCTCATAGTAGTTATTCTTTTTAGGATTTTACATTTATTTTAGTGAGCATTCTAAACATACATATTCTGATCTTTGTCAAATGATACAGAAATTGATGACATTTGTATTTTGGCTTAGATGAGATTTTTCCAATTATTTTAGTGTTTGGAGGGCATTCTTACTTTGAGAGGGGGGTTTAGTTTTAGTTATTTCTCTCTCTCCCTCTGTGTTCATCATATCTTATTAGTGGTTTTGCAATCATAAAAGGGAGGGTGGAATTTCAACAAGAAGGAATGTTTCACAAAACTTTCCCTGGAATGTCTGGCAGCAACTTAGGGCCCACTGGAAAGTGTAGGAATAGTGCAGAATGAATGTATAAATATGTGGTAGCATGGGCTGTGCTGGGAATTTCTGGGAGGAGAAGTGGGGAATGTAGGATAGATCCATAACAGGGAGAATGTTTGAAACAAGCCCCTTCATTTTATTCTGTATTCTATGTACAGTTCCCAAATACTTTGTTGTGTTGGCTTTGATTCTGATTCCTTATTAATAGAACAGGGAAAACGTTTACTTAATATTATTCTCAAAGATGTCATGTATACTACTTGTTACTATTTGTGAGCTTGATTTGAAGATCTAAAATGATAAATTCCCAACATGTAAGGAATTATTTCATTATCATTCTCAAAACTATGTCTTTATGAATGTCTCAAGCTATGTGAGTGATATGTTTAAAGTCTCTGCCTGTCTCAGTTTGACTATTATCACTATTTAACACCATCCTAAAGATACTCAAGTGATATACTTGAAAGTATCTAGCTGCTGCGATTTTACTTTTATCATTATTTAGTATTCTCCTGGGTTATTTGTTCTGTAATGGCAGTGTTATCAGGAGACCAATTTTAATTATAGCTGCTTAGTGTTTTAGAACTATAAAGCCAAATGCATCACTTTAAAATTTTGTTTTGTTAGCACTTACTAACTTGAGTTGTATTATAATTACTTATTTTAACCTGTGTAGTAAAAATGTCTAGTCCTTCTCCCTTCTGCCCCTTAGTATTCATGCTCCAATTATTCAATAGTGATATTAAATTCTACTTTTAGTTGAATGCTCAGAATAAGTACATATTTTCCAGTCTCTTTGATAGCTGGATGTAGCCAAATGACTCCATTTTGCTCAAATGGAGGTAACTGGGAGTGGTGTTTAATGGCAGGGAGGGAGATCTGTATTTCTTATATACTGCCTCCTATCTGTTGCTAGAATAAGAATGTAATAGCTGGACTTACAGCATCTGTATTGAAATATTAGATGATCCTTGGAATAAAATCTTGCAGGAGGCAGCAATAAGATAGCTGAGCATTGATTTCTTATACCCTTCAGTGCCTAAACAGTTCTGACTCAGATACCACTGGGCTTCTTAAATATCAGTGGGAAATAAACATTTTTCTTTAAACCTCTGATTTTGCATTATTCTGGCAGTCACATTCTAATATGTTCTCAACTAATGTATCCTATGTGTTTTTGCATGTACAGCATACATTTGCAAGTCTTCAGGAAACACTCCTCTAATCTTTCTGCTTTTGTCCATATGATTAGAGGAGGCTGACCCTAGCCTCCCAATGCTGGGGGAGCATTGCCTTGCCAATCATAGCATCCCATCTGCTGGGCTCCAGTGAGTGGTTTATGGATGGTCATATGATCTATCTCACAGTAAGGAGAAGCAACTATTTTTGGTATTTTATGAGAAAGAGGCACACTTTTTCAGCTAAATTGTGAGAACATGAATCTGAGGGTGTTATGTTCATACAGAAGGACTGGTCTGAAAAAGAAAGTCAACACAGGAAAAATACTGGAACAGAGTTAACATACTTGGATAGAAACACATTGTAACATTACTTGAGCTTTCTAATGTACCCATTCCTGAAGCTAACTATGTCTGGACTTTCATTACTTGAGGCAATTAACTTCCTTTTCCCCCTTTCATCCTTCTTTCATGCCCGTTGCATTTGTCATTTGTGACTGAACGATTCCTATTACTTGCTATATTTATTTACATCAGGACAAAATATTTTGCACGTGCCATTATCTTATTTTAATTCTCAAACGACATCTTTCAATTAGGGCAGAAAACAAAGACTAGATCAGATTCACTTCTGTGCTTCTCACAGGGCAGAGCACTATTTCATTACGAGAGCATGTGCCTAACAATGGCATGAGTGACACCTGTCAGATCTCTGCTTTATTTTAACAGAACTCATAGAATGCTTATTCTAACCTTTGCAGTAGCCACCTTAGAGTCTCTACAACATCTTTTAATAAATGTTACTGCCATTGCTCAGTATGATTTGAGAGATGATATCATCAATTACTTTCAAAATCTGTGGTGTTTTACCTTCTTAAATAATAACTCAGCAGTGGGAAATCTTCCTTTTTCTACAGTCAGGAATCAATCAAAATGAATTCTGGTAAATTCAGAAAGAGACTGAAGGGTAGAAGTGGAATAAGCACAAGCAGAAAGGAAATAAGCTCTTTTCATTAAGTTTTGTTAAAACCTATAAAGTCGGGAGAGTTATCTTCTACTTTCCTGGAAGAAGCTGAGGGGACACAGTCTATGTTGCTAGGGGCAGGGGACTCAAAACCAGGCCTGCCTTATTCCAAAGACTGTGCCTCTCCCTATCAGCCTTTCTGTCTCATTAGGGCTAAATTTCTTTGAAATAAAATCCAGGAGGTGACTGTAAAGCATGGAGACACACTTCTGTGTTGTATAGATGTCATTCCACAGGGCAGGATAAATACCTCTACTAACACAAGGAACAAGCATGAAGAGAGGGAATTGGGGGAGTCAGTCCACTGCAGGGAACTTAGGCAGAGCTAAATGCACCCTGGAAAGTGTGACAGGGCTGGGGTCTTCCAGGAAACTGAGGCCGTGAGAGTACTCCCCTTTACCCCTCAAATCCAGATACTTGCTATCAAGTCAGAAAGATTTCAGACATATTGCTCAGAGCAACAGGCATGAATTTATTGAAGGGATGAGAAAAGGGAAAAGAGGATACTCTCAAGGGAGAGAGTGGATCCTTTCAGAGAGCAGGGACAGTGTGTCTCTCCTACACTCCAGTTTGTTGAGAGAAGTTTCCAGAGAGTCCCACCTAGGCCTATCTCTTTTCTTTTTTAAAAATAAATAAATTAGTTAATTAAAATGCATTTCAAGTCATAGTACATATATAGAGCTCAATTTTTCCATTTCTCTGGTTGCAAACCAGGTAGTCACACCATTTGTGTCTTCATACATGCACCTAGGGTAGTGATGACCATCTCAATCAACCATCTTTACTACACCCATTTCCCTTTCCCTCCCGCCACCTCCCCCCTGCCCCATCCAGAGTTTCTCCATTTCTCCTATGTTCCCCATTCCCACCCCCCTTATGTATCAGCATCCACTAATCAGAGAGAACATTCGGCATTTGGTTTTTGGGATTGACTTACTTCACTTAGCATAATGTTCTCCAATTCCATCCATTTACCTGCAAATGCCATAATTTTATTCTCTTTTATTGCTGAATAATATTCCATTGTGTATATGTACCACAGTTTCTTTATCCATTCATCTATTGAAGGGCATGTGGGTTGCTTCCACAGTTTAGCAATTGTGAATTGTGCTGCTATAAACATTGAAGTGGCTGCATCACTTTTTAAATCTTCAGGGTACAGGCTGAGGAGTGGAATAGCTGGATCAAATGGTGGTTCCATTCCAAGTTTTCTAAGGAATCTCCATACTGCTTTCCAGATTGGTTGCACCAGTTTGCAATCCCACCAGCAATGTTTGAGTGTGCCTTTTTCACCGCATCCTCGCCAGCACTTATTGTTGCTTGTATTTTGGATAGCTGCTATTCTGACTGGGATGAGATAAAATCTGAAAGTAGTTTTGATTTGTATTTCTCTAATCACTAGAGATGTTGAACATTTCTTCATATATTTGTTTATTGGTTGTATATCTTCTTCTGAGAGGTTTCTATTCAGCTCCTTAGCCCATTTAGTGATTGAGTTGTTTGTTTTTTTGGTGCTAAGTTTTTTGAGTTCTTTATATATCTTGGAGATCAGTGCTCTATCTGATGTGTGTGTGGCAAAAATTTGCTCCCAGAATGTAGGCTCTCTGTTCACCTCATTGATAGTTGCTTTTGCTGAGAAGAAGATTTTTAGTTTAAATCCATCCCATTTATTGATTCTTGTTTTTATTTCTTGTGCTTTTGGAGTCTTGTTAAGGAATTCGGAGCCTAATCCGATGTGATGAAGATTTGGGCCTACTTTCTCCTCAATTAGACACAGGGTCCTTGGTCTAATTCCTAGGTCTTTGATCCACTTTGAGTTGAGTTTTGTGAATGGTGAGAGATAGGGGTTTAGTTTCATTTTGCTGCATATGAATTTCCAGTTTTCCCCAGCACCATTTGTTGAAGAGGCTATCTTTTCTCCAATGAATGTTTTTGGCACCTTTGTCTAGTATGAGATAGCTGTATTTATGTGCATTACTCTCTGTGTCTTCTATTCTGTACCATTGGTGTACATGTCCATTTTGGAGCCAATACCATGCTGTTTTTGTTACTATAGCTTTTTTATTTTATTTTATTTAGGCTTACATGTTAACAGTGTAAATTGATTCATTGTACATAGATAGAGGATAACATATCAATTCTCTAGTTGTAAGTTGTATAGAATCACAACATATATGCAGTCATACATAAAGTCAGGGTTATTATGACCATCATATTCCATCACCCTTGCTATCCCCCTGCCTCCTCCCCCCTTACATCCCTGTGAACAGAGATCCACCATTGTTCCCATGTCCTTCCCCACATTATGGATCAGCATCCACTTATCAACGAGTACATTCGACATTTGGTTTTCTGAGATTGGCTTACTTCACTTAGCATGATGTTCTCCAACTCCATCCATTTACCTGCAAATGCCATAATTTTATTCTCTGTTATTGCTGAGTAATATTCCATTGTGTATATATGCCACAGTTTCTTTATTCAGTCATCTATCGAAGGGCATCTAGGTTGGTTCCATAGTTTAGCTATTGTGAATTGAGCTGCTATAAACATTGA
>CM053404.1:57169752-57248345 GCA_028644305.1 Xerus rutilus
ATAAGCACCAAAACCATAGAAAATGGTTAATTACCAATTTAGATTGACTTTAAAATAAGATTGTCTTAAGTTGCTTGACAAATTGTGTTTGCAAATGTTGAAAACAACATCCAGATACATCATTACCAATATTGTCCAAGCTAGTCAAAAATGAACTTCAATTATTATACAGTGGTCATGTTGGTAACCAGGAGGACCGTGGCTGTGAGCCAACAGTGCACATATGTCGCTAGAGTCCTGGCAACTATCCCAGGCAGGCTGATGTCAACAGTGGCCCAGGAATGGTTTTGTGGTTTCACTGAGCTATGCCTTCAGGAACCAGCTGTCAGGAGTATTTATCCTAGGAGGAAAGAATTAGGCATTTAAAATGCCTTTTTTTCCCCCTTTGAGGAAGAGTGAAGTTTCTTATTTAAGTGTAAATGGTTATCACATTGATTTTTATTTGTTTGTTTCTATTGGACTGAGGATAATGTAACAGTTAAGGGAGAAGTAAGTCACTGCACTGTAAGGGCTGCACAGGGCAGTGGTTCAGAGTGCCCACTGCAGCCCACCTGGGTTCAGTCCTAGCTTAGCTGCTGACTGCTACATCAGTCATCTGTTTCCTAAATGAGGTCATTTGGTCCAATACAATGCACCATAATCTGGATTTGGCTTATTCATCTTTATGGCATTGCTTGGCTAGTCCCTAGATCTCTGAATTTTTTGTAAACTGGGAATTAGATATAGAAGCTTAATTTTCAGAAAAGAGTTCTTCATACTGCATCATTCTTTTTTAAAAAACTTTTAAAATTGGCCCATTATAATTATACACAATAATGGGATTCTTTGTGACGTACTCTTACAAACCCCTACCATAATTAGGTCCATTTCTTTCCCCAATACTACTCCTCACCCAGTCTCCTTCCTTTACTCTGCAGCTCTCCCTTCTGTTTTCATAGGATCCCTCTTTTCTTTTTCTCTAGCTTCTATGCATACTACCACATTCTTAAAAGTTCAGACATGGCATTAGCACCTAAAATCCAACTACGGTGTATTACAACTAGTCTGTATGACCTAGTTAATAACTTGGACTCAGATGCACCAATGAATTTAAGGTTTGGTGGCAAAAACAGAAATTCTCCTTACTAAATGGCATTTATTTGGAAGACTTAGTTTTCCCCAGAAGAATTATTTTCTTTTATGGTATCTTTTACCAATTTATTTCTTTATTTTTAAATATGGAAGGCTTTGCAAATTTCCATATAATTCTTGCACAGGGATCATGCTAATCTCCACACTGTTCCAATTTTAGTATAGGTGCTGCTGAAGCACCTATACTGAATGTTCATATCGGCATGTAAGTTAGAGTAAATATTTAACTATGATGATGAAAAGGCAACTCTGTGACATACTGTGTTTTGGAAACAGGAACTGCTAGCTTTGATCTGAACTTTCCCATATTTAGGTGAACTTTACTTTGGCAGATTGTTCAAGGTCTTAGAATATTTGTTTCTCATCTTAAAAAAAATGGGAAATAATACCTACCTTCTAGGGTGGATTTATGTTTAAATAAAATAGTGCACATAAAAGCATCCACTGCAGAAGGTGGCTTAGAGTATGCCTTCAAATAGTATTAGCTTCCTTTGTTTCTTTTGCATGTATTATTATTATTATTTTTGGTACAGGGGATTGAACTCAGTGTTGCTTAACCACCAAGCCACATACCCAGTCCTTTTTACTATTTTATTTAGAGACAGGGTCTCACTGAGCTGCTTAGGGCCTTGCTAAATTGCTGAGTCTGGGTTTGAACTTGTGATCCTCTTGCCTCAGCCTCCCGAGTCACTGGGATTACAGGCATGCGCCATCAAGCTGGACTCTATATGTATTTTTTTTATTTATATATTTTTTAGTTGTAGATTGACACAATATCTTTATTTTATTTATTTATTTTTATGTGGTGCTGAGGATTGAACCCAGTGACTCATGCATGCTAGGCAAGTGCTCTACCACTGAGCTACAATCCCAGCCCCCTCTACATGTATTTTTGAACACCCTTTCAAACCCAGCTAAATGTCAGGTGTTGTGTTGGGAGTTAAAAGAAGAAGTTAATAGAAGTTAAAAGAACTAGATTCTCTATAAATGTATTTTCATATTGAGCTGTAAATGTGATTTATACCCCAAAAGAACTTTGTTGCAATGGGAACACACACACACACACACACACACACACACACACACACAAAGACACACACTTGACCAAGCTGTGAAGACAGAAAGGGCTAGGAGAGTTCTGCTGTCAATCACTACTGAGAATTTACACGATGGAGTCCTTGTAGAGGAGGTGGGAATAAAGTGATATGAGGAAAATATGGGGAACATTGGCACAAGCATATTTACTCCAGACTTGAGGAATATTATAGCAGCTGAAGGAGCAGAGAAATATAAGCAAGGGCATTTCCCTAATAAGCAGATTCATGTGACCGGTTAGAAAGGAAGGCTGTTGAAACAGAATCAGAAAAGGCTGTTTGCAGCCGGGCGTAGTGGCTCACGCCTGTAATCCCAGCACTTGGGGAGGCTGAGACCAGAAAATCGCAAGTTCAAACCTAGCCTCAGCAACAGCGAGGGACTAAGCAACTTGTGAGATTCTGTCTCTACATAAAACACAAAATAGGGCTGGGGATGTGGCTCCTTGGTCGAGGGCCCCTGAGTTCAATCCTCAGTACTCAAAAAAAAAGAGAGAGAGAAAAGAAAAGACTGTTTGCAGACTGAGGTGAGATTGAGGAAAGTCTCAGATGCCCTTTAGATTTTATCCTAGTCCACAGAAGAATGGGTTATGATAAAATAAGTATATAGGAAAGTGAATTTAGAGCATAATAGATTAGGAAGACATAAGGACTGAAGGATATCAGTTGGAGACTACTATTAAAATTCTGGAACCAGGGGAAAGAATCTTGGGTGACTTCTTGTTCATATGGATTTAGATCATGAAAATAGCACCAGACTATAATATGTGACATTTATCTGAATTGTAATGTTCACAGCATATTGGTTTGGAATTCTCAAAAAAATTTTTTTTTCAAGTAAGTGTTTGCAGGCAAGATGGCTTATGGTACCAAGTGGTACCCAGATGTCCTGAGGCCCTATATATCCCTCCAATATGATGGTGCATGCTTTGCAGAGGAGGATAGCTTTAATGCTAGACAGCTAGTGCTATTTGATTAGTAAAATGGGAGTAAGTGTGGGTAAAACAAAACCCACAGTATATAGTAAATGCTCGATTGCTGCCAGCTAGTCCCCTATGTGGTCAAATATAGTGACCAGAGGAAGGGTCAGGTTTACACTACTGTCATGGTGGGAGCAGGATCACCCAGGCTGACTATTAGTCTTTCATTTGTTCCCAGTGGGTCTTAGCTATTTTGTGTTTAGCCTTGGAGAGTGCAAAGAGGATATAGAGTGCATTGGAGAGATGGAACCATGATAAATGAGATGCTGGTAGTCCCCATGGGCTCTCTTTCTCTGAATCTCTCATCTAGTGATCCATGCCTGGTCACATCAGTTACTCTGGCTGGGGTAATGGGCATCAGACTACAAAAGTGCATCTGCATCTTTGCTTTCACAAGGCCTTTCTCCCTTTCAGGTAATAGCTATTCTGCAACACCTCCTTGTGATAGATTGAGACTGATTTTCCATCAGAGGAAACTCAGGTGAGAGATTAAGGGTCCTTGTTATTACCACCATGGAGAAAGAAAGGTTTATTCCAGTAGGTTGTTAGGCCCAGGCATTTCATAGGGACAGGATATTTTGATGTGAATTATATTTTGTGAAATGTGAATCTCAACACCAAAATGTAGTAGTTCTCACTGTTGACTTGTTGAAATTTAAAAACTTTATGGGGCTTATAAACATGCATGTAGAAACCACATATGGTTGCTTAAAACAAGTCTGTGACTGAAAATGTGTAGTTCTGGTAGCTAATTTTGTGCGGCCAATTTGATGAGAATGAGGGTCAGACAGATGGATCATGATCTTTTGGACTGATTTTTATATTCTTCAGTGAGTGAGCGACTAATGAGTGCAAGTGTTTGGGTTTTTATAGTTTGTACTCAGAAATAACATTTTTCCCCTCAAGTGTTTCTCCATATTTTGAATTGACCTGAGATGTGGAAAATAAAACCAAAATGGGCCAAACAAAGGAACTGCTTCTCTGAATGCTAACAGAATCTTATGCTGGCTTCGAACACTAGGTGGCAGACGTGCTCTTGTTAAGACATTGTGAGCATGTTTGAAGAGCAACTTGGCCCTGACAGGGATGATGAGCTCTCCTAATTAGAAAGTCAACCCCTGCCCCCACCCCAAAGGCCACACAAGATGTTCCCATCGAAATAGAAATCTATTTTGCCATCCATGGGGAGCATGTTTTCACATTATTGATGGCTTGGCTGGGGAAACTTTTGTGAAGCCTTTCAATTCATTTCATAATAGAATGGAATCACTAGGATCTTAACCCCCCATTCAACACAGGTGAGTATTGGGAGATAAATTAAATATGGATTTAAAATGATGATGTCATGTTCAGTACTAAAGATCTTTTCGTGAGACTCTTGTGATCCTAGAACAGTCTAACAGAGCAGACCATGCATTATAATTTTCTCTCATGAATGGGGACAGAGAAATGCTTCTTTGCACATTGTAGAACTAAAGATTTAAGTTGGTCCTGAGCAATCATCTAAACACTAGAATCTCTTCAAGGGAGATTCAACCTTGGCTGTGGCTGAAATCTGTTGTTTTCAAAAAGTACAGGTGCCTTGATGCTAGAATCTGTGTCCCTGGAGGTAAGTCACATGCACGGGAAGCTTTCATTGGAAAAGTTGCACAGGTGGTTCTGGAGTGAAAGCTACATCCTTGAGTAACACTTGTAATTTCTAAAGCATAAAAGAAACACATTTGTAGGATCAGCCTTAAGAGGGAAATAGCCCATAACTGTTGTTTTAGGAGCACAGAAAGGTCCCAGATGCCCCCAATCCATTTTCCTCTTCAGATGAGTAAGAAATTTGAGTCTTGTCCCTGGTTTTTCTTTATATCTCTGAGGCTAAAGGGCATCATTCCCTACCAGCTTTTAGCATTATAGTTCTGAGTTATTATATTCTCAAAAACAATCAATAAGGCACTGGGCATGAAGCACTGGGTGGATCAGAGTTCAGAAAAGTTTAAGATCTTGATTCTTTTGGGAAGAAAAGGAATAGATCTGTGGAGGCACAGAAATTCAAGGGACACCCAGAGTGTTAATAAGGCAGAAGAAGGATTGAGATTTGTAGATTCGTATGTTCTTCAAGACAGATTTTGTGTGTTTTACAAAGTTGTCTTTTGCTGCCCAGGCTCACAGCTTAGTGTGGAAGAAGTGAGTGTAATGGTGTATTTCTTCCCTGGGTAAAGATGGAAGAAGCGGATCCCAGTGTTGTCAGAGGCGGTTGTAGTGTCTGAGGAATGGTGGAGACAAAGATGCTCTTCATGGAGGTCTTAGAATTCAAGGCTGAGTCATGTCTCTAAGACACCCAAAACGTAGATTAAAAAGCAAAAAGTATTGTCTGTCAGCCAAATGAACAAGAACACAATCTATTTGATTATTATTTTCCTCTAGTTGACCTATTATTTTGGTGTTGTATAAGAATATCCTGAATAATCAGCCAATTTGAGTCAGTTGTGTTTGAAATTAGTTCAGTGGGAAAAAAATCAGTTGCGCTTTCCATTTGGCATAAATATAATATTAAAAAAGTACGAAAAGTTTTGATTGATTGTAGCTTTCACTTTCAGCATTGCTATGGCACTGTTACTCAGGATTTAAAACACCTGGGAAGATAACATTGTATTGTTCACTTTAAAATGGTTCAATTTTGTTACATGAATTTTACTCCAATTAAAACAAAAGACAAAAAACTAGAAAACAAAATCCCCTACTCAGAGGAAAATTTCTTATCTACTATCTATCAATTCTAAATTAGCCATTTACCCCATTAGGTTTTTTTTAAAATAAATCTCCAGAGCTTTTTTATCGGTTATGTTCTTTAGTAACACATATTTTATTATAGTCCAGGAAAGCAAATATAGAATTCAGAATAGATAATGAACTGTGTGCTAGTGACATTTGGTATTCACTAGCTGCCCATGTGGTTAATCAATCTCAGAAATATATGCTTTGGAAACCAATTTGCTTTTCCTTCCAATATTTACAGTGATCTTGTTCCAGTTCCTAATTAATAGGCATGTTCAACCATAATAAAAAATGGTAGGGTCTAGGAGGAGAGCCTTTAACCAAAGCGGCTAAGCCAGCCTTAGAGTACCCCAAACCTCTATATTTTGCATGTGGCATCCATGGAGGGATTCAGTGTGGGGAGATGACAGTCAGGGCCTCTTGTACCATAGATTCTAATTTATGTGAAGCCAAAAATAAACATATACTTCCAAACTAGATTAAATAAAATACATTGTTAGAGATCTCAATTCTTTCCGAAGATAAATCTCACAAATACAGCACAGAGATGGAAGTGTTGGCAACTGTATATATTTTTGACATTATGTCTTTTTGGTGTTCCTTTTCAAAGTCACAGGAAGAACATTCCAGCACTCCCAATTCTCTTGGAAGGAACATTATCCAAAGCTCACTGGTTGCTGCAAGAGTGGCTGGGGAATGGTTTGAAAAGGTGGCTTCTGATTTTAGCAGGCTGAACTAAACTAAAGCCAAAAGTTTAAAGTCATCAGGAGGTTGCTATTCTTATGTAAGATGAACCATAGGGCAGAAAGGCCCTCTTTTTTCCGAAGTCCTATTTCTGTGGTTTACTTTCTTCGTGGAGAAAACAAATTTCTCTCGTTTCTGATTTTCAGTAAAAATCAGTTATAAATGAATTAGGAATGTGTGCATTTTACATTTTTCCCACAACTGATTGGATAAAAGGAGTTTTGCTTGGCTCTAGGCCTCTTTTGCTTAATTAAATGTGCTTTCAGTGATGAGCTGAAACATCACATTTGATAGAAAAAGTTGAGGTATTTGAGCCGGGCGCGCTGGCGCAAGCCTGTAATCCCAGCACTTAGGGAGGCTGAGACAGGAGAATCGCGAGTTCAAAGACAGCCTCAGCAATGGCGAGGCGCTAAGAAACTCAGTGAGACCCTGTCTCTACATAAAACACAAAATAGGGCTGGGGATGTGGCTCAGTGTCCAGTACCCCTGAATTCAATCTCCAGTACCAAAAGAAAGAAAAAAAGTTGAGGTATTTGCACAGAGCTGCCATGGTTTTGCCTGATAAATGTGAATTGCTTTACCTGGTTTCCAAGAAGTAATTTGCCTATATTGTAATGAAAGTGACAATGGAGTGTCCTGATGCTGAGTGAATGCACTGCTCATTGTGAATTATCCAGGTAATTGGAACAATTCTTTGCATTGTGTGAACTTTAGTGATGAGGCCAACAGAAGTTTTTGCAAAACAGAAATTGGCTAATATAATTTGGGAAGAAGGAAGGCTGATGTTAAGTAGTGATGAGGTCTCTTTCCCTTAAATGCCCCATGAATCATACCACATTATGACCCGAGACTTAATTTGAGCTTGTTAGGAACAAAAAGAAGCTTCATATCTTTGACCTTACTTTTGTTAATTTCATCTAGTTGCTAGTTGATATTATATGTGCCAAAATTGTCCTACTGATATGTTCTGTTTAACCTTTTCGTTGTTGTCCCATAAATTTTCAACTTACTAAGATCTTATTTTTCTTAAAGCAGAATAAAAAGAAAAAATGTAATTATGTCTTGTAAATAATTTTCTATCAAAGTGGAAGGGTAAAATTCAGATCTAGAAGGTCATAGTTTTTCATGAAAAGCCAAATGTCATTTTTTAAAATAGAAATCAAGAGTAGTCTATAGGCAGCGGGTGTCTTTGTCAAAAGAATCAACTTAAACCACCATTATGTAACATTTTATAAATGGATACTATAAGTCATTTTGGTTTGAGAATGCTGTTTTAAAAAGGAATTGAGTTTTCCCTAGATGGTTTGTGCCTTCCCCTCTTTTTTTTTTTTCTTATCAGTTCCACGTATTTGTCTGCTTAGTGAAAAGTAATCATTGAAAAAAAGTCTGGATTTATAATTTTTCCCTTTCTGCTGCCTGGGCAGTATGTAGCTGTCCAAGGTTCTGAAACACTGCTTAGCCGTGCTGGGTCTGAATTTTGACTGAACATAGGAATCACCTGGGAACTTAAGAAATGAAAGAAATGACATTTGGGTCTCACCTCTAAAGATTCTGGATCCATAGATCTTTAAAAGATTCACCAGGAGATTGTAATGTGTGAACTAAGTTGAGATCCACTGGGGCCATGGTTATTCTGTTATCAAATCTGTTGTCCCCTCTGTGTATAGGTCATTGTTTTAAAATTTTCGTCCTTGGTAAAAATAATGTTATTTTAATAATAGTTATAGGACAAAGAGAACTGAGATTTTGCTTCATGATACACATAAATAGAAGTTCTACACCACAGTTCTGGTATAGATACATTTTCCCTCTGCCTGGAAGTGTTTTTCTGATGCTTTTAAAAATAATTTCCGATGGTTTGGGATCTGTATTATAATTAAAAAGGATCTAATTTTCTGTTTAAGTGTTGCCAGATACTTGAAGGAAATGGGAAGAGGAAAAAGTGGTATTGTAATTAGAAATACTTGGCTTCTGTAATTTGGGAAAAATATTATGGGGTAGAGGGTATGAATTGTGTTTGTCTCAAAATCTTGGGATATTATTCCAGTTTAACCTTGCAAAGTCTCCAAAGGAAATATATAGTAGTGGAATAAAATTGTGGAACCAAGTAACATTCTTCATTATATTCTGGTCCTAGATTCTACTGTACAGTAACCGTCGACTTTACTAGTCTATTTTGAACCATGTGGAAGATTTTTCCTCCACCGATCCTGAAGGCAGTTCTGAGGCCTAGAACTAAAACAATGGTCTGTTTTACTAGTTGCCTGTTAGGATGATCTAGTAATTTAAAAAAATACTATTGCTTGGGTTCTTTCCTTTGCCTCTAGAGATACTGACTATATTGGGATAGGATGTGGCTTGGCCAACCTCATTTAAAAAACCTAATAAGGTTGATTATAGTGTGTAGTGAGAAATAATCATCACTGGAATCTTCTGTTTAATTCCTATGAGGTGTGTCTCCAAGTCTCAGATCTTTCAGCTCCAGTGGCAAGGGACAGAGGCCTCCCTGTAATGATGAATAGGACAAGAAGTTCTAGAAGGAAGGAGTATGTTTGATGTAGAGACAGGGTCTCACTGAGTTGTTTAGTGCCTCACTGTTGCTGAGGCTGGCTTTGAACTGACGATTCTCTTGTATCAGCCTCCTAAAGTGGTGGGATTATAGGCGTGCACCACTGCATCTGGCTAAAGGGAATTGGAGATGGAGATTTGTCCCTGTGTTCCTTCTCCAGATCAACAGATCAAAGGATTACAAAGAAAGAGCATATATTTATCATTTGATCTTAACTTATTGGAAACAATGTATATCTAAGGACAGGGAGCAATTCAGAGAGACAAACTACTTGTCCTTTGGAGTAAGTACAATGACATGTGAAAGTCAGGAAAATATCAAAGCCCCGATCCCACTTTAGTAGGTTGACTGGCTCAGTCCCTGCCTCTGTCCCAGTTCTGTGGTCACAAGAAGGACAATTCAGTTTTTAAGGTTTTTATTAGTGTCTTTTGTGTTGCTCAGAAGACTTTTGGAGGTGATACTTGTGATCATGCTGTACATTACCTGAGAAGTCATCCTAGCACATTGTAAAAGGCCACTTAGTGCTAGATGTTCCTCCTCCTCCTACTTTATCTCCCCACCCAGCTCATGATAAGTGTTTTTGTATTTGCACCAAAATACAGATAAAAATACTAGCAATAATATTATGTAATATTTATGGAACAACTATTATGTGTTATGCATTCTTAGTACATTATTTAATTTGATCCTTGCATTAATACTCTGAGATGGTCAGAATCATTATATATCTCATTTTATTTTTAATTTTTTGAGGCAGGATCTGAAAAAAACTGACCTCAAATTTGCCTCAGCCTCTGGAGTTGCTGGGATTACAGGTGTGCAATATCATTTCCTGCTTCATTTTTATAAGTTAGATATTTAGGTCTCAGGGAATTATTTGTCAAAACAACATTCTAGCAAGTGACAGATCTGGGATATTAACCCAGCTTCATCTACTTTATAATGTTATAATATAATAAACCTGAAGTTGAGCAATATGAATTTCTTTAGCAAGTCAAGTCTTCATTTTATTAAACAAATTGTCTTTATTATGGAATGGATCTTTTTTCTGCCTGCTTTCTGTCTCTCTTTTTCTTCTTGAAAAAAGGAGTCCTCTTCTCTGAGATAGGCCTGTTATCTAAAGCACAAACTAATTCATACCAGCGCACCAATGCAGCAGTTCTTAGCCTTGGCTGCAAAATTAGGAACATAGGAACAACTTTCAGAAATACCCACACTGAGCTCTACCTCATCCAATCAAAGCACAATATGTGGGAATGTCTCTGGGGATGGGTATGGGATCTCAAAAATTTTAAGGGCCTCTCAAGTGATGCTAATATATAACCAGAGCTGAGAACCACCATGTTAATGACTTTAGAGGTCTTATGTAATATATATGGATATAAACAAAGACTCTCAAACTCTAACTCCAGAGGAGGACTTTGGGTGGAATTTTCTGTCTCAAGGAGAAGTATTTATAGGCCAAGAGAATGTGCGGTGCGTTGGGGAAGATAGGTTTCCATAACCTATACCAGTGAGAAGATTGGTCAAGAAAGAGTGTGGTGGGCAAGTTGGTTCTTGCTTTCAGCTCCTTTTTGCTTTACAATGAAATGAAGAAGAATGTAGAAAAACAGCCTCTGGCCAAGCAAGGGATGAAGCTTCCTGTATTAGGGACATATTTGCATTCAGCCATGTCCTGTATTATAGACGGTAGGATTATGTTGCATATATTGAATTTCTTGGTCTTCTCTGATTATGTCTACATGCATATGTACTTGTTGTAAGAATAGAATTTGTTTGGTTTTCACTCTTTTCCATAGCCAAGGAGGTTACCAGAGAGAATCAACTCTTTATGTGCTTGACACAGGCAATTGTTCTTTCATTTTGCTTTTGCATCCATAACCAGTATCATCAATGAATGTGACTCTGTGAGGGTCTGGTTGACTAATGTGAAAAAGCATCTTCCATCAAGTGAAGATAAATATAAAATTAGGGATCAGACTGTGACCACCCATATCTCCTACAGGGTGTTATTCTTGTTTCTGTCAACATTGCTGTGATAATTCTTTAAATGTGCTCCTGCCAAACTTGAGTTGTGAGTACTATTTAAAAAATCTATCTACTTACCTAATATCCATCTCTTCTTCTGGTATACCAGCTTCATGAAGGTGAGAATGTATTTGTCCTGTGCGTGATTGTATCCCAGAACCCAGCACAGTGCCCGTGCATGGGAGGTGCTCACACGTTTCATGAATGAATGACTAAGGTGGCACTGACTTTAGAAATGGCTTCCTTGGTCCTTATACAATTCATGCATATCAGTTACAGGATTCAAACTGTTCAACTATCCATCTCTCATTTAGTTAGGGTAATTACATTCAAGGCATCTTTGTTTACTCTACAAAACTGCTTTTTTTCTGTAGTCTCTGAGAAAGTTTTTTTCATCATATTTCATTTTAATTGTACATCTAGAAGTCAAACTTCATCATCCTCCCCTTGCATCATTCAGGGTTTTGTGATCCTTCCATGTTTAATTCATGCGGATGTTTTGTAGGCCAGAAGCTGAAATCTAAAGTTCCGGAATAAAACATCCCTTAAAGAATATTATGACAGACTAGCAGTCACCATTATGTTTATATACCATGAAGATAATTTCATACTTTATTTCTTATGCAGGTTTTCCAATGTTATCTTCATATTTGGATGAGATGTAAAAACAGGGTTGCTTCTTCTCTTTTCCTGGCCTCTTCAATCCTATGAATTTTTTTCAATCAGAAAAGAATCTCATTGAGGGAGACCCCCATATCACAGTACTTGATGGTCTGGACTGGGTCCAAGACCCATCTTGGACTGGATCTCTCACATTTTCTAAGATGGTGAGTTGTTATGTCATAAACCAAATCTCATGTGAAATAGTCTATGTACTCTTCAGGATGTGTGATTTCTTATCCTCTTGATTTTCTTGAATAAATGCTTAATTAAAAAAACAGGTATCATGTTTTATTTCAAAGTTTTGACAGTAGAACTAGAGGAGCAATCTATCACTGAGGTTCTTTTCATTTTACCAACCGTTTTAATTAGGTTACATTTTTGCTAATTGTTTTTATCATAATACACGTTCAATGAAGAATGCCCACAGCTTGCTAGTTGTGCACCTAAGAATTTATTAACTCACTTCTAATTAATAATAATAGCAAAGAAAACGGCTCAATAAGATTGTGACTGTTAATGGGATGCAAACTTTTCAGAGAGTAAACTAGTTCTTCTGCAATACCATTCATTATTGAGTTAATCTTCATAAACATCTTTGTAATTCAATGAGCCCTGGGATGAAACTAGCAATCTCATTTGCTATATGATGGTATTTGATGGGCTGTTGAATACAACAGATCAATACATAATAGGATTCTACGGGAGTGGGGGAGGGTACTGACATTTATTTTGCTCAAGATTTAATGCAGTTATATATCCTTCTTGTAAATGGCATTTATTAAATACCACTTAAGGTTACCTAACTGTGAACCAGGTCAGAGTTTTAAAAATGGTCATGACATTGAAAACTTCTAAGGAATTTGTAAATGACTATTTTGAAATCTCAAACCATCCTATGAAGGGAGGTTACCTGAAGAGCTACAATCACTTTCTTGGTTCTCCTCATAAATTGTTTAGTTCTAAGTTCTGAAAATAAACATTGGTGATAGTTGTAATTGATACCTCTGAATTGCACGCTTAAAAAGGTTAAAATGGTACATTTTAAGTTATGTATATTTTATCACAATAAAAACTAAATCAGGACAACAGCCACAGAAAATAATAGAGAATACTAATAAAACCAAACTGGTAAATGATTGGCAAGACTAATCAGAAAATGGGCTGAAAGAAAAATGTACAAAATGAAAAAGTAATAAATATAGGTACAACATAGATTTAAAAAATGATAATAAAACTTGTGTGGATTCTCAGCCGGGTGCGGTGGCGCATGCCTGTAATCCCAGCACTTTGGGAGGCTGAGACAGGAGAATCACAAGTTCAAAGCCAGCCTCAGCAATGGCGAGGTGCTGAGCAACTCAGTGAGATCCTGTCTCTAAATAAAACACAAAATAGGGCTGGGGATGTGGCTCAGTGGTCGAGCATCCCTGAGTTCAATCCCCAGTACCAAAAAAACAGAAAGCAAAACCCAAAAACCTCAAAAATGTGTGGATTCTGATTGGAACACGCCACCACTTCTATATGAGGCAATATTTACATGCTCCAATGATCAGGACCTAGATATCCTTGGAAGCAATATTCAGCCTACTGAGGAAGCCATGAGAAACAGAGACACATTCCTTCTTAGGATTGTGCAGGGAAAGTTAGAATCAAGAAGAATTAGCTTTTTAATGTGAGAAGACATTTTTGAAGCAAGTGGAGAGACTGAAGACCAACTAATACTAAAAGCTATTAATGAATGAATTACCATTGTGCTGAATGTATATCAGGTCAAAATTCTTAAAAGTCTCACTTTAAAAAATAAAAAGCTAACATTTAAGGAGACGTTTTAATAATGGCTAAAATTTCCTTTAAAATGACCCAGGAAAAAAAAGTGGCTGTGGGTATTATAGACTAATAGTGTAGGGATGTTGGTAACTGGATACTGGCGGTGATGACATGGAGTTATTATGTTATTCTCTGTTTTGTATTTATTTGAAACTTTCCAAAATAAATTTAGACAAAGTAAAATAAAGTAATAAAAAGCAATAAACAACTAAAATTTGCATATATCTATGCCTTTTGAACACTGACCCCCCCATAAAGACCAACAGAGACAGCATGTTCGTATTCAGAATGTTAGCATTGATTTCATGCTTAAAATAACTCTTCTTTGGATGAAACCCCATGGGCAAACCTTTTAAAGTGCATTTTAAGCTAAAATATATTTCGTCTCTGCCAAATCGTTTCATTTCTATGATAATTCCCGTCTTGTGTATTGGTTAGACATGGAAAAAGTTCTTGAGTGAAAGGGGCTGCTGAAAATTAGTTGGTAAATTTCAATATATAATTCTTTTGTGGAAACACAATGAGTAGAACAATACACTTCACTCTCTACAATGTTGCATAAATGCTTTAGCAAATGGCAGGATCTTAACCATGATTAGAAGAGTAATTGTGCTTTATTCTAACTTTTCCAACACAAATCCTAAGACGCAGTATGCCCCTGTTTCTCCTAGCTCCTGTGCTAGGCTGAATAATGGCCTCCCAAAATTTCCAGATCCTAATCACTGGAGCATGAGAATATTACCTTGTGGCTAAAAGGTTTTGTAGAGGTGTTGAAATTAAGAGTCTTGAGACAGGAAGATTATTCTGGATTATCCAAGTGGGGATTATCTGAAGAAGGCAGAGGGAGGATTTTTATGGGAGAGAGGGTGATACGAAGATGAAACCAAGAGAGACTTGTCAGAGAAGGTAAAGGAGATGATGGAAGAAGAAAGAAAATTGAAAGGTGGAAAAGTGGTCACCAGCCAAGCAATACAGCCAAGGAAGCTGCAGAAGGAAAGAAAATGGATTCACATGGAGAGCCTCTGGAAGGAGTGTGGACCTGCTGACCCCTTGAAATTGTTTTAGGACTTCTGACCTGCAGAACTGTAAGAGAATATAGTATTGTACTGTTCCAAGATGTCAAATTTGTGGCACTTTGTTATAGCAGCCATTGGAATCTAATATATCCCCCAACTCTTATAAGCATGGTTGATTGAGAAATGACCAGAGGGGCCTGGCCCTTGAATGTGCATCAGGACAATGTTGAAGTAGTGTACACCTCACAACTCTCCCAGTTGTAACCCACAGTCATTATAATGGAGTTCACTTGATATGGTACGTAGGTATCGGGGAGGGAAATCATTCCATAATTTTAAAATTAATCTCAGATTTTTACTGGGTCTGAGTCTCTAGTCTGTGACCTTTAGGGAAGTTTCTTAGTCTTTTTTTTTAACACCCTTATGTGAGATAGGAAGGCTAGAGGGACTGAAGTTGTTTGATTGACCTTCTCTATGTCAGATAAAGCGCTGGCAAAGTAGTTTTCCTTAAAGGAAGTACTTTGTTATGAGAACATATTGCTCTGAGCTTATTTCAAAATGATTACTTTCCCCTGGAAATATTTCAAAAGTGGTTACTTTTTACTATGTGTCCCACCCCGATCCAGAGGAGGAAAGTGTTTTTGTCTGATTTTTACTGAAAGCATTTGGTGGAGCTCCTGGAGGTAAGATGTAATAACTGAGCAACAGGGAATCCATCTTGTCCCCCGTAGCCATCTTAGAGCCCTTAAAAGTCAAGCACCAGTTCTCAGAAATAGAGAAGAACACGGAAAGTCCCTATCAGCCCCTGTCAAACTGGAAGAAAAACAGGATATGGACTATCTGAGCTGGGCCAAGCTAACCGCAAAAATTTTGTTTCTGTACCATGGCTCACTTGGATTGGCTGGAATAATGTAACTGAACACCCCACCTGCACCCCACCTGTTTGCAGTTTTTTCCTTTATAAGCTCATAGAAAAACCTCTCCATGCACCATTCTTGCACACCACTTTGGGTGGCTGAATTGGTGACCACTGGCCAGCGCAATAAAGGCTTCTTTGGCTTTATGTGAGTGGTCTGGATGAGTTTTGATCTCTTTTGGGTACAACAAAGACTCACAAAAGTCTTGGGTCGGGGATGCCACTAAGACTGGGTTATAGGGGGGCTTTTAACTCTCCAGCTGGTCCACAGTCAGTCTCCAGAAAAATTTCCATTATTAAATGTCCCTATGGGTTTATGGCATCAATGGGTAAATTGGCATCCTTTGTGTTCATGTCTCTCTGGTTTTCAGTGATTTGCCCTGTGATGTCAAATTTAGTCATGGATATAAGAAGAGTAATTGATTTTTAATATGTTAACCTTTTCTTGTTGGGGGAGCTGGAGATGACTTCCAAGCTCTCTTTACACACTGGAATTGAAAATGGAAGTTCAGAACATTGATATTTGAATGTCAAATAACTTTGCATTCCTTGGATAAATACCTCTTGGTCATGTTTTAATATTATTATTATTATTATTATTATTATTATTATTTTAGTATTTATGGGTTCAATTTGCTAGTATTTTGCTAAGAACTTTCATCTGCATGATATGTGTTATAGGTCACTAGCTCTTTTGTCTTTTTGGCTTTGATAATCGAGTTGGTATGCATTCTTTCCTCTGTCTTCTTCTGAAAGGGTTTATGTGAGGTTGGCATTATTTCTTTTTTCATGTTTGAAAGGGGTCGTCTTCAGAGGTCACCTCTGAAGCTTTTTATTCCTCTTTCTCCTATTTTGCCTTCTTTGGGTAAATTCACATTTTATTATTATACCTCACGTGTTGAGCTTTTTGTTATATATAGTTTTTAATCTTTTTTCAGAGTGCTGTGTTCTAGAGATACAATATGACTGAATTATTGCAGTTTATCTTCAAACAACATCACCTCATCTCACGAACAGTGTAAGAACCTTGCAGAAGCCTTTTGCTCCTTGCCCCTCTCTGTTCTTTTTGTTCTTGTTGTCTTATATTTTACTGTAAGTACGCAATCATTTCTACACATTGAATCTTTAAACAACAAATCTTTAAAAAAATTAAACGCACACGCTTTGCCGGGATGGTTACATCTTCTTGCAGATTGCTTACATCTGACATCATTCCTCTTCAGTCTGAGGAACTTTTAGTATTCGTACAGTGAGGGTCTGTTGAAAACTCATTCTCTTTGCTGTTGTCACTCTGAAAATATCTTTATTTTACTTTCTTTTTTTTAAAGGATATTTTCTCTTGATATAGAATTCCAGCCTGAGTGTTTTTTTTATTTATCACTTTAAAGATGTTGTATTTTCTTATGTCCTTCATTCTTTCAGGCAACAAGTTGGTTATTATTTATATGGATTTTAACATGTATATGCTCTGTCTATAATTTGAAATGCACTTAGAAACAGAAAATCCGCTGTTAAAATTTGCACTTTGTTTTTATTTTTTCCCAGCTGTTTGAATGTTGTACTTGAATAAGTGTAATGTTGTTTGTGTTTTTCCTGCTTGGGAATCATGATATGTAAAAGGTCTGATTCTTTTGAATTCTGATTTTGGAGAATTTTCAGCTATGATCTATTCAACTACAACTTCAAATAGTCATTCTACTCTGTATATATGGATAAGGACACTGATTGCAATATTATTTACTGTAGCTATAATATCAAGACATTTGTATGTTAATCAATGAGGAATTTATTAAATTAAAAAATCTGGAATTCTATTTTTGTAAAAAAAGTTAGTTATACGTTGATAAGGCGAGTTTTATTTTATATTTAGTTATAAAAGTAAAGTGCATCTAAGTTGTTATAGTTGATCTTCATTTACTACTCTACTTCATGAACAATGTACGAATCTTACAAGAGTCTATTCCCATTTATGGAATTATTTTGTTAGGGTAAATACAACTGATATAAATACATATAAATATATACAAACATTCCCTCAGTCTACATTCTTTGTCATATAAATTTTCAGCACTCTCCAACTATGACTCTGGACTTGGTTATATGGCTTTCTTTTGCCAACAAACGTGGTCAAAATGATTGTGTGACACTTCTGACCTTAAACTTTTAGAGATTTGATGTACTGCCCTTATGCTCTTTCATCTTGGCCATCACTGTGAGAAAAGGTCATGCCCAGGTTGTTCACAGGTCCTAGGAATGATGAAGTTTTATGACACAGAGTTATCCTCAAAATACATGATTGAGCTAGGCAACCCACAAACGAGTGAGAAGTTAAGACCATCCATGTTTATCTTAGATAAGGAGAAACCTTCAGTGTATGAAAGTACATGTATGTCATTATTGTATGTCAAATTATTTTATGTCATTAAGACTTTGTGGTTGATTGCTATTCAGCCATTTTGTGGTAATAACCAACTGATAGATGGAGTGTCCTGAGAGTATAAAGTAGTCTTTTGGTAAATTCTAAGAAAACTAAGCAGTAATTCTTAAGGCACATGCAGTACACAAACATCAAACTTATGCAGTTGGAAGGCACCACTCTTTTTTTTTTTTGGTACCGGGTACTGAACCCAGAGGATCTTAACCACTGAGCCACACCCCCAGCCTTTTTAAAAAATATTTCATTTAGAGACAGGGTCTCACTGAGTTGCTAAGAGCCTTCCTAAGTTGCTGAGACTGGGGAAGGCACGACTCTTAATCCTCAATTTTTTTATATTGATTTGCTGCTGGGTTTGAAATGTTATCATTTAGGCTAACACCCTTCTTTTTCTATCATCTATTAAAGTACAAATACCTCATGAAAAGAGTAACATGTCAGCTCATAACTAGTAACATTAGACGTCTACTTATCAGATAATTCCACTGAAAGAAGGAATAAAGAGATCTGAGTCGCAGGCAGATGGTATGCCAGGAGGGGTGGAGCACAATGCAGAGATAAGCAGAAGCTAGAAATGAATATTTCTTCTCCACAGCTTTGTCTTTGGATTTACCTTTTTAAAAATGTTTATTCTCTTTTTTTATTTTAGCAATTTTTTCTATTTGAGTTATACATGACAGCAGAATGTTCATTGATTCATTGTATACAAATGGGGCACAGTTTTTCACTTCTCTGGTTGTACACAAAGTAGGGTCACACCATTTGTGCAATCATACATGTATCTAGGATAATGATGTCCATTTCACTCCATCATCTTTCCTCTCCCAATGTTCCCTCCCCTACCCTGCCTCCCTTTGGCTAATCTAAAGTTCCTCTACTCTTTCCATGCCCCCTCCTTTATGGATTAGCATCCACTTATCAGAGAAAACATTTGAACTTTGGTTTTTTGGGATTGGCTTACTTTGCTTAGCATAAATTTCTCTAACTCCATCCATTTACCTGCAAATGGCATGATTTTATTCTTTTTCTTTGCTGAGTGATATTCCATTGTGTATCTATACTATAGTTTCTTTATCCAGTCATCTACTGAAGGGCATCTGGATTGGTTCCACAGTTTGGCTATTGTGAATTGTGCTGCAGTAAACACTGATGTAGCTGCATCACTGTAGTATGCTGTTTTTAAGTACTTTGGGTAAAGACCAAAGAGTGGGATAGCTGAGTCAAATGGTGGTTCCATTCCATGTTTTTTAGGGAATCTCCATACTGCTTTCCAGTTGGCTGCACCAGTTTGCAATCACAACAGCAATGTACAAGTGTACCTTTTCCCTCACATCCTCACCAACACTTATTGTTGCTTGTATTCTTGATAGCTGCCATTCTGACTGGCATGAGATAAAATCTTAGTTTTGATTTGCTTTTCTCTAATTGCTAGAGATGTTGAACATTTTTTCATATATTTGTTGATCAATTGTATTTCTTCCTCTGAGAAGTATCTGTTCAGTTCCTTAGCCAATTTATTCATTGGGTTATTTGTTTTTTTTTGGTGTAAAATTTTTTGAGTTCTTTATATATCCTGGTGATTAGTGCTCTATCTGATGTGTGTGTGGCAAAAATTTGCTCCCAAAGTGTAGGTGTTCTCTTCACCTCATTCATTGTTTCTTTTGCTGAGAAGAAGCTTTCTAGTTCGAATCCATCCTGTTTATTGATTCTTGATTTTATTTCTTGCACTTTAGGGATCTTATTAAGAAAGCCAGGGACTAATCTGACATGATGAAGATTTGGGCCTATTTTTTCTTCTGTTAGGCGTAGAGTCTCTGGTCTAATTCCTAGATCCTTGATCCACTTTGAGTTGAGTTTTGTGCATGGTGAGAGGTAGGAGTTTAGTTTTATTTTGCTGCATATGGATTTCCAGTTTTCCCAGCACCACTTGTTGAAGAGGCTATCTTTTCTCCAATGTATGTTTCTGGTGCCTTTGTCTAGTATAACTGTATTTATGTGCATTACTCTCTGTGTCTTCTATTCTGTACCATTGGTCTACATGTCTATTTTGGTGCCAATACCATGCCGTTTTTGTTACTATAGTTTTGTAGTATAGTTTAAGGTCTGGTATGTGATGCCTCTTGCTTCATTCTTCTTGCTAAGGATTGCTTTGGCTATTCTGGGTATCTTATTTTTACAAATAAATTTCATGATTGATTTTTCTATTTCCATAAGGAATGACATTGGGATTTTAATTGGAATTGCATTGAATCTATATAGCGCTTTGGATAGTATGGCCATTTTGACAATATTAATTCTGCCTATCTAAGAGCATGGGTGATCTTTCCATCTTCTAAGATCTTCTTCAATTTCTTTCTTTAGTGTTCTGTAGTTTTCATTATAGAGGTCTTTCATCTCTTTTGTTAAACTGATTCCCAAGTATTTAATTTTTATTTTTGAGGCCATTATGAATGGGGTAGTTTTCCTAATTTCTCTTTCAAAGGTTTCATCACTGATGTATAGAAATGCATTTGATTTCTGTGTATTGATTTTCTATCCTGCTACTTTACTGAATTCCTTTATTATTTCTAGAAGGTTTCTGGTGGAATCTTTTGGATCCTCTAAGTATAGAATAATGTCATTGGCAAATAATGATAGTTCAAGTTCTTCTTTTCCTATTTGTATTCCTTTAATTTCTTTTGTCTGTCTAATTGCTCTGGCTAAAGTTTCAAAAACTATGTTGAATAAAAGTGGTGAAAGAAGGCATTGTTCCAGTTTTTAAAGGAATGCTTCCAATTTTTCTCCACTTAGTATGATGTTGGCCTTGAGTTTAGCATAGATAGCTTTTACAATGTTGAGGAATGTTCCTACTATCTCTAGTTTTTCTAGTGTTTTGAACATGAAAGGGTGCTGTATTTTGTCACTTTCCCTGCACCAGTTGATATAATCATGTGATTCTTGTCTTTAAGTCTATTGGTATGATTAATTATGTTTATTGATTTCCATATGTTGAACCAACCTTGCATCCCTGGAATGATGATCATGGTGCATTATTTTTCTAATATGTTTTTGTATGTGATTTGCCAAGATTTTATTGAGAATTTTTGCAACTATGTTCATCAGGGATATTGGTCTGAAATTTTCTTTCTTTGATGTGTCTCTGTCTGGTTTTGGTATCACATGATACTAGCCTCATAGAATGAGTTTGGAAGGGTTCCTTTTTTTGTATTTCATGGAATAATTTGAGGAGAATTGGTATTAATTCCTCTTTGTAGGTCTTATAGAACTTGACTGTGAATCCATCTGGTCCTGAGCTCTTCCTGGTTGGTAGGCTTTTGATGGCATCTTCTATTTCCTTGCTTGAAATTGATCTGCTTAAATTGTGTCCTCTTGATTCAGCTTGGGGAGATCATATGCCTCTAGAAATTTTTTTGGTGTCTTTGATGTTTTCTATTTTACTGGAGTACAATTTTTCAAAATAGTTTTTGACTGTTTTCTGTATTTCAATAGTGTTTGTGATGATATTTAATTTTTCATCTTGAATTTTAATAATTTGAGTTTTTTCTCTCCTTTTTGTTAGGGTGGCTCAAGGTTTATCAATTTTGTTTACTTTTTCAAAGAACCAGATATTGTTTTGTCAGGTTTTTGAACTATTTTTTTTGTTTCAATTTCATTGATTTCTGCCCTGATTTTCATTATTTCCTGTCTTCTACTACTTTTAGAATTGGTTTGTTCTTTTTATAGGGCTTTGAGATATAATGTCAGGTCATTTATTTGTTGACTTTTACATCTTTTAATGAATGAGCTTAATGCATTGAACTTTCCTCTTAGCACTGTCTTCATAGTGCCCCAGAGATTTTGATATGTTGTATCAGAATTCTCATTCACCTCTAAGAATTTTCTTATCTCCTTCCTGAAGTCTTCTGTTACCCATGCATCACTCAGGAGTGTATTGTTTAGTCTCCAGGTGTTGGAGTACCTTCTATTTTTTATTTTGTCAATGATTTCTAATTTCAGTCCATTATGGTCAAATAGAATGCAGGGTAGTATCTTTATTATTTTGTATTTGCTAAGATTTGCTTTGTGGCATATCATGTGGTCTATTTTAGAGAAGGATCCATGTGCTGCAGAGAAAAAAGTTTATTCGCTCATTGATGGATGAAATATTCTACATATGTCTGTTAAGTCTAAATTATTGATTATTATATTGAATTCTATAATTTGTTTAGTTTTTGTTTGGATGATTTATCCAGTGGTGAGAGAGGTATGTTAAAGTCACCCAATATTATTGTGTTGTGGTCTATTTGATTCTTGAAGTTGAGAAGGGTTTGTCTGATATACATAGATGCCCCATTGTTTGGGGCATAGATATTCACAATTGTTATGTCTTGCTGATGTATGATTCCCTTGAGTGGTATGAAATGTCCTTCTTTGTCCCTTTTCACTAACTTTGGTTTGAAGTCCACTTTATCTGTTATTAGGACTAAAACCCCTGCTTGTTTACATTGTCCATGTGAGTGATACATCTTTTCCCATCCTTTTACCTTCAATCTATGGATATCTTTCCATGTAAAATGAGTCTCTTGAAGGCAGCATATTGTTGAGTCTTTTTTTTTTTTTTAACCCAATCTATCAGTCAATGTCTTTTAAGTGATAAGTTTAGCCTACTCACATTCAGGGTTATTATTTAAATATGATTTGTATTCCTGGTCATTCTGGTCTATTTTTGGTTTTTAACTTGACTTGGTTTCTCTTTTGATTGGACTTACCTTTAGTGTAGTTCCTTCCTTTGTACATTTTCATTGCTATTCATTTCCTCCTCATGGAATATTTTGCCAAATATGTTCTGTAGTGCAGGCTTTCTCTCTGTAAATTCTTTAAGCGTTTGCTTATTATGGAAGGTTTTTATTTCATCATCAAATCTGAAGCTTAATTCTGCTGGGTATAAGATTCTTGGTTGGCATCCATTTTCCTTCAGAGCTTGGTATATGTTGTTCCAGGATTTCCTGGCTTTGGGGGTCTGGGTTGAAGAATTTGCTGAGATCCAAATTGATCTCCCCCTATATATAATCTGATTCTCCTCTCTTGCAGCCTTTAAAATTCTATCCTTCTTCTGTATACTAGTCATTTTCATTTCATAATGTGCCTTAGTGTGGATCTGTTGTAATCTTGTACATTTGGTGTTCTGTAAGCCTCTTGTATTTGGATTTCTAATTCATTTTTCATGCCTGGAAAATTTTCTAATATTTCATTGCAGAGATTGTCCATTCCTTTGGTTTGAAACTCTGTGCCTTCCTCTATCCTGATAAATTTAGATTTGGTCTTTTGATGTTATCCCATAATTATTGGATTTCTGTTTATGGTTTCTTACCATCTTCACTGTGTGGTCAACTTTATTTTTGAGATTGTGTATTTTGTCTTCATTGTCTGAGGTTTTGTCTTCCAAGTGATCTAGTCTGTTGGCAATGCTTTCTATTGTGTTGTTTATGTGGTTTATTGTTTCTGTTATTTCAAGGATTTTTTTTCAGAATGTCTATCTCTTTCTTGAAGTAACCTTTTGCTACCTGTATTTACTCTCTTATCTCCTTGTTGGAGTGATTAATTTTTGTCTGTATTTGTTCACTTAAGTCATTCTTCAATTCACAGATTATTTTAATTATGTACATACTGAACTCTTCTCTAACATTTCCTCTACTGCACTGTCAATGGATTCTATTATTATAGTATCTTGGATAGTTTGGGGCACTTTCCTCCCTTGTGTTTTCATGATGTCTATGTGTCTTCCCCTCTTGTAGTGTGGATCTGAGGTATTGCAGTTTCTACCCTGAAATCTTGAAGTATAACTACAAGTTACCAATACCTCACCTTTAAGGGGTAGATCAATATTTACAGCACCCAATGCAAACAATATGCAGCCATAAATCAGTTAGTTCCCATTTAGACATTTACACTTTTGTCATTATGAACAAGAATGATGAGTTCAGTTATCTTCTACCATATATATCCAGTAGCTTTGCATAAGGTTTTATAGCTTCTAATGATGGATAGAGAGAGAGTCCTGGGGGAGGGTTAGGATGTGATTTTATGATGTAGGGTGTTAGAATATCGTGTTGTTAGATTATTGGACTAGTGAAAGGGCATCAAAAGAAGTTGGCTGTTAGCTGGAGAAAAAAAGACAAGAAAGGCAAACCCCTACAAGACTCCTGTTGCCTCTGCAATGGGATGGTGTCTGTTAGCACACTTAGTAGGGATAGCTCTGGCACAACCAGTCCTGCACAGACCTTGGTGCCAGTCTTCTAGTTCTTGGTTTTTGTCCCATGATTGAAGCGGCCACATCCCTAGTTGGTGTTGGCAGTAGTGTGGAGCATGTACTTGATATTTGGCTTCTGGTGCCAATCAGTGTCCTTAAATAGAAGCTGCCCGAGCTAAAAATGGTGGAGGTGATAGTAGAATTAACCTTAGATGGTGGTAGAGATGCCCCAAGCTGGAGGCAACTGCTTTCAGAGGTGGGGCTGAAAGGATGGGCTGTGCGTTGGGTGGCTTGCTCGGTGGTGGCATGTGGCAATGGGCAGCTGTCCCTGTCCATTTTCCACAGTGTAGATTACTACATGTGAAAGGCTAATGTTAGTGGCTGCCATGTCCCAAGATGGAGGTGGTTCTGGTGGGGCCTCACTTCTCACTTTGGTGGATAGGGAGCCCAAGCTTGGTGTTCCTGTCTGGCGGTGGTGATAGGGTAGGGGTTGATGGGGGTGTGGATGGGGTGGAGTGAGGTGGTGTATGTGTGTGTGTGATCCTGGTCCAGGTGCGTTGGAGTTAGGATTTACCTTGTCTTAGGGGGTTAATTGATGAATTGAATAATATTATATAATTACCTATATTATTTCAATATATTGTATTTTATATTATAAAATTTCATATTTCATTCAATTTAACTCTTTCCTTTTATAGACAATGAAACTGAATCTATATTGGACTCTGAGTCTATATTGAAAACTGAGTTCTAATCATCTCTGAAGGCTGGTCAGAGAAATCCCCACAAACCACTGATGCAATACATTTGAGTGAGTGGTTGAATTTGTACATCTCAGCTTTGCCCCTAGTCCTTGGGAATATGGCATAACATAGACTTTTAATATTTATTTATTTATTATTGATCGCTGAATTTAGTCTTCTGTTGCTTTCTTGTGCACCACCAGAGTCTTCTTTCTCAGCTGTTAAGCAACCTGCATGAGCTGAGGTTGTACTCAGTATACTTAAGATATAGGATATGGGATGTTCTGACTGCATCTTCCTTACTTCCTCAGTCAGATAAGATGTCATGAGAACTGTTCTTCTGACATGGGTTCACTGTCCTGGCCTCCTTCTGCCATTTTTGACTAAGATAAGGTTCAGAGGATTTCTTGTGTTTTTTGAGGCCCTTTTATGAAATTATCTCTCAACCTTTCTGAGTGGAGATAAATGAGTGTAAAACAAGAATCACAAATCTTCACAAAATAGGTAAATTTTTACTCTCCTAGTAAATTCTGTTTTATTTTCTGTCTAGGGTAATCTTAAGGAATAATTGGATTTTACTTAAGCTGCCAGCCATCAGCTGGTGAGGTCCCTTCCCTTGAATAATTCATGCATGAGAGCAGTGGGGACCATATCTATGAGACCAAGGGAATGTAAAATGATGACATTACATGAAAACATTTGCTTTCTTGTTTGATTAGAGACATGGGCTTAATTTTTCATGAATAGACTAATTCCAAGGCAGTGAATATGTAAAAAATTCATGTGATGTTAGAATAAGATGGAAGGTTGGAGAACTGCTGTTGCTTTTATTCCCCTATTTTCCATAACTTGGGGGACAGACTAGCCAAACCATATGGCATCATGCTCTTCTACTGAGTATTCTTCACATCTAGGTGCTCCCAGATCAGGGAAGCTGCATGATGTGGCAGCTGCCATGGTCTTGGGAAAGTGGAATAGATGTGGGAAACTTTCCTGAAACATCACTGTTCATGCTGTCTTTTATAATTCAGTGCAACAAGAACTTCTCCACTGCTTCAGCCCAATACTTGGCTAGTGCAGAATGAACAATGGTAACCATGCTATAATTTAATGGTCAAGAGTAATGTTTAATGGTGTTACATAGGAAGTACCATAGTTTTGGCACTATTAGGGATTTTGTTTTCAGTTGGATTCCAATTGGGAGATGACTGCCCACTAAAGGACTAACATGACAACGAATGCAAAGAGTGGTATTGAGTTTGAAGAACTGCAGCCTCCAGACAGATAAACCCAGGTCATTCTTGTACTAGGAAGTCAGATGAGTAGGTCATATTTACTAGGCACAATAGGGGAAGAAAAATATTTTTAAAACCTCTTTAAAGAAAATCTTATGTATTTTCAGGTTCAAAGAATAACAATAGTGTACAAAAAAATTACATGGAGGCTGGGGTTGTGGCTCGGTGGTAGAGTGCTTGCCTAGTGTGTGTGAGGCACTGAGTTTGATCTCCAGCATCACATAACAAAACAAGTAAACAAAATAAAGTTAAAAAAATACATGGAAGATACAAGAAAGTAGTCTACCCATACCAAACACCATTGGAAGAGGTCTGAGAAGCACGGCAGTGGTAAGTATAACCACAGTGGTCTTGTACAGAGGCAAGAACTGCACAAATCATTTTTAGATTGGTAATAAGGAGGCATTTGAAATTGATGTCATTGTCACCATCACCACCATCACCACATTGATTGATTCAGGACTTATTGCTTCTGTGATAAGTGACTTATGCACTTAACTTTTCAACAATTCTATGAGATAGATCATCCTAGGCTCATTTTATAGATAAGGGACCTGGACAGGGTAACTACTTTGCCTAAGATTACACAGCTGGTATGGTGCAGAGTCATTACACAGCTAGAATGATTTGCCTTAAGATTTTAATTATCACACTACATGGGCTTAGCCACTCAACACTAGATACAGTTTCCCTCTCAGCATTTGGATTTCTCCTTCCCAAAAAATCTTTTTGTCTTCTTTTGTTACAGAGTTAAGTATGCCCCCCAGATGTATTTAGATACCCACAATGAATGGACCATTTCTGCCAACTGCATTCAAAATTCTGGTAACCAGAGTTGATACACATAGCATTTTTTAGAGAAAAAAAAATCCGTTTACAGGCTTAATTCTTTCTGGACATGCTGTTATTTTAGTCTTTATTACAGTAATTTTAAGCCCTTTTCCATACATGGAATAAAGACAAGCATATAAAATCAACCATAAAGACATCTCATCTGTTGAAGCAATAGAAGTGTTTTGATAAGTGAGAATACACTGAGAATCTTCATCACTTTCTCTTTCCTAGTTTGCTTTTCGCTGGCTGGTGTGAATTGTCATTAGAGTGTTTTGGTTTCTCCTGGAAGATCTGCCTTGTGTTAACCCATCCTGACAGCAGAGTCTGTGCTGTATCAGCATTGACAGCCTGCTAGACTGCTCTCTTCTGTGCAGACGGCTGCTGGCTGTTCAGCCTTCATATTCTTCCAGAGATTTTTCCTCCTCTGAATAAAAAAAAGTCAATTCTTACTGTTTATTTTATTGGCAAGGTTGTATTTTGAGTATGGCTTAAAAATGTCATTTAAATATGATTTTATTAGAGCACGTCAAACCTGGAGAGATATCTGTCTGGTAATCGAGGTCTCAGGTTATGCTTCCTTTTTAAAAAAATTGTAATTCTGTATGTGGCAGCTGAAAAGAATCAAAAATATTTTTTCCAGTGTATTTCTTCTTTTTGAATCTTGCCTTCTGCTGAAAGTTCAGGAACAAAATGATCTACTTTTCTTTGTATTTTGTGAAAATGATGAAATTAAAAAAAAAACTTTTCTTAACTTTTCTAGAATTCATCTTGTAGAAATAAAGAAATATCACCACTCTTACCTTAGGTAAAATACAGTATATTCCTCATTATTTTGATGGATAAGGAATGAAATGCAAAGGGATATGTGTATCAGTGTCATTTGGGATCATTATGAGTGATTGTTATGTGAGGGTAAAGCCAACTGCAGCCTTCCCACAGGCAACATTTAAGCTTGTCCCTTTTAATGTCAATGAATCTATAATATTTTGTACTGTTTTGTATGCAGATATGCACATGCATTTTTATCTGAATGCAATTTTGATCATTTTTTTTCTTAACATTCTCTCTTTCCCCAGAGTTATATTTTTCTCTAAAAGACAGCTCTGCCCACCTAGGGCACTTCTGAAAACAGTAAGAATAATTGAGGGGGATAACTAACCATGCTGTTCCAGTCAAAATTAGACAAAAAGATAGTTGACGAAACAGTACATGGAAACAAAGCACCCATAGGTATTTCACACAAATCCTGCACTATCAGTTGCCAAAGGCAACTACTTCCCCTTGTCACTTGCACTCTTCTAGACTGTGTCTCAAGTATCTATTTCTTTATGCCACTCCATTCTCTTTTTCTGCAGATTGGATTCTCCACTTACACATCTGTCTGTAGTAAAATGGAGCAGACACTTGTTCCTTTAGTTCAATTACATTCTACCTACTGAGTACAGCTGGGATATCACTTAATTTAAATTCTCAAGGAAGTATTTTGATTGGGTGTTACCTAGACCATGGATTGCCTCTTCTTGGGTCAAGCGCCCACTATTGACCCAATTAATCATAGTAATAAAGTGAATAGCATGTGCTTAGGGTGCTTCTTAACAGAGTTGTGGGCAGGATAGGCACATTTACAGACTAGAAATAATAGGAACTGTGACTGGCTAAGGAGGTAAGTGGCTTATAAATTGAGAAGGCATTTTTTGACAGACCTCAAATAACCCTCTGGTTTCATGTAGAAAGTCAGTTGAGTGCATTTAGAAAAATAGCTTATATCTTTAATCTAGTTCAGCTTACTGACATTTTGTTTTAGTAAAAGCAATTGCCTAGGACTCTCCTTGCTTTTTGTTTCTGGGGTACTTTCTGCATGGCTCATGACCCTAACATTTCCTCTCATGTACAAATGACAATAGCTCCTTAAGATAGAATTCTGATCTGTTGACTGACTTAGCTGGCTTAGCAACTCAACAGGGCTGTTCTCTGAAAAGTTCCTCTTCTAGTGTCTCAGGGAGGTCTCCCTGCTGTCATTCAGGTTTTTGGATCCAAACTCCAGGACTAGATTGCTTGGTGAGAATTTGGGCCCCATTTGAGGTGGTATTAGAAAGCTTAGCTTACTTAGGTGAGTCTCTCATTTCTTTATAAGAAGAATGGATAGAAACTATTTTACTGGCAGAGGACTTATTATGTCTAAAAAGTAGGGGATTATTTTTAGGAACATGAATGAAAATTAGCATTCACACAGGTATGAAGCAAATGGAACTATTATCCTAAAAAATCTAGGTCAGCAAAGTCATTGTGTTGGAAGGGCATCTTAACCAGAAGGACATCTGTTCAGACCAAAGATATTATCTAATTGCATTTATAAATTCCTCATGTTCCAATTTTTGGCAATTTATCTTGACCATCTTTGAGGATTGGGTAAGACATTTGTTTGAGGTGCAGGGAAACTACTCACTTCAAAGTTATGTGTCAAGCTTCTTGCTGATCCACCACTGGTCTTTCTATCCAAAAAGGGTTTAAAAATCAATCCAAGTCTTTGAACAGCAATATCAAAGCACTGATGCTCTTCCTCTCTTGCTAAAGATCTGTGCCTGGACACAAAATATTGTGTCATATTCCAACCCCACACTGAATGCTTATTCCATTTGAACAGTGGCCTGAATGAATTACTTTATCAGCTTTCAAAGTCAGAGTTATGAGCATAATTGCTTATGGTGGTTTCAGCCTTCAGCCATCCTGCATAAAATTATTTAAACCAGAGTCTGAGGGCACAGTTTGAGGACTAATTAATATAAGTGATGATGCAGTGTCCTCTGCAGTCCTCCCTTGTCTTTTTTAGCTATCCTCAAGGAACTTGGTTAGAATGAAGTGCACTATGTGTGAGGAGGATCATCACTTAAGTTACTATGTCAACTTTGGCCTCCTTGATCTTCATTTTCTCAGTAACATAAATGTGTTGGGATTAAACATTCCTAGTTCTGGCAGTAGATTGCTTGGGTATTTGTGACCAATTGGAAAGTGTGTTGCAAGTTATTTATTTTTTTAATGAATTCCATTAAAATAATGACATTTAGGAAATAATTCTGCTTTTTTAAGAGTGAATTTGATACTGTTCCTATAATACTGAACCCTCTCATTTATTTGCATTAGGCTTAAGAGATATATTAATTTCTAGTGCTCCTGTAACAAAGTTCCACAATCTGAGTATCTTAAAACAACAGAACTTTATTCTCTCATAGTTCTGGAGTCTAGAAGTCCAAAATTAAAGTGTTGGCAGAGTTATGCTCCTTCTGAAGCTTCTAGGCTGGAGTTTGGTGAATCATGAATCCTAAATATTAGTAACATGAATGACAAGTAAGTGACTGTGCATACCCTTGAGAGCCACTGACTGATGGCTCAGTCAGTGGGAGTATTTGCTTTTATGGAGACAGCTTTCTCTTGAAAAATCTGTAAAACCTCTGGGTAGCTAAGGACATACTCTCCTCTGACTATTGGATTGGTTTTTGGGAGTCCTCTATTTGCCCTTAGGGACCTAAATCCCATAGAGCTATTTGGGTAGTCCTTAGTCATATGACCCAGTTCTCCAGATAGTATTTCCTTTAGGATCCACTCCAATGTGAAAAACTCCTACTTTCAATAGTTTTTTTTTTCTGAATTTAATATCTAATATGGTAGACTGAGTGTATTTTCTTCTGTTTGTGCTTAGAGGAGATCAGAAAGTATATGTCAGACTCCTTAAGAAATTTGGAGGAAATTATTCAAATTTTATTTAAAATGGCTCAACAAAATTCAAAGCAGACTTTTTGATGAGGGTTGCAGTGGAGTGGGTGGAAATCACTGGCAGGTAGCCAGGTGAGCTGGGGCACAGCAGGGAGCCCAGGTTGGGAGTTTCTGCCACAGCTGATTTCTGTTTGCATGGAAACCTGAGCACAAGCTGATGGGAATAGCAGCTCCAAGGCCATGACCTATCTTCTCTTCCTCAGACCCTATCTTAGCATCCAGGCAGGTTACTTCCAGAATCAATTGCCTGGAATTGATTCCAGTTTTTTGTGGACTCAATCAAGCACAAAGATGCTCATTTTGTTACTTGCTGGCTGCTGTCTCTTTGCTGTCACTCCATCGGCCAATGACCTCTCAGAGATCACTAACAGCCTGTACATCAGCAACAGGGCAACCACCAGCTGTAAACTCAGGCTGTCCAGTACCAGTTTATTGCAGTCATCAATGTCTCAGGGGCGGGCCAGAACACTTTCTGCGAGGATACCACTATGTGCATGTGCCTGAGACCCAAGCACCCATTGGGCACTGCCATGACTTGTTTGACCTCATCGCTGGGCACACCCACCATGTGGAGATGGAGCAGGGTCACGTGCTGCCCAACTGTGCCTTGCAAATCTTCTGAGTTACTGGACACATCTCTGCCAGGCACCCATAGCCCTGCCCAAGGATGACTTTTGAAAGTCATTTGGAAGATGAACCTCATTCTCTATGGGGTTCAGCAGTTGATCAAGAACACAGAGCACAAGGTTACTTCCTGAGGGGTGTGACTTCTGATGTCTAGGAGAAGGATCCATCCAAGCCAAACTGTGAGGCATCCTGTCCAGTCCTGCCTCTGGAGTCTAAGGGTGATGGTTTGCTATCAATTTACACCAATATCTGAACTCAAACACTCTACTTTTGTAGATTCAAAAAAGCAGACAGTATCTTATAAGGGCAAGAGAAAAGAGAGGATTATTGCAGGTTTTAACCTTATAATGCCTATTTTTGAAGAATAAAACTCACTAAATATGAGATGGTGCAAATGTTTTCTACTTTGGGACTACCAGGCCATGACTGCTGAGACTGGCCAGGGAGGAGGCAAGGCTGGTGGTATGCATTCAGGTGGACATGCCCACAGGACCTGAGGCATGTGGCAGGCCTGGAATCCTATGGACCTCCCAGAGGCTGGCTAACCAGGAACAAGTCAGAATCCCACTTCATTCTTTGGAACCCAAAGCCAGAGACTTAGGCATCATGGCACACTCTGTGTCACTCACATTAAGTGCTAAATAAGTGGAGAAGAGACTTTCCTATGGTACTCCAAGAGCCCTGGGATCTTCATGCCACCTTTGCTTCTATTTTCAACCAGAGCTGCCCAAATTTTTAGATTGAATTTCAGCATAAGATAGTTTTTGAAGAAACTTTTCCACTATAAAAAAATTAAAAAAATTCTTTAGAGCTCTATGCCAGGTATCAAGGTCTCCAGGTGCATTTGGAGACTTCCTGTTACCTTTGAGGAAAGGCAGCCATAGTTTTCTTCACTGGGGAGTGTGCTGAGAGAACTGGCCTGATTTCAGTACTCAGGCTTTCCTCTTAAGGCTTTGATTGGAAAGATTGAGGCCATGGGCCTATCACCTTTTCACCTTTACTCCATGTGACATGGGACCTCTCAGAGGTCCATTTTCATCACCTATCAAAAGAAAGACAGCCCTTCTCTCATAGGGCTGTTTGAGGATTAAATGAGCACTAGTTGTGTGCCTGGCACATGGCACAAGCTTGTAGGGCATCTCCTGTTAGTAAATGATGCTCTCTCTTCCACCCTGCTAAACTCACTTCAGCCCACTCATCTTCATAGCAGCATTTCCCCTCTCTGTGCATAACTGTGCTTTGTTTACAAAGTGCTCTTCTAAAAAAATCATCCTGTGGGAAACAAAGGGTATTTCAGACTGTACTTCCAGGAGTGCTAGACTTTGAAGCCTTTCAAAGTCCTCGTTGTATAAAAGGGCTGTAAAGCAAGGAACACTGTGTCAGCTCCCTCTCAAATGTCTCACTTAGAATCATGAGAGACAGCACCTTGGTTCTACCACTGGGATTCACAGAGGCTCTTGCCCAAGAGAGGGACAAGTTGACCTCGGCAATAGGCCCTGGTGTTGAAGATTGTTGGAACTCTCAGTGTCTTCGGAAAGACAATTTACAAGACCAACAAAAAAGCACAATTACTCTGGTCAAATCAAAACTGTGAGTCCAGAGCCCAGTAGAGGCTGAAGGCCTTTTTCTCAGACATACCACTTCCACAGAGGGAGTTTCTAGGGACACAGTTTGGGGATGGGAGGGAGATGCATGAGAAATCATTGCTCTAGAATGATATCATCGTTTACCAGATGGAAAAACAGTCCCAGAGAATAGTAGTGTGGCAGAGCCTTTCAAAGCAGCTTTTCTGGCAGAAGTCTAGATAGAAAATTTCTTTTATAGAACTTTTTAAAAGAGAAATGTATTTGGGTGTATACTGTGTGTGTATGTGTTTATATTTGGGGAATTATTTTAAAAATACCATGAAATTAACTTTTTTTTGATGTGCAGTCTTAGGGGTTTTGTGATTGTGAATAAATATAAAAGCTGTATTAAAAACAAAAGTAATGTATACTCATCAAAACTTCCTTATTATCTCACTGCATGTTACTAGTATCTGTGTTCTTGAGAAACACAGATTCTTATTTACATCTATTCTTATTTACATCTGTTCTTATTTACATCTATTGTATGCATATAGTAGAAATGCTGTATGTATTGGTGTGTTACTAGCATCTCTTTCTCAGCTCCGAGTACAGTCACATGGATAGTTTGAAATCAGCTGCTCTGAGAGTTTTTACACCATGGAAACTGGCAAGGCCTACACATCAGACTCTACTCTCTTCCCCTAGAGTCCATTGTTAAACATTTCTCAGCACCATACTGATTCTGCTAACTATGACAATGTGTACTAGAAACCTGAGGATAAGAAACCTGAGGATAAGAAACATAATCAAATATGCCCTATGACTATGGACATTATGAACCCTGGATACTTAAATGTCAGCTATGATTTCAGTGAGCAATTGATTAAATATGCACAGCTAAATGTGATTTACAATTTCTAACTTACCTCTAACTATGTCTATTACTAAATTAACAAGTCAGAAAAGCTTTTGCCAGACCACGTATCTTCACTTTTGTTTTTGAAAATAATATTATTAAACTTCAGAGGATAACATAAATGTTTTCAAGAATACAAAGTTGATAGTTTGTAAACAATTAGAAACCTTTTATTTGGACCAGTTCAAGGATAAGACGACAAAGATGCTTTGTGAAGCTTGGAGTTGGCCAGACATTTGACTTGCTGTGATCTGATGAAATATTTTAGTTTTATCTACTTTCTTCTTCTTTCTTTGTTATGCACTGGCACCCCAGGCATTAGCTGGAAGTGAAATTAAAAGGCCCCTGAAGCTGTGATTCTGTAGTCAGCAGGATATTACAATAGAATTGATTATCTGGAGGTGTTTGCATATCCAAGCAGCCCTCCTACCTGTTCATTTCCATTTTAACCTAAGAGGTATGTGGGAAACTTGTTAATACCCTTAAAGGATTTGATCCCTCTATCCATGTGGCTTCTGATTCAGGGATGAATACTTAAAATACATAAAAGGGAAATCACAAATAAAAGCAAACACAACAGAGAAGAAATATAGTTCTAAAAAGTATTAGGAACTATCTGTATGCTATGTCAAAAAACAAATTCAGACTTAGTAAGGAGAGACTTTATTTGAAAAGACTATTGCAATTGGGTGAGAAGAACTATTGATTTGCAATAGAGGGAAAGGAACTATTGCAAAAGTACACTGTAATCATAAGATCTATCAGGCAGAGATATTAATTTTTTAATAAAAAATTAAAAAAATTTTTTTTAATAGCAAATGGTAAACATGACTAAAAAGAACCAGATGTGAGGAGAACCAAGTGATGTGACTAGACAGTTGAGTAGAAAATCTATTTTTTTGTGGCCTCCTGATTCTCAGGAGGAGCTGTTTAGGGTGATTTATTCTGTGTTCCAATATTCCCTTTAGCTTCCAATGCTGACCTAAGCACAAAGGTGAGCCAAAGTTCAGTGGCCTGGGGAAAGAGAAAGCCTCTGAAGTTTGGTCAAGTCAAGTTAGTGGGTATTTTTTCCAAATTGGTCAAGTGGGGGCAAACAAATTGATCATTTATAAGACAACAATGGGAATTTGGAAGGTCAGTACTTAGGGAAATCATATGCAGCTAGTCTTTGTAGTAAGCCATTTCCCCAAATACAAAATGATGGTGAGAGTAGTTTTTCTCCATTACTGTTTTCTAGAACCACTGGACTCAGGTAAAGTTCAATGTTTTTAGCAGCAAAAGCAATTTATGCTGTATTTTACATTCGATTTCTTTTCTATGGGCAGAATATACTGCCCCAAAATATAAAGTATTGTTGAACTGGAGACAATTAAGAAGAAACAGATATAGGGGAGCTCTTTGCTTTCCTTCTATTTGCCTAAAATGAGTGCATAAATTTTTTCACAAGGAGAAACAGGGAGAACAAAAGTTAATCATTGAAAGGCCACTTTGCACCCTCATTGGCCTGGAGGTGACACTAGAGGAATTCATACCAACAAACTCCACTAACTAGCCTTTATCTGCTGTTCCTCAAGTTGCCACCTCAGTCTTTTTCCTTTGTCTTGTCAATTCTCTAAAAATTTACTGTTTTCTCTTGAAGTTGCTATCTAAGCTGAAATTCAAAGTCACTTCCTGAAAAATTACTCATTCTCTGGGAGTTTCCTATGTGTATATGAAATATGCATGTTAATATACTTTTGTTTTTTGTATATTGATCTGTCTTTTATAATAGGAGTCTGTTCCAACCTGCGGGGGTTATTTTTCCCTTGTAGTTCTTAACTGTAGACTCTAATGTTGAGGCTGTACTTGAGAGCTATATTAGCTATTTTTGTTTAGTTTCATATTTCTCCTTCACTAAAAAAATGCCTTCTGGAATTTATTGGTAGGTGGAAGTAAAATTTTGCATGGGGTGCTATGGTTTTGATGCTGTGTGTCCTTCTAGGGGTTTATGGGTTGGATGCTCGGTCCTTAGTGTGGTGGTACTGGGAGGTTGGTGGAACCTTCAAGAGGTGGGGCCCAGTAGGAGGTCTTGGGCCATTTGGGGCACTTCCTTTGTAAGAGATTGAGGTATTTTTTTCAAGGGTACCCGGTTAGTTCTTGAGAGAAGGTTTTATGAAAGAAGCAAGACTGGCCCACCCAGCTGTCTGGCTTCCTGTTTGAGATGTGATCCTTCCTCTCACATATGCTCCACCAATGCTGTGTCAGGAAATGTCAAGCAAACCATAGCTCTTGCCAGAGCCTCTACTATGGCTTCTAGATTTTCAACCTTCACAACTGTGAGCTAAATAAACCTATTTATCTTACTTACAAAGTTTGCCTGTGTCAGGTATTTTGTGATAGTGACAAAAAACTGACTAACACATGGGGACAGGCCTTGTAACTTCTGTTACTGATACAGATAACCTGCATCCTTCCACACAAAGTCCCTAATGTTACCTACAAAGTATAAGATGCACCAAAATATTCATGTAATTGGGAACTGCTGTAATATAGACATTGAAAAAGATTAAAGTTCTCTAAACCTGGATTAAGCTCCTTTCAGAAGCCAGCACAGAATCAATTTTCTTTTATCCTCTTGATTTTTCCCTCTTTCAACTCTTCTTTCCCTGTTACTAATATCATCATTTTAAACACTGTAGGAAAATTATCTTCTCCATAAAGTTACTCTATCTGGATGGTCCATTTTCAATTAATGCAAAAATGATACAGAGTGAAGCTTATTACTTGATTCAGAAACCACTTAAAAGCTTTCTTAAATCATTATAACTATAGTTAAGAATACATCAAGGGGGCTGGGGCTGTAGCTCAGTGGTAGAGCACTTACCTAGCAAATGGGAGGACTATTTTCAATCCCTAGTACTGCAAAAAGAAAAAATAAAGACTTTATACCACATTTTCTTCATCCTTTATTCTGTTCACTGACCCCTAGGCTGGTTCCATAATCAATCCCATTTTTAAGGAACTTACAATCTAATTGGGAATCATATAGACACATATAAAAGATATGTAAATACCTATTATATATCTTACATTTTCAGAATGTGCACCTATGATTTTTAAAAATATATATATATGTATATATATATTTTAGTTGTCAATGGACCTTTATTTTTATTTATTTACATGTGGTGCTGAGAATTGAACCCAGTCTCACACATGCGAGGCAAGCAATCTACCACTGAGCCACAACCCCAGCCCATCACCTAAGATTTTGGTGGCAAAATTTATTACCATTTGATATTAACTTTATAACTTGATTCCTGTGATTACTCATAATTTAATCATGGTGGTTCCTTTTATCACCATCCCTCTGCCTTGAATGCTGACCCTTCTTGGCAGCTGTTTTACTAATGGAAAAACTATGCCCGTTCCTGCTTGTCAGTGTTAATAGTCCTCACTGCAGTTTCCATTGCATGTAAGAAATAGATCTGAACAGGATTCTTTGTTGTCTAAGCCTGTCCCTCTGTCTTTGCACCTGCTGGTTTGTATCTCTCAATTGCCTTGTGCAGACCAATTTTACTCCTTGGCTGCTGCCTTTTCAAAACAAGCCAAATATCACTCTGGCTGAATAAAATCCCTTGCCTTCCTCCCCAGGTGAATAGAAAATGATGGGATGCATCCAGGGAGCCCAAGGTCAATTGAACCCCACTGGGGCCAACCAGGGGAATAGCCTCAGCAAGGTCATCACAGGTGAAGGGTCTGGGCATTCACAGGAGCCAGAAACAGTGGGCTGTCCTTACACAGCAGTTACAAAGCCATGAATGCGGCTAGATTCGAGCTCTGCCACGCTCCACTGTCTTTTTTGTCCTCCGGCAGCCATGGAGCTCTAGGTTTGAATGAGGTATTAATGCAGCAGCAGAGACTACAAATGGTTTTGTTTTGTACTTGGCAAAGGTTGCTCTGCAGTTCATGGCAATGAGGGTAATCTGCAGATTTCATTCTAGGCTTTGCCTGTCTCTGAAACAATTTCACTTTTGATGCATGAGAAACAGGGTCAGCGCCTTTAAAATGTAACACAAGAATTTTGTAGACATGTCTTCTGGCATGAGAGAGGGTCTCAATTGCTATTTCTTGACTGTAAAAAGACCCTGTTAAGGGCTATTCTTAGCCCAGCAAAGGGAGACCTTTCCATTTTATCAGGGTCCTACTGTATAATACAGCAATTACTAAAGAGTTAACACCAGATGATTTTAGATAATGGGATAAACTTGTATAGTATGAATTTATGGTTAGAAGCTTCTTTCTGTGTCTGCAAATGGGGCTGACCATGAATTAGTCTTTTAAAGATTTTGGAGAAACATTCAGAGACATTCTTGAAATGGAGCACAACATTGTCATTAGCAATTCTATATAACACATGTGAGCAGAGTGCGTTTGAGATTCATCAAATTGCTGCATACATCAATAGTATTTTCTTGTTGTTGTTTTGGGTGGTGCTGGGGATTGAACCCAGGGCTGTGGGTTCCTTGTGCATTTGAGGTAAGCACTCTACCAAATGAGTGATATCCCCAGCCCTTGTGTTTGTTTTTTAATGGTACTTGGGATTGAATGCAGGGGCATTCTACCACTGAGCTACTTCCTCAGCCTTTTTTATGTATTTATTTATTACTTTTGGATAGGGTCTTACTACATTGCCAAGGCTGATCTCGAACTTGCAATTCTCCTACTTCAGTCTCTTGAGAAGCTGGGATAACAGGTGTGCACCACCACCTCTGGCAGTTTGTTTCTTTTTATTGCTAAGTAGTATTCCATGGAATGGACATACCTCAGTTGGTTCAGCCATTAATCTGTTAAAGAACCCTTGATTTGTTTCCATTTCTTGGCTTAAAAAAAAAAAAGAAAAGAAAAAAGCTGCTATTATGGTTTATTATGTACATTAACTTTGATAGGCTATGGTATCAGTTATTTGGTCAAACTCTAGTTTTGATATTGCTGTAAAAGCATTTTAAGGTATAATTAACACTAAATCAATAGGCCTTTATTAGATTACCCTTCATGATATGGGTGAGTCTCACCCAATCAATTTAAGAGAAAAATATAAAATTCCTCAGGAAGAATGAATTCTGCGTCTAAACTGCCTTAGAATCAAGACTGTGAAATGAACTCTGGGTTTCTAGCCTTCCAGCCTGTCCTACAGATTTTAGATTTGCTAACCTCCACAAGTACACAAGCCAATTCCTTAAAACAAATTCTCTCTCTCATGTGCGCGCGCATGTGCGCGTGCGCGCGCGCACACACACGTTCTCTGGAGAACCTGCACTAAAATAGCTTCATGTATACGCTTTGTGTGAATATAGCTTTCCTTTTTCTGGGATGGATGCCCAGGAGTGCAATTGCTGGATCATATGGTAAGTGTGTGTTCAATGCTTTAGAAAACTTCCCGCCTAAGAATAATTTAAAGTGGCTGAACCATTTCATATTCCACCAGCAATGTAAGACTGACTCAGCTGCCACATTTGGAATTAGACATTCTGACAGGTACATTAGAGATATCTCATTGTCCTTTTGTTTATTTTTTGTATTTGTTCTAATTAGGTATACATGACGGTAGAATGCGTTTTGACACATCATACATAAATGGAGTATAACTTCTCATTCTTCTGGTTGTTCATGGTGTGGAATTATACCAGTCATGTAGTCATATATGCACATAGGGTAATAATGTTGGATTCATTCTACTGTCCTTCCTATCCCCTTCCTATCACCATACGCTCTCCCCTCCCTTCACTCCCCTTTGCTTAGTTCAAATACTTCTATTCTTCCCCTTATTGTGAATTAGCATCTATATATCAGAGAAAACATTTGGCCTTTGTTTTTTTTTTTTTTTTGGAATTGGCTTATTCTCATTATGCTTTTAATTTGTGTTTCCCCAATGGCAAATAATATCGACTATCTTTTATGTGCTTATCTTCCATGTGTTTTTTTTTTCTTTTGATGAAGTATCTATTTGAATCTGTTCTAGTTAGTTTTTCATTATTGTGACCAAAAGATCTGATAGGAACAATGTAGAGGAGGAAAAGCTTATTGTAGCTAATAGTTTTAGAGGTTCAGGCCATGTTTGGCCAACTGCAGACTGGAAGTGAGGCAGAACATCTTGGTGGAAGGGTGTGGCAGAGGAAAGCAACTCAGAACATGAAGACCAGGAAGGAGAGGAAGATTTGCTCACCAGGGACAAAATTTAAACCCCAAAGGCATACTCCCAGTGACCTACTTCCTCTAGTCACACCCTATCTACCTACAGTTACCATCCAGTTATCAGTGGATTACTCACTGATTAGTTTACAAACTCTCATAATCTAATGATTTTACCTCTGAACATTCTTGCATTGTCTCACACATTAACTTTTGGGGGACACCACATATCTAAACCATAACAATATATTTAGTCCATTATAATTGGCTTGGCTTCTTTTAAATTGGCGTGTTTTGAGAGTTCTTTATATGCTCTAGATATGTGTGGTTTATAAATATTTTCTCTAGTCTTTAATTTTCCCCATCTCTTAATAGGATCTTGGGCCAAATGAAAATTTTAAATGTTGGTAAGGTTAAATTATCAACTTTTCCTTCTATAAATTGTGGTTTTTGAATCAAATCTAAAACTTCTTTACTAAACCAGAAGTGCTGAAATTTTTGCCTATAATTTTTAAAAGGTTTATAATTTTTTTGTCACACATTTGATTCTATTATGTATTTAAAATTAATTTTGCATATGGTGTGAGGTTTAGGTCCAAGTTCATTTTTTTGTTTGTTTGTTTTTGGCCTTATGATGTCCAATTGCTCCAGCATTGTTAGTTGAAAAGGTTATTATTCCTCCATTTAATTTATCTTGAATCTTTATAAAAACATTTTTGTGGTTCTATTTCTGGATTTTCTGTTCTATTCCAGTGATCCATGTGCCTGTCCTTCCACCAAAACCATACTTACTTGATAACTGTAGCTATGTAGTGAGATTTAACATTAAGTAAAGTGAGTTCTCTTTTTCAATAACATATTTTCCAAGTTTTTTCCAGTAAAGTTCTTTGTCTTTTCATTTTAAAATACTCTAGTCTCTCTGCACCAAAACCTTTAAGCATTATAAAAATAGCTTTATTTAAGTCTGTTGCTAAAACATATATGTTCATCATTGAAAATTTCAAAAACACACATGAGCATTAAGTGGATATTCTTACCATAATAGGCCTTCACAGAAAGGCCTTCAAAGTGACCAAAAGGAGCTGCTCTATAAGTAAGGTCCAACGAGTCCAACTAACATTTCCTGAAAGCATCTCTCATGTGTTAGGTACTATGCTAAGAACTTAACCAAATATTTTCACATTAGATCTTCATTAGAACCCTGGGAGGAAATATTATCTGCACTTGACATTTGAGGAAGCCAGACAGAGAAAGGTTAAGTGAGTTGTTCAGAATCATCCATTTAACAAGCAATAGAACCACAGTTTTAATTATAAGTATACAAAGCCTTTTTTAATTTACCTGCTGCCTCATCTCCTATAACCCTGTGCTCTGTTCTGCAAAATTCATATGCTAAAATCCTTGCCCATGAGAGGATAATATTAGGAGTTGGGTCTTTGGGAGGTGATTAGATCATGAAGGGGAGTCCTTATTACTGGGATTAGTATCCGGATTCAACAAACTAGGAGCTATCTAGCCCCTTCTATGATGTGAAAATGCAGAGAGAGAGCATTGTCTATGAGGAATAGGCCTTTACCAGATATGGAATATGCCAGTTAGTGCCTTGATCTTGGGCTTCCTAGCCTCCAGAACTTTGAGAAATAAATGTTGATGATTATCCATCTTTTCTATAGCACTTTATTTACAGCAGCCTGAATGGACCGAGATGTCCTCTCATACCTAATATACTCTCCTTACTACATTCACTTGTTTCTTGCCTCTGTGATTTTAGATATGAGGTTTCCTCTTCTAGGAATGTCCATTTCCTTTTGAATAGCCTGGGGACTTATTTTTCCAATTGTAGCTCACGTAGCTCCTCCTTTAAGAAAACTTTACAAAGGGCCTCCACTTTACCTCCCCACCCTCACCCGGGTTTATCCTTTCTCTCCTGGGTATTGGTATAGGCACTGTGCTAAGAGCTTAACCAAATATTTTCACATTAGATCTTCATTAGAACACTGGGAGGGAATTTTATCTGCACTTGACATTTAAGGAAGCCCAGACAAAGTTTAAGTAATTTATTCAGAATCATCCACTTAACAAGCGATAGAACCACAGTTTGTACATAGTTCTTGTACGTAGTTCTAACTGCATTTACTAAAGTTGAATATCCCTTTTCCAAAATGCTTGTATTTTAGTCAGCTATTTGCTGTTGTGACCAAAAGACCTGACAAGAACAATTTTGGAGGAGGAAATTTATTTGGGGCTCATGGTTTCAGAGGATTCAGTCCATAGATAGCCTACTCCATTGCTCCGTGCCTGAGGGGCGGCAGAGCAACATGGCAGAGGGAATGGCAGAGGAAAGAAACTCAAGACCTGACAGTCAAGAAGCAGAGAGTTCCTCACCAGGACAAAATATATACCCCAAGGCACACCGCCAATGACTCATCTCCTCTAGCTACGCCGTACCTTACAGTTACCACCCAGTTAATTCCTATCCCATAGACAATGATGGAGGCTATTGTGAACAGAGAAGCTTCACAGCTTCACTCAGGGACATTCAAATTAAATCTCTGAAAAAGCATCATTCCAGGTAATCCAAAAACACCTGCAGGCAGAATAGGCATGTGGATTGAAGATTGCAGCCCTTGCCTTGATAATTTATAATCTCATTATGGGAATAATTTTCCTAAGAGAAACAGGAAAGACTGACTAAAAAAGACCTGTTGTTCATAGAGCTCCAGTATAGAGCAGCACTAAGTGGCAGAGGAGATTATTGGCCAGGTCCCAAGCCACATTTTCCAAGGGTTTCCTTGATTAAATGCATTTGCATATACTTCTTTTAGTTAGAATATTATCATTTTAATTTTATTATTATATTGATTGTATACATAATTTTAGCTACATTGTATTTATTAGAACTATATATGTATATATATATGTATTCTTTATTCAGAATGTGAGACAATGCTTATAAAAATCTCTAGGTATCCTAGATCCTAATTACTTATCAGTTATTATGGGTTGTAAATACTTTCTTCAAATTGTAGTTCAAGGTTTTTACTTTTGTTACAGGGTCTTGGTGTAGCGAAATTTGAAAACTTAATGTACTCAGATGTATTGATCTTTTATGGTTTGAGTTTGTGTCTTATTTAAGCAATCTTCTATGCCCCAAGGTCACCAGGATGACTCTGTATATTTTCTTCTAAAAGTTTTCCCAGGTTTTCTTTTTCAATATTTATGTCTAAAGTAAATTTAAATGTACCTGTGGTCTCAAATTGTGATCTAATTTTTTTCTTATAAAATAATTACATTATCAGGATAAGCTCATCATAATGCAGTAACAAATTAAGCCAAATCTCAATGGTGGCTGGGCACTGTGGCACATGCCTGTAATCCCAGCGCCTCGGGAGCCTGAGATGGGAGGATGTCAAGTTCAAAGCCAGCCTCAGCAAAAGTGAGGTGCTAAACAACTCAATGAGACTCTGTCTCTAAATAAAATACAAAATAGGGCTGGGGATGTGGCTCAGTGGTAAAGTGCCCCTGAATTAAAAAAAAAAACCAAACAACTCTATGGTGGAACACAACACAGATTTATATCTTATTTTTTTTAATATATAATTTTTAGTTGTAGATGAACACAATACCTTTATTTATTTATTTTATGTGGTGCTGAGGATCGAACATAGTGCCTCACACGTGCAAGGCAAGCGCTCTACCACTGAGCCACAACCCCAGCCCCTGTATCTTATTTTTAAGTGTTCAACATTGGTGGGGTGCATGAGCACATTTGGTTTTCTGCTTCATAATTCTTTCCAAGACTCAGGCAGAATTGACTCTTTAGTTTTGTTGTTTAACTTTTCAGAGTACACATAACTTCCTCTTCTAGCACTGAAGAGGACAGGGCAGGGAGTTTTCTCCTCTTCTGTTCTTACTGCTTCAGCTCATGGTCATTGACTATAACCTGTCACATGGCCTGACCTACTGCAAGATGGAGCGGAAGTGTGGACTTGAGTCCCTCTGAAAGGGGAAATTGGATGTTGTTGAGCACCATGGTTATCTACCAGATTAGCTGACTGTTTAGCACCATTTTTTGAGTAGTCACTCACTCCCTTTGATCTATGACATCATCTCTGTTATTTCATACAACCAAAGATTTGTTTCTGGGCTATTTTGTTCCATTGTTCTTCTTTTCTTGGCAAATACTCTAGTGTCTTAATTGCTATTCCTGTATAATGTCTGTATGATATAGTGATTCACTTACATTGTCCTTTTCCTTTCAAATTGTCTGGTTGATTATAATTGGCTGGCTGCTTTCATATAAATTTCATGTCAAGCAGCATGTCAAGTTACATGAAAAACGTTGTTAGATTTTGACTTGAATTACATTTAATTTATAGATTAATTTGGTAATACGTGACAACTTTAAGATATTGAGTGTTACCATCCATAAATACATAAGTTTTAAATCCTTCAATAGAGCTTTGTATTTTTCTTCAGTAAAATTCTGGCCCATCTTTTGCTAGATTTATTTCCAAGTTTCTTATAGGTTACTTTAAGTAATTTAAATAGCACCTTAGAAATTACATTTTCTAATTATGGTTTATGTGTAGAATGCAATTGACTGTTTTTGGAATTGATTTTAGGTTAGAAAACAGTTAACACTTTTTGTATCTAATTTTTGGTCTGTGGAGTTTTCTTAATTTTCTGCATAGAAAATTACATTATGCAAAAACAAACAAAACAAAACTATGATGCTTTTCTTTTTTCCCCCAAACTCTTTTACCCTTTCTTTGCTCTCTCCCTCATTCTCTCTTCTTCTTCTCTTCCTCTCTCCCATTGTTTCTCCTCTGCTCTCTCTTTCCCTTCCTTTCCTGCATTACCTAGGATCTCCCCTTTGAATTTGATAAAGCTTGATAGCAGACCTCTTCTTACTGACTTCAAAGAGAGTACCTCTGCTAGGTTATTAAGTTTGCTGCATGTTTTTAATAAAGGAATTCCCTTTGTCTTCTTACTATGCTAAATTTCTATTATTAATAATTGGTACTGAATTTATTACTCCAGGATTTCATTTGAAAGAGTCTGTAAGTTTTACTTTTGCTTTTCATCATTTGCTTTTGTACCTGGTCTTTCCATTATTCTGGAGTTTCATTCCAGAGGATATTTCCAGTTGTGTATGGAACTTTAAATAATGTGTAGATCTTTCAGTACTTAGATGACCCTTTCTTGAGACTGTGACTGATTTATTTTTGTATCTTGCATTTAAAAAATCTGCTTATATGTGTGGATAAAATCCAAGTACCCTATTAATTTTTTTAACTTAAATATTTTTTTAGTTGTTAATGGATCATCTATCTATCTATCTATCTATTTATTTATATGCAGTGCTGAGGATCGAACCCAGGGTCTCACACATGCCAGGCAAGTGCTCTACCACTGATCCACAACCCCAGCCCCCCATTAATTTTTTGTTGATGAGAATGCTAGATACCAACTCAGAAAACAGAATAGTAAGTTTTGGCTTATTTTATTTATTACAAATTTGGGACAATCCAATAAGTGATATTTTTATAACATTTTCAGGAAGTTTTAACTCATCCCCAGGAGATGAACACTCAATATTCAGAATACCATTTTTGCTTAGGTAGTACAAACTTAGAGTGAACCAAAGGGGGAGTAAGGAGACAGGCAATTATTTTTTCTTTTTCCAATTATTGTTTCTTTGCCATAGAAGCAAGGACCTCTCAGCTTCTTCATCCTCAAGGCTTGCAGACTAATTGTAACTTCTCAAAGACAAGGGCATCCTTTCTACAATTTTGTTTGTCAGCAAAGATTGCAGCGATTCTGTTTTGTCAGTGCCTCCACTGTGGCTCTCACATTGGCTGTTCTATAACTGTCAGTAAGATTTCTTAGTTAGTTAGATAGCTATTGAAGTTGTTTGGTGGCGAAAAGATGGATTTTCTTTTATAAAAAGAATTGAGGTTAAATCAAATCGTAGCTCTAAATCTTAGGTACTGCCTCCTCGGAGTTTATGTCCAGATATTTTGGTCTGAAGGGCAGAGGCTTCACAGACCTAGTTCCTGGCTGGTTTACTGATCTGGTGGGATTAGGTGGGTGATAAGCTGCCACTGTCATTTTATGACTGAGAGAAGATTCTATCTATGTATATAAATTGGTGACTTTAGGGCATTTAATCCTAAAGATTGCCTGTGTAATAGAAGTTCTGTATCTGAAAATGTAGCCAAATCTCCACTTGTGCACTGCTGAGATTTTATGTCAAATCACTATAGCCTGGAGTGTGTTGAAAGCTTCCAAACATGTCAGAAAAATGCTAGTCCTTAATGATTTCTGGAGAGGAAGGGAAAATGACCATATATTAACAACTTGTAGCAAGTTTCAAAATGAACTGATAAGACAAATGGAATAATAGACCAAGCTGAGAGTTAAGATTCTCTCTCATCCCAATAGACTAACATAGTCCCCATATATTGACAATAGTTTCATTATTAATTAACTCAGCAGAGATATTTAGGTTGTCTTCCCAGCTCTATGCTCATGTAAGTGAGCTACTATTTGAAGATTAAAGAGTAGAGTATATGCCCTAAAGTAATCATTGAAGCAGAATCCTCTATCCTCAGCAGAGATGTCCAGACAGTGGTCTGATTTACAACATGATTCCAGGCCTGCAAAGGGAGAGCTCTTGGTAATACTGTGATTCTAGAGTTTTGCCAAATCTGGAAACCTTAATTATTGCCTCTGTAGTAATTAAGCCTTACAACAGCAAAGCATATGGTGGGCACAACAGTTTATTGGGAGAAACTTATTCTGGCAATCCATGTGCTTGAGTTTTAAGGAATCAGCAAGGGGAAGGCGGAATTAATATCCACATGTTCATGAATAACATTTTTTTCATATAGTTTTTCAGTCTCTGGAAATCCAATTATTACTCTGCTGTACTTAGTACATTTGCAATAATTAGTTATTTGGTTCTATAATTCCTAACAGGTTTTGAACTTCCAAAGGGCAAGCACTTTCTCTTTTCCATCTCTGTACCTCCAGTTACTGGTACACCGATTGTATTCAATGAATGTGGGGTGGGAAAATGTTATAAGTGTTACTGAATGCCTCTTCTTTCCTTACCATGCATTACCTGTTATTGCCACTGTTCCCTACTTGGAACTGCTGAAATGTCCTTATGTTTTCTTTGTAAAAATGATGAGGCAGATCATAATAACAAAGAAAAAGACCTTGAGTCTTGAGGTTCAACGCCATAGGCCTATATGTACCAGACAATATTTGGAAGAAAACAAGATAAGTAAGAGCACTCCAGGCATTGTAAACATTCTCCCAGTTGTGATACGAGTTGCCAGTACTTCAAAACCAGTGAGATCAGGAGAAGGATCCTTGTGCTCTGCCTGTGTTCCCTTTTTGCAGCCCCAGATGAGGACTGAATTTCAGAGAGAGCAGTAGACATAGGTCAGAGGCTGAGGGGGAGGACATGAGCAGACCATGTGGTTAGGAATGGCGAGTAATTGTGAGTGACTGATGGGAGGAGTTTAAAATAACCTACAAAGCCAATAAAGATGACAATGACAGCAATGATAGAATTTTCTGTGGCTCCTGAATTCCTGAAAGTCGTGACTGCTCTCCATACTTATCTGTATTGTTTAAGGTTTGTGTCTCACATTAGACTGTGAGCTCCTCGAAGGTGAGACTACCAGCACAGGTCTTGGCAGCTGAATGAATGAAGGGAAGAACCACAGGGATCCATGTGGCTAAGTCAGAGAGGATGTCTTCTTGGCTTTCAGCCTATCTTAAAGGACTGTAAGACTTAAAATAATGCAGATTTAAAAACATGCAGAAGGTGGTAGTGTTAAATTCAATGTTCAGAGGAGACAGAGACTGATGTCTGTGGATCTAATTTTCTATTCACATAGAAGGAGGAATTTTTGGTCAGAAAGGAAGGGTTCTCCAGGTCTCATCATCTGCTGCCTATTTATCGTGGATTCACAGACTGGCTATTGTCCAAAGAATGTTTAGCTTTTTATGGTGTAAGAATGTGTAGCTTCCTATTACTAATGTCATTCACTGGTTCATTCTATTACATGTGATTTTTCTGTAATTAAGTTTCATCCCAATGCAATTCCTATAACTTTGAAACAAGTCAAAGGATTGGAAGGACAGCCATGCCTGACTTAGAGCTTATCTACTCCCAGGAATGCTGGGCAGGTCTGGGGGTTGTGATGATGTCTCAGCGTATTTTAGAAAAAAGCAATATTACATGGAATTAATGCTGATGGAACTCAATGAAAGCTGCACAGACACAGGTGTTCCATTTTGTGAGCCTGCATAGCACTCAGTCTACTGAATGAGCAGGGCTAGGAGTTAATGTGAAATTTACCAGAAATAATGGTAAATAAGTAGCACCTGGCAGAGTCGATGTGCTCAGTAAGTGTTCCCTGACTGTTAAGTGAAATTGATGGCATTGTATTACTCTTTAACTGGCTTTTCAGTGTCATGTAGGCATAACTAGGATGAATTATTTTCATGGTTTTTTTTCCCTGTGATCTTTGAGAGGCACTATAATATAGTAGAGGACACAGTTCAAACCTCAACCATGTGTCTGTGGGTGAGTTGCATAACTGTCCTTGCTTCAGTATCCTTGTTAGTAAAATGGAGATGATAGTAGTACTACCAACCTATGATTGTTGTGAGGATTTAAAGAAAAAATATAAGTAAACCATAGTTGGTTTAGTCAGCATTTTTGTTGCTGTGATCAAAAGACCTGACAGGAACAATTAGAGGAGAAAAAGTTTATTTTGGCTAACAGTTTCAGAAGTCTAAGTCCACAGCCAGCCAGCTCCATAGTTTTGGACCTAAGGTGAGGCAGAACATCATGGTGGAAGGGCAAGGCAGAGGAAAGCAGCTCAGGACATGGCAACAGGAAGTAGAGAGCTCTGCTCACCAGAGACAAAATATAAACCCCAAAGGCATGCCCCTAGTGACTTATGTCTTCCAACCACACCCTACCTGCTTACAGTTACTACCCAGTTAATCCATTAAAAAAAAAAAAAAGAATAAATCCCCTACACATAGGTGTCAAAAACAAGATCACCTTCAGGAAAATTCAGAGCTGCTCTTTGCTGGTGCCTGAGTTCAAATATACCTTTCAGTAGTCCTTCCATCCAGGATTCTCCTGCCTCAAAAGCATGTTTTATAAAACCCAGAATGTGTTCCTCACTTAGTTGACAGATTAGGCCACATCTCATAATCATTCCAAATAATGATTATAATTCCATAATCATTCTCATTCCAAAAATTCTTGCACATGAGCTTTTGGGTGACCCCTCATATCTAAACCATAACAATAGTATATTGAAAATACTGAATAAATGTTTTTAATATTAATATTGTCATTAATAAGCTATCCAATGTGAATTTAGCACATTCAATTTATCTTCAATCTCTTTTTATTTGTTCTTTTTAGTTATACTTGAAAGTAGAATGTGTTTTGATAGATGATACATACATAGAGTATAATTTATTCTATTTAGGATCCCACTTTTGTGGTTGTAAATCTAAATCTTGATATAACAGAAATATGGTCCCTTTTAAGGGGCCATCTCAAGATAACAGTGTACATTAATTTCTATGTTGATGTTTTCAATTAAATGGACTTAGTGGTGAATGTTGGATGGAGCTAGTGGAATACGGACCTGTAGGTGCTCCAAGCATTTTTTCTTGGCTGTGACATATCATGGGAGGATGCTTGTAATGTCAGCATCTCTGATTTCCAGCCCTGTGGGGAGTCTATGATGCTGAGACTCTGCCCAGGAGAGCTGCAATTGCAGAGGTTCTGCCTCACAGATTTGTGAGGTGGTGTGCTCACAGTTTTAATGAAAAAATGAATGTTCCATAACAGTGAGAAGGTAGGGTGTTAGCAGTGAATGAAGAAAATAATATTTACCAATCCAAGTGCAATATGATATTGATTACTTTAAGCACATGATTTTATCTATTTACTATGACAAACCTGAGAGGCAGCTATCTTCATTTTGTAGAGAAGGACATGGAGTCGAAAAGAGGGTAAGTGACTGTACAATACAGGAGCACTGCTTCTAAGTAACTGGGTTAAGTAATAGGCCAGTATGGTATACTGGTATGGAACTGGTTAGTTACTCTGGATTAAGTTAAGAGTTACTAAGAGGTAGGGTCAGGATTGGACCAAATTCCATTTGATTCCAAAGCCCAGTATCCTTCTCTGCTGGAAGGATCTTTTCAGGAAGCACTCTGCTTCACCCCAGTGTGGTGTGGGGCTTCTTTGTTATTCACTTAAGGAAGATTTCTGAGCACTCATCAGAGGGCTACTTTTCCAAGTGTTAGAAATAGAAAAGTGGGCATGATGTATCCTGGTTGTAGTTATTTATATATTTATTTATAGTACCAAGGATTGAACCCAGGGGTGCTTAAACACTGAGGCACATCCTCAGCCCTTTTTTATGTTTTATTTTGAGACAGGGTTTCACTAAGCTGCTTAGGACCTTGCTAAATTGCTAAGCTAGCTTTGAACTTGTGATCCTTCTGCCTCAGCCTCCCAAGTTGCTGGGATTACAGGTGTGTGCCACTGTGCCTGGCTGTAGTCATTGATTTATAAAATACAAAAAAATCAATAGGGTCCACAGTCTTTTGGTTTCCCTTGGGTTAAACAGAACCATCTGTAGGACTGAAGTGTGGGTGCTGCTCCTGATCACAGAGCAGATTCATTTGTGAACAGTTAATTTCCATTAAAAGGTGGCAAATAAGGTGATGCAAAGTGGGAATGGGTGTGCCAGGAACTACCAGCATGTCCACCATGGTGGTTTCTGGTCACAGGTACCCATAAACTACACGAAAGGAAGAATTTCCATAGTCTTTGACCACTCTTCCTTTCTCTAGCTCACTGCTATTTAAATCATCCCTTGGACCTCCTTATATTGAGCATCTACTCCATACTGAACTTTTAAAAGGCAACTTCCATTCACTGTTTTTTATCCTAACTTCAATCTTGTGAAATAGGTAATTTTAATCCCATTTATGGATGAAGAAATTGATAGTGATAGGGATTAATTGTCAGATCACTGGCAGATAATGAGATTTGATTAAAGACCTGCCTATCTGCAAGACACGAGCATCTCATGCTGGTTCTATTTGGGTACTGCTGAGACTTCATACTGCAAGGCAGTGGGTATACCTAGGGACTCAAGGAGCAGAGATTTTAAATTTAAAAGCAGTTCCTCAAAGTATGTGGGTTGTGTCGAGTGGGATGAACATGGTGGGTGTGGCCCCTTGATAGGTCACGTTGGGGCTCCAGAGTTGGCTTGGTGGTCAAGAAACTCTGTAGGTATTAGATTGACAAAAGCAACTTGAGTAAGTTACCATAGGTTGGAACATATCAGAAACTCACAACCTAACATGCATTTGCTCAGGGAAAGATATTAGGTGAAATAAACCCCAAACATCTGACTTTTAAATTTCATTTTTTGATCAAAGTATGTGCTTAAGCAATAGGTATATGTTTTATACCCTTCTTCCTGATACATACATAATTTATAAAAATCTAAATATTACAAAGTTATAGATTCAGAGTACTATTAATACAAATATCTTTTAGTATAAACTGTAGGATTAATCATATAATTCACATTTTAGTCATGTGCATATATTCATGATGCAATCCGTTATTTTGTACAATTCATGTACAATAAAATTTGTATATTTTACAATAAAAATAAATCCGATTTCTTTGGGTTCAATACATTGCACTTTTCACTTCTTGTTCCATAAAAAAAAAAAAAACCTGAAAGAGGGCTGGGATATAGCTTCAGTGGTGAAAGACTTGTGTAAGGTCCTGGGTTTGATTCCGAACACCACAAAATATATAAATAAAAATTCTAAAGAATAAATTAAGGCAAGAAATAGTTCCAATTTTTTAAAAAAGGTGCTAACAGCAAATGGGATAGCAGGTATAACTGATAAATTTAGACTAATGATGAGAATGCAAATGGAAAATTATGCTGGAAACTTAGCTCTCATGCACTAGACTTATTTTGTAGAGATACAACCAAGATATTCAAGTTGATTTTGGTTGTGGTATGTGGAAATTATTGCTTTGGAAATACATAGAATTATATTTAGAACAAGTCATACCTATCCAGAGCCTCAGTTTTTCCATTGATTAATGAAGATTTTAAGTGGATAAAGCCTAAAATTCCCACCAGCTTAACATTTATGAATTGTTGGCACAGAACCTAGCTTCAAATGTTTTCAGTGAAGTGAGAGGTGATATTTTTTATTGGTTTATGAATTTTTCAGAAATATGTTTTTCATTTAGATTGAGGAGACAAAAGTTTGGAGAAGAAAATAGAAGTATCTATGGTTCCTCTTTGGGAATTATGTTCCTTGTGGTACGCTATCAAAATCTAGTCCTTCCCTTTCAAAAGCATGGATTTATTGACCAAGTAGACCTCTTTTTCCCTCATGCAGACAGGGATGGTACAACTGGTAGCCTGCTGCTCAGGGGTAAAAGTGATGCCCTTCAGGAGTAGATTCCAAAACTTCAAGGGGCAAGAAATCCTGGGCTCCCTTTAGCGTCATGCCTTTACTCCAGCCCCACTTTTAGAATAAGGGTGATATTAATGTGCAACTGAACAAATACATTTTGGGAAATTATATATGTGCTTAAGCAATAGGCATATGATTTATACACTTCTTCCTGATATATACATAATTTATAAAAATCTAAATATTACAAAGTTATAGACTCAGAGTACTCTTGATACAAATATCTTTTAGTATAAACTGTAGGGTTAATCAGACAATTTATGTTTTAGTCAGCTTTTTTGCTGCTGTGATCAAAAGAGTGGACAAGGACAAGTTTAAGGACAAGGACAAGGAGAAGTTTAGTTGATGCTCACAGTTTCAGACTGTCAGTTCATAAATAGTCGACTCCATTGCTCTGGGCCCAAGATGAGGCAGAACATCATGGCAGAGGGTGTGGAGAAGGAAAGCAGCTTAGCACATGAAACAAGGAAGCAGAGAGAGATCAGAGGCAAAATATAAACCCTAAAGGCATGCCCCCATTAACTTACCTCCTCCAGCCACACCCTACCTGCCTACAGTTACTACCCAGTTAATCCGTATCAGTGGATCAATGAACCAATTAGGTCAAGCCTCTCATAATCCAATTATCTCACCTCTGAACATTCTTGAATTGTCTCACACATGAGTTTTGGGTAGATACCTCATATCTAAACCATAATAAACCACTACAAACTAAATCAATAATGATGATAAAAACTTACAGTAATTTATAATACAAAGTAAAGTAGCAACAACTAAAAACTGATAAAGACAACACAACATCCTAAGATTCTGGTAAGAAACTTGAGAATTCGAGCTACACACAGGTGCTTAGTGAAAGCCTTGCTATGCTGAATTGTTTTTCAGTGAATTTTTGTGACATATAGCTTAGGAATACCAATTTTTGTAATGGCAGCAGACATTGTGACACTGCCTAGAGCCTCGTGCATCCTTTCTCCTTTCTGTACCTCCCTTCTCTGGCTTCTGTGTACTTTTGCTCTATTGACCCATACCTGTGACTCTCTTTGCCACTATTTTGCCTGCTAATGCAGAAATGCCTGGGAACTGACGAAGCACCCAAGTGGCTTTAGCTAGTGACTACCCAGTTAATTCAAAATCCCAGCAACTGTGCTTTGAATCAGGACACATTCTGAAGAATGGCATATGCTTCTGAGTTCTGCAGGATCAGGTTAAAGCTACCATCTGTGGGATTTTCAAATCCCATCCTTGAATGATTTTTGTTTTCCTGTCTTGTTTCTCTCAAACCCTTATTGGTTGCTGTTGAAAACACCTCCTAAATGAATTTTTAAAACATGAGTTCTTATTTCAGGGAACCTAATTTAAGACTTTTTCATAACTGATCTAGTGGGTTACCGGCAAGTAGCCTTTAGCATCCCATAAAAATAAAAACTTGTACTTTGCTGTAGAAGATCTCACAGGCATTCTGAGACTTTGAACATGTGCCTTTAACTGTCTTGATTTGAAAGCAAAATGAGCAGTTGTGGATCAAAAAAATTTCCTAGGGGCTTCTGATCTCCATAGCACCCCACAGGCTACAGGAAGCTGAGGAGACACCCTAGCATTCAACCCCTGCCAACGATTATCATTTGCCACCTTAGAGTTATGCACACATTTGTGGCATTTGCCTTGCCTCTAGAGTCTACTTATGCTGCTGGCTAAATATAAGATGGTGTGAGATTAGAAGAGTTGTCAAAGGGCAAATCACAAAATACTTTGAGGTTTTCTGGAAGGGGGTTTCGACGTAACATCTTGACAAATAAAATCTCGCTCCACATTTATGTCACTCTTCTTCCAAATTCTAGTCTTATTTCTTTGGAGAGCAACAGACTCAACATCATACAGAAGTTTCATGAGGCTCCTAAAATAACCTTTCCCCTGAGCCTCATGTTTTCAGGCATCCAAGTAATGTAATGTTTTCACAGCAGAATCCTGCTCGCTTTGAGTGATGTTGCCGTTTGCTGGAGTTCTCTGCAGTGTAGCTCTTCCACCCAGTTGCACCCAATTTCACTGATCAGTAGCTCCGGCTTAGCTTCACCCTCATATATTCAATAATTCATTTGGCAGGTGCAGAGTAGACACATCTAAAAAGGAATTGCAACATCTTGGGAAAGCAAGGAAAGTACTTACTGTTTACTCTCTCTTGGACCCTGACATTTAATTTGGATATGAGAGGGATCAGTAGTTTCAGCTTATTCTGGGACTAGAGATATTTAGTATTTTTCTAAAAAAGATGAGTTAGATTTACAGTATTTCTCCTGAAAAATGGTTTCTATCTGCAAATTCCTCTGAAATATCATGGATATCAATAGGTTTTTCAGATGTGACCGGTCACTGGGCCATGGAGTTGGGCTGAGTGAACATGGGAAAAGACTAGAATTTGAAAACCAGTGAGCATTTCCCCTGCAGGAGCATCTTTCTCACATTGTATTCATGCTTGATAGCTGCCATCATACAGAACCTTCTTTCAAAATAATTTAAAATTTACAGAAAAGTTGCAAATATATTCAGAGATGATCTCTATACCCTTCAGTCCACTTCCCCTAAGATGAACATCTTATGTAACCATGCTACATTTGTCAAAATTAAGGAATTTATATGGGCATAATACTTATAACTTTAATAAGGCTTTATTTGGATTTCCTCAGTTTCCAAGGGCTGTCCTTTTTCTGTTCCTGGATCCAATCCAAGATTCCACAATGAATTAAGTCAGCATGTCTCCTAAGTCCATACAGATCTATTGATCTATAAATTTGTGCATTGGGAAGCCAGCCTGCCTGAATTCCAATCATGGTTCTGCTACTAATTAGCTGGGTAAATTTAGCAGGTTATTAAACTTTGTTGTGCTATTTTTGTAACTTGGGAAGACTACTAACACAGCACCTGTGCCTGGGGACACTAATCGCATTAACTTCATATGGTATTGTGGGGATTGATCATGTGAAAAAGCTTCAAGCAGTATCAAGCACATGAAAAGTGCATGTTAACTGATTACTTTTATGGTTATTACTGCATCCCATGTAAGCATCTAGCTGTCAAAAATTCAAACTTTCCTGTGTGGCCACAGATTATTCCTTCTTAAATAATTATTCTCTTGAATAGGTCATATGCACATGGTAAAGAATATTCCATAAGATGTGCATGTATGAACATATAACAACAAATCCCTTCATTATGTATAACTCTAATGCACCAATGAAAATGTGGCAGAAAAAAAATAAGCCTGAAGAAAAGAATATATGATAAAAACTGTGTTCTCTTCTCTGTCTCTATTTCCCAGTCCTCTGGTCCCTCCCATGCTGCCATGAGATAATCACCATTACCTTTCCTTCTATACTTTCCAGAGGTATTCTTCAAATAAAACATATTTGTTTGAATATTCCACCTATCTGGAACTTTATAAAATGTAGTGAATACCAAAGGATGAATAGTATATAAATGGCATAAATTATCTCATTTGTATTGTGACTGATGATGATGATGATAACTATTTTATTCAGTACTTGCTATGTAGCAGCCGTTGTGCTGTTTTTACCCAATCTTATTTACTATCATAATAGTCCTATGCAGTAGGTATTATTAGCATTCTCATTTAACAGATATAGAAACCTAGAGCTAAAGAGGCTACTTAACTTCCTTAAGGTCACTCAGCTAGTTGTAGAGCAGAGATAGGACCTTAAGAAAATTTTAGGAAAAAGCATTAGATTCTAAATACATTGGATTTCTGTCTTTGATTTCCTTCATTTATTTTTGCTTTGCTTTTTATTTCTCTTTATATGCCATTGTCCTTTTCATTGGAAATAAATCACAATCGGGACTCTGCCCGGACTTCACCTTAGTTTACCCTGCACCCTCTCTATTATTTGCACTTTCAAAAATTTTGAGCCTCTTGCTTGCTCAGAAAACCACATTAGCTCCTCACCTTCTAAAGAATCAAGTACAAATATTTTATTCTGGCTTCCGTGGCCTTCTGTCTTCTGCTTCATCTAAACCAGCTGGTGTCATTTCCTATTGTGAGCCTAACATATTGTATAGCAGAGAGCAGCCCTGGATGAATACTTTTAGAATTCAGTCACTGATAGGCTTGACTTACAAAAGCTACTCAGTCATTTCTTTAATGATACATTTTCCTTCATAGAAAATGAGTTATATATATTTTAAACAATCTCAGCACCTACTTTTGGAAATTTGGATAGTCCAAAATTACCTTTTATGTGGTATACATTAATTATAATGTTTGGAGCTACAGATGAATTATTGATGGAAAATTAGAGAAAGTGAACAGGCTGCCATATATCCTGATTCCTTCTCCAAACACTGGGGAACCAGCATTTGAGATATGGCAGTATGTCTGGTCAAATGCTGCCAAATCTTAGCGCTCTTGCTTAAGCTAGGGCAGACTCCAATGGATTGGCCAGGTCTCCGAAGTAAGGGCCTGGCATGAAGGAATAATTTACTTTATAATTTGGAGAATGGAAATCTACTATCATAAAGCCAATTGTAGGACTCAAAAAACTCCCTGCTTATAGAGAGGAGTTCAAATTTTGCCCTATTTCAGAGGAACCCCAGCAATATTTAGTGATGATATTTTTTGTTTCTGTTGCAATTTTGGCACTGGATGTTAGCATCATTTGGCAGAGTTCAGTGAGTTGTTGGGAGAACAGATTGCCTTGGCCCAGGGAGTGGTTTCCTGTCCAATAAGTCTATAGTGTCCTGCTTGATATCACTGAGCCCTTTCCATCCCTTTTCTATGACAACACTTTGATGACCTAGAAAGCAGGTACTGTGTCTTGCTTATCTCTTTATTTGCAGTGCCAAGCACATTTCCTAGCTCATAGTAGGCACTGAGGAAATATTTGTTTGGCAAAAAAGTGGATGCAGACATTGTCTATGAAGGGGGCTTGGGATATCAGCTTCTTCCAAGCCCAATGGACTTGGCACATGGACTGGGCAGATTTCCTGGCATTAGAGAACTGTGAAATGTAAAATGGGAATTTCTGGCTCATGAAGCTGCTTAATTACATCCAGTAGCCTATAGGATTAGAAATAATAACTCAAAGGCATGCTGGTGAAGTGCACCAAGGTATCTTTGAGCACTTGCTGTTCCCTGGCATGTCACGGGTCAGTCCTCACAAGGGTACTTCTGAGCAGAGCAGCCAAAAAACCTCATGCTAACTTCAATCTTGGAATCATTTTCTCTTTGATCTCCTGATGGGATCTCTGTGCTCAGTGGAGAAACTGAGACAGTATGGTAACTGCTAAGACATGTACATAACATGTCTTACTTGTTTTTTCCAGGACAGACTTGGATATTTAGTAGCTAAGAGAAATTGTGGACAATTGATACTGAGGGTACTTGAACTAAGTGGAGAAACAGAGATGGGCTAAATGGTAGAGTGGGGGAAGTTTGTGTTCAGCTTCAGATATAATTTTCTATTTTCTCTGTTCTAGCTTTGTTTTAATCAGCTTTTTTTTGCTGCTGTGACTAAAAGATCTGACAAGAACAATTTTAGAGGAGGAAAAGTTTATTTGGGGGCTCATGGTTTCAAAGGTCTAGGTCCATAGACAGATGGCTCCATTCCTCGGGGCCCAAAGTGAGGCAGAACATCATAGTGGGAGAGTGTGGTGGAGGGCAGCAGCTCACATGATGATCAGCAAGCAGAGAGACTCCACTTGCCAGATGCAAAATACATACCCCAAAGGCATGCCCCCAGTGATCCACTTCCTCCAGCCACATGTTACCTGCTTTCAGTTACCACTCAGTTAATCCTATTAGAGGATTAATTCACTAACTGGGTTAAGGCTTTTATAAACTAATCATTTCTCCTCTAAACCTTGCATTTTCTCACACATGAGCTTTTGGGGGGACACTTCATATCCAAATCATAACATTCTTTTGGGGGATGTCTCACATCCAAACCATAACAAGCTTCAATGTTGTCTGCACTTTGGTGTACTCCCAAGATCCCCCTTCACAACAGAGGCAATTGTTGATGCTGGGCACAAAAGCCGGACCCCTTACTTCATTGAGACAAATCTGAAGGGCTACCCCAGTTTTAGAGCTTCCTGGGGAATCCACTGATGCCTTTGTTGCGTCTGCATTTCACTTCAGTGCTACCTCTGTCCATCTTGTTTCTCTCACCCCTCACATTTCTTATTCTCTAAAGTGTTCACTGGCAAACCTCTGAGTCTCAGAGTCTATTTTCTGGAGAACATGAGACAAGCACTTTTCTTCTTCCCTTAGTACCCTGGGATGTCATGCATTTTCTTTCTTTTCTGTATCAGATCTTGTCCTCAGGAAATAATCTAAGAATTCCTTCCTGCTAAAATGTAAATGTAATGATCTATCCCTCTGCAGAGGTATTTGCATTTTCAAGGGGGCCAGACCTTTTAGGATAGGGCGAAGCAATAAACTTCTCTGTGTTATTTTCAGCAGTTGAGTGGGGGAGTATTTTTGGGGTGCCCAAAAGGAGGTGCTACTCAGGTCTTCTGATGGTGATACTGTTTCTGCAGTAGGAGCCAATGGCTCATCCTGGTCCTGCACATGACTCTGCATGTGAGAGTGACAGCCCCACTCCCAGCAGCTTAGAAGAGAGACCCTCAGCTTTTTTTCCACTAGCATTTCCTTGGTCTTCACTGTGGGGATCATCCAAATTTCCTGCGCCCGAGATTCAAGTATTTTTTTTTTGTACGAGGGATTGAACTCAGGGGTACTCGACCACTGAGCCACATCCCCAGCCCTATTTTGTGTTTTATGTAGAGGCAGGGTCTCACTGAGTTGCTTAGTGCCTCGCCTTTGCTGAGGCTGGCTTTGAACTCGTGATTCTCCTGTCTCAGCCTCCGAAGTGCTGGGATTACAGGTGTGCGCCACCACGATCTGCCTAAATTCAAGTATTTTTAAGGTAATAAGAGACAAATAGTTCAGTTAAATATATCTTGAGTGGCTCAGCAATTTCCTTCTCTGTATCATCTCCTTACTTCTCCATACATTAGTTACTCCCTTTTCTATTCCTATGGCATTTTTTTTTTTTTTTGCAAATCTATAGAGCACTTCACGCTCTATATTTTCATTTCATTTTTCTAGTTACTTGTCATCAATTGATTCATTAGCTTCTTGTGTTTATGGAGACAAGGGCTGTATCATTGTCATCTCTTAATCTCTGATTTCTGGACAATGTGCTGGCACACAGCAATAGCTCAATAACTGTTTGAGTGGATAAGTAGATAAATGAATACCTCCTATATTCAGGATACTATAAAACACAAGGGGGAACAGAAGTGGTACAAACAGCTAACACTCTGAGTACTTAACTGTAGGTCAATTACAACCTTGAATAAGCATGACTCATGGGGTGCAATTATAAAGCACACTGGCTTTTGCTTTTCTCTATTTTTTGAAGTCGGTGGTTATGTTTGGGAAAGACAAGTAATTAAAATATCCATTCCTGTGTTATGGTAAAAATGTTGAACTTGATCTAACATTGAGGCTTCTCCAGCTCTCTGAGCTCAGGTCTGACACAGAAGGTGAAACGTGGTTAGAGGAGGAGATGTACTTGTCTTGCCCCCTTTCCTTTCTCTTTTAGCCATGTTGCTAATTACAGTTCCCGAGCCCCCAGGGTTGTCATAACCAGAAAGGAGAGGGGAATAAGAAGGTTCTTACCTGGCTAGAATTGTTGTGAGCAGGACTTTATGTACAGACAAGTGTTTTGGTTGATTTTTGTAAAATCTTTATGGACCACCTCCTCATGCTGTCCTGCCCCACTGGTGGGGGGTCTAGGCTTGTATTTCCCTTGGTGTCGATGAGGTGTTTTTTTGTTTTGTTTTGGTGCTGGTGATTGAACCCATGGTAATTTTATCTCTGAGCTACATCCTCAGCTCTCTTAAATCATTTATTTATTTATTTATTTATTTATTCATTTTGAGACACGGTCTTGCTAAATTGCTTAGGGCCTCATTACATAGTGGAGGCTGCCCTTAAACTTGTGATCCTCCTGCATCAGCCCCCAGAGGCATTGGGATTTACAGCTGTGCACCACTACACACAGTTTGATGTATTCTTTTTAGCTTCTTCTAAGCCTTCCTCAGCCCATGACTATCCAGTGGTTTTTTTTTTTTTTTTTTTTCCCCTAAGACTTGTACTGGAGGTACTTAATCATTGAGCTATATCCCCAGCCCTTTTTTATTTTTTTATTTTGGGACAGAGTCTCACTAAGTTCCTGAGGCTGGCTTCTGAACTTGCAATCCTCTTGCCTCAACCTCCCAAGTCTCTGAGATTACACCACACCTGGCCCAGTGGTGCTTATATCTTATCTTTATTGAGATCTATGTACCACCTACAGGTGGGCTCTTTCATTCTGGATTCAAAACAATCTAATGCTCGCTGTCGCTCTTGCACTTTCTCGGCTCTCTCCCCTTACCCACTTCTCCAAGGAAGCATCCTTATATGTCTTCACAGACTCTGAAATTACTGGCTGACAGGTAAAACCTCCTTTCCTTTGATTCATGTCATTGGCTTCTGAAAAGTCCAAACGCTGGGCATCAGATTCCTCAGATAGGTGAATTATACTAGTCCACTGAGTTCCCCAACTGCAGGAGCACAAGAGCTGAGTATTCTCATTGAGTGCTCCACGTAGACTTGAGCAAAAAGGGCCGGTACCCCCATTTCCTCCACTGATCACATCAGCTGTCCATTGCGAAAACTCTGTCTTCATTGTCGTTTTAATCTCCCAAACAATTTTTATAGTCAGAAGTAGATGGTCAGCTAGACATTGCCAAATTGGTTTTCTGCCATCTCTTTTTGCAAGTCCTGTGTTTTACTTTGAAATATGGCATTCATTGTCTTTAAGCATCTATCAAAATAGAGAGGAAAGGCTCATTTTTTTTCTCTTATTGGAACTATTTTTCTTATTTGAAGTTTTTTTCAGATCCTGAATTTCTTCTAAATCTACAATGAAACAACCAGAGGATTGGAAACATTGGCTCTGCAACAGGCCCATTTGCTAATGAGAAAGTCCAGTTCCAACTGGGGAAATTAACCTGAGTCTCAGCCTTTTCAGTTTAACATTACATCTACCACCTAGAAAAATTAATCCAAGTATCCAACTTGGTTAAAGGAAAAGAGTTACTTATGATTCTATAAAAAATGAACTATGTAATGTAAAATTCCAAAAAAGTCAAATGGTGCTACATAAGACGTTTTTCTTCTTTTTCTTAGGAAAAAGGAGTTATATGGAAACTTCTCATTTTTTTTTCTTCTATTCCTCTATGTCCAAAATTGAAGGCAGGTCATATTATAGTGTCCATTACACCTTCTTAATGAAAAAATTACTCATGCTACCTTTCTTCCAGTTTTGGCCACATGGAAAACTAACTATTGTGCTATATAACTCCACAAAATAGGATGAATAAAACTGTAATACAATAGCCTCTCATCTTAGGAAGGTGAATAGGGTTCCATCATGGACTCAAACTGGGTTGTTTACTTTTATCATTCTTTCAACTAAATGTAAGCATGCAGTCACAGGGTTAGCTGCTACACAATGTGGTCCTGTAGAAGAATGAAAAAATTTTAAAATAGCAAATATTCCAAGTCTTGAAACAGCTTCTGTCTCCAGGAGAAAAATCCTTCCTTTCATTCCAAAATGGGGATTTACACATGTAAAAATCTGTATTTTTACAGAATTTCTTTAGGTATATCAGATATGAAATCAATCTTGATATCTTGTCTTTATGTTTCTTTATCACATCAAAGGGTTAACTGCAAAGCTGGACCTTTGTCTCTGTCCAGTAAATCTATGTCATAAGATGAACCAGGATTTAGAGATATATGTAACTTTTTAACATCTCTTTCTTTTCAAATTACAACAAACATTTGGAATTTACTGCTGCATTCTCAAATGTGCTTATCATAAAAGTGGTCGAAACTGGAAGACATTTTTAAAAAACACTGATGTCATCCATCATCCATACTTGTCATTTATTAGTCTTCTTGTTTGGAGCAAAAGGCAAAAAATTCTCAAATACCACCACCTAAGCACCTGTTTCAAATTAAACATCAGCCTTCACCTTGCAAAATAATTTTTTGATAATTAAGTAAATTGCAGAAGACCCAGAGCAGTTGTTTTTTTCTTCCTGGAGAAGTCAGCAGGATAATTGCACCCTAAGTGCTTCTTTCTATGTTGAATCTGAAAGGTGGAACAAAAGAAAAGCAGTCTTTTCCATTCCAAACCATGGAGGTAATGTGTAAAAAGGTGTCCATATTTCAGTAGGGAAAGTGGCTGGATAAAAAAAGCAGGACTACCTGCTCTAGAAAACAACATAGAAATGCCTGCCACATCCTGAGTTCTGAATTTTGAGATGAATATAAAAGCACCTGCAGGTCAAGTTAGTGTTCATCCTGTGTGATAAGGATTCTCGCTTGGTCCATCAGACGCAATTGGCTTCCCGGGAGCCCGCCTGCCCCTGGCCTAGAGGCCAAACCGCCAAATGGCCAAGACGCTCCTCACTCCGCCATCTTTGCTTCTTCCGGAAAGGCTCATTTTAATAGTCTGTTATCCTATGTGCCAGACACTGACCTCAGATTTACATGCATTAACCCTTTTGAATATAGAAAATCTACTGATGAGGAAAAGAGGTACAGGAAGTTAAGTGATTTGCTCGATTTCACTCAGTCAGTAGTAGAGCCAAAATTGAGACACAGTCAATTTGGATCTGGAGCTTGTATCATTAATTATTGTTCTAACTTCTCTCATAAATGAGTTTGTGGCCTTGAGAAACTTATGATCTGGTGGGGAGAAGATGAAAACTAATTAGATAATTAGAAGACATGAAATAAAATAGGCAGATCAAGAAAATTCTAGGTAGGTTCCCAGAAGAAAAACACCACGTCCCATTTGGGAAATAAGAGTTTTCATGGATCAGATAGTGTTTAAAACTGGACTGCATCTTGGCCAGTTAAAATGGCAGGCAATGATCCTGGCCATGGCAAATGAGAGGGAAGCATGAGGAGGCTTTGGGATCTATGAGAATCCAGTCCGGTAGGAGGGTGGTTAAGGTAGTTGGATGAGAATGGGAAGGCTGCGGATTTATTGTGACTCCAAATGCTAGGGTGGGGATTTTATCTGATTTATAGAGTAATGGGAGCCATTGAATGTGAAAGGAAATCAGCAAAGACAAATGGGGAGAGATACAATACACACTATAGAGGTGGAGCAAGAGGACCATCCTGCCAGGGAGATGCAGGAGACTCAGAAAAGAAGATTCAAACCCCTAGGTTACTGGGAGAATGGGTCATTACTGGGGGAAATAGGGATGGATGGAGGCCTTCTTTTTTCCTCTCCTTTTACATTTTAGTAAAATGTTGAATCTAGTTTTTTTAAAAAATAAAAGTAATAGTAAGTAGTTGTGTGCTAAACAGAGTATGAAGCACATCTTTCATTTAAAATGAATATATTTTTTGGGACAGGGTATCCCTATGTTGCCCAGGTTGGTGTTGAACTCCTGAGCCCAGGTGATCCTTCTGCTTCAGTCTTCAGAGTAGGTAGGTACAGGTGCACACCACTGCCCCAGTTCACAAATAAAATTGTATCACTCAGATTTGGTGATCTATTTTCCTCTCTCGGCCTGCTCTTACATGAGGTTCCTTGGGGGAGGGACTATCTTGGTTATCATTTAATCCAAAACTCTAGCACAGTGACGACACAACAAATGAATACCTGAATTATCCCTTGGGTAAATTGAGTGCTCTGATGTCCCTGAGAACACACGGGAATGAGTGAGCTCTTCAGGCAGTTCCTTCCCAGAGACACACACCTGACCCACGTCTAGTGCATCTGGGTTAAGTGGGGCCAGCTAAACTTTAAATAGATAGATACTCCTTAGAAGGAGGGCATCTTTTTATCCGGCCTGCCATTGCTAGCTAGAACTACCTCTGCTGCATGGAGATCATAATCACAGCAGATGGAGAGGAGGAGACTCCTAATTGCTCAGTGTGTCCTCGATAAGAATCTGACAAAAACTTACCCATTAACCTCGGGGCACCAGCCAGTTCTGGGAGATGAACTACAATGCATTCAGAGGCTCTAGGAATTTCAAGATGATTGAGATTTACATGTTTGTTTCCTCTTCTTTGAATTCCTTGCAGTCTGGGGAGCTGAGGCTAACCGATTGGGCAATGGTCTAGGCTGATTTTGCCGGGCACACTTTTGTCAAAGGACTCACATTTATTCTATGAGCACTGTGCTATGGTTGCTGAGGAAAAAAAAATCTTCTAAACTCCTGATCATGTATGATGGGTTTCCAGGAGGCTATCTACCCCGTCTCAGTCACTTCTCCACAACCATCTGCCTTCATTTAAATGAGAGGTGCCTTGAGTTAATGTGCTGTCCTAACCCAAGAAAATAGGACTTGACTTATAGAGTTGTAAGATTACTTTAGATTGAGAATCACTCAGTCTGTCCCAACTCGGTAAATAATAACTATTTTAGTTGTTCTGATTGCAAACTTGGGGATTGTTCTTGACTCCTTTCTCTCTTTTACCTTACCTTAAGCCCCTTAGGGAATTCTATCATCTCTTTTTCCAAATATATCCAGAATCTTAACCCTGCTACACTTGTGTGTCCTACATCAGCTCCTGCTTGAATTGTTCCAGTATCTTCTCAGTGGCTCTTCCAGCTTCTGTCTGCTCTTACGGTTGTTTTCCAGACAATATCCTGAGGGATCCTATTAAGGTGAGTTAAAACAGCTAATTCTTCCATCATAAACTCTACGTGTGTTTTCCATCCTCCGTAACTCATCATGTACAAGAATGCTGTGACCACCTGATTTGTCCACTCTGAGAAGACAATAAACTTGTACTATGGGACCCTGCATGGTTTTTCCCAGGAAAGGTCAGTAGATTTGGAGCCTGCAATTTCAATTTGCACACTAGATGGCACTCTGAGACCATGCAAGGTTTTGCCTGGCTTGTCATTTTTATGGGGCACAGACTTGTGCACTAATTTCAGGCTTTAGCTTTTCTGTAGGAAGCTTGGACTAAAACGAATTAAGATGACCAAATTTTGTCTTAAAAAGTTTAAAGGCATATATATTTAGGGGACAAACTATAGTTTAAAAAATGCATTGAAAAGATCCTGGATTCTCTAAGAAAAGCACTTTGAAATTTCTGCTATTTGAGAATATGGAATAACCTGGGAGGTATTAGGGCTGCTGGGATTCTGGAGGGGCCTATGTGCACAGCTGAAGAGTGTCTGGATAGAAGTTTTGACATTTGGGAAGAAGTCCTAATTGTTTGACTCAAACTTATATCTACAGAATGTCTTGTTCTTTCTTCTGAGGTTGAGAACAAGAACTCATTATATAAGAATGGAGATGGGCGAATGGGTGGCCAGAAGTTTTGAGTGTATGAGTGGTGGTTGTGGGTGGACATTAAGGGTAGAAGGAATCAGCTCTTTTCCTCAAAGCTGTTGAAGAGTTAAACTCTGTGTGTGTATGTATGAATAGGTGTGCTGGGAGGAGAAAGAAGGAGGACAGAGAAAAGGGAGGGGAGATTGAGAGACAGAAGAGGGGAGGGGAGAGAGATCAAGATAAGGAAGAAACATTAATTTATCTTTTCCTAATTGAAGATCATTTAATGGCTTCTACTTTTTGGCTATTATAAATAAAGTTGCTATGAACAATAGAAAAAGATTAAGGGAGCCAGGCGCAGTGGTGCATGATACAATTCCGACAACTTGGTAGGCTGAGGCTGGAGGATTGCATGTTTGAGGCCAGCCTCATCAACTTAGTGAGGCTCTAAACAACTTAGTGAGACACTATCTTAAAAGAAAAAAGAAACAAAGGACTGGGGATGTAGCTCAATGGTAAAGTACTCCTGGGTTCAATCCTCAGCACTGGAAAAACAAAACAAAACACCCCCCTCCTCCAAACAACAATTATGGAGAAGAGAGATTGAAAAAGAGATGGTGGGGGTGATTGGAAGAGAGGTCTCCTTATGGTCCATCCTGTGGGAAGGACTACCCCCTTCCCATGTTGAAAACTGTGCTATGAAATGTCACTGAAAGGTCCCTCTGGATTGCTCCAGGGGTCAGCATTCTCTGGGAAGTCCTGGCAAGGAGGCCAGGAGAGGGTGTTGTGACCACATCCTTCTATCTCCCCACGGCAAAGTTGCCACATGGGAGCTTAGAGATGCCGGTGACTGCCCAGTGATTTGCCACACAGCAAAGCACACTTAAGACAGTTCATTAGGTTGTTCTGTCTCTAGGGAAATCAGGACAGAAACAAGCTTCCCTGTCCCTTGCAGGATTTCCTTGGTTTTCATCATTGTTTCAAGGAGGCTATGGGGCTCAGTTCCCTGGGCATCATCTGCATGTGCTCATGTTGTAGTACGGATTGTGTTCTGACCCACAGCAAAGCTAGGTAGTTAGGTAGTCAGCCATGAGTAGGCGAGTAGGGGGAGAACAATAAAGGGAGCTAACTAACACACAACATCAAACATATACATCAAAGCAAGTCCATAAGTCACAGGACTGAGAATTATAGGAAACTTTATCAAAGCAGACAAATCTAGAAAATGGGAATTGGTATGTCAAAACTCCCCCAGCCATAGTTAATTTTTTTCCCCAGTGCTGGGGCTAATTATAATCCCTTAAAGTGATGATCTTTTGTAACCAGGTCATCACTACCCTCACAAGGAAAATTTGCATAGGGCTATACAAAATAACAAGGGTTTTCAATCACAAAGGTGGGTATGAGAGAATAAGTCAAGAAAAAAGGGATTCAGATTCTGTAAGAGCTGTTATCTCTAGAGACATCTACTCAATGCCTACAGGGTGAGTGAGTCCTTATTCTCACTCTAATAAACTCTTGTCAGTTATTCTGTGCGATTCATTGAAAACCTTTATGTGGGATTGTAAGGACTGATCACTGAGGACCCCATGGTTGCTTCAGTTCCGAGGGACCAGCTCCACAATATCAGGCAAGTTAAAGAACCTTTTAGAACTTCAGTTTCTTCTTATAAACTGTCAGAAGAAAGCTGCATCAGATGGGTTTAACAGGCATGGAAGACTATGTTTAAGACAATTGCAGTAAAGACCAGTACAGTAGGGAAGAGAATGAACTCAACTCTGCTGAAACAAAAGGCAGGAGAGATTTTAAGTGCTGGGGTGAGTTAGTGGAAAAGTATTGGGGAACATCGGCAGGGGGGCAGCATGGTCCATGTGATTAGGTAATCTGTTTTTGCTAATTGGCACTTGTTATTAAGCTCCTACCCTCCCACAGTTTGCTAGATGGTAGGGGCGTTATCTTCCTTTTTTTTTTTGGTACTGGGGATTGAACTCACAGGCACTCGACCACTGAGCCACATCCCCAGGCCAATTTCATGTTTTATGTAGAGACAGGGTCTCACTGAGTTGCTTAGTGCCTCGCCGTTGCTGAGGCTGGCTTTGAACTCGCGATTCTCCTGTCTCAGCCTCCCTAAGAGCTGGGATTACAAGCGTGAGCCACCGCGCCCGGCTGCGTTATCTTCCTTGATGGTTTCATTTTGAAGGGTTGGCTCTCAGGTCCAGGAGAGAAACTTTATATCTCAAAGGGGAGAAAAAGAACCCCCAACAACAATTCCCTTCTTCTTTCCCTCCCTCCCTCCCTTCCTTGTGTGTGCACTACTGAGGATTGCACCCAGGGGGCGCTCTACCACGGAGTTACATCCCAGACCCTTTTATTATTTTGAAACAGTCTCACTAAACTTGGGACACCCTGCCTCAGTTTCTACAACAGCAAGTTTTCTAAAGCAAATGATTTTAAGAAAAGAAAGGTCAGGAAGACACTTGTCTAAGGTTTCGTCACACTGAAGGGAGTGTTAAAGCCATCTTGGCCAGTACAATGGATATAAAAATAGTACCAATTTATCGCAATTTTGTAGGAATTAAATGGGATGAAGCCCGCTGTGCACAAACACAGTGCTTGGAGGGCAAATGGCAGCTATTAAGAGGTGATTGTTAGGATTTCGATGCTTACTCTAGGTCCACTCAGAAGACCTTTTTAATATGTAATTTGAAAAAGAAAGTCCAAAAAAATCTTCTTTAAAAAGCTACTAGTATGTTTATAAAGACATATTGTATATGTTTTTATGGGCAGGGAAAAAACACTAACTTGAGATTATACTCTGGAAGCAAAACACAAACAATCACTCTTGTCCTGGCTGCTTGCATTTCAAAACAAGAAAGTCAACATTTTAATATATAATCATTTATGTAAGAGAATAGCATCTGATACCTTGTATTTATTTTTTAATACTTGCTTTTAGTCCAGAAGGTCAAAACATATGAAATAAATGAAGTCTGTATCTTGACTCAGTGCTCTGCAAGGTTTATTTTGAGGCTACACCTGTAGACTATATTCATATATTCTCTATTTTTTTTTTTTTTTGAAAAATTAGACCTTACAGGGGGTTTTTTCCTAAACAGTATTTGACAAGAGCTGATGAGTAGGTAACATGTTCCCAAGCCTCTTTTCCACCAGTTAAGAGAGACCAGGATGATAAATGTCTGCCTTGATATCTTTCAAAAGGGCTGTCTTGGATTTGAGTGTTTTAGAAACCGAGGAACACTCTCTGGGTTTTCTGAAACATGCTTTTGAGGCAGGAGAATCCTGGATGGAAGGACTACTGAGAGGTATAGTTGAACTCAGGCACCAGAAGAGAGCAGCTCTGGATTTCCCTGAAGGTGGTCTTGTTTTTGATACCTGTGTATAGGGGTTTTACTCTTTTTTTATTTTAGTGGGAGAAAAAGATGTCATGTTTAAAAATATTTAAGTTTAAATTCTTCCAATTTATTGTTCCTTTCCCTTGAATTAAATTCACACCACTTTCTACCATAAATCCAAATAATTGATAAAATATACTTACTCTGCTTTGCTTCCAAACAAATAAACACATAATTTATTGATGTAATCCCTTTTGGTTTTCAAAATATTTTCACAGGAAATATCTCATTTAGCCTTAAAACACCTCCTTATTGCCGTTTTAGAGTTGCTCAGGTCATACATTTTATTAGTAAGTAGACTTCAGAACCACATAGGTCTGCTGAGTTCAAACCCATGCTTGCTCTGTTACACCATGGTGCCTTTTAAATTTCTAGTTTATGGAACAAAAGTTCAACCATGAATTTTCTGTGGTGACCCTACTTTTAATAGCTAGAGATAATCTCGCAGTTCATACAAATAAGATTTATTTGTTTAATAATGGGGATTGAACCTAGAGGAGTTCTACCACTGAGCTACACCTCCCCTCCCCCAGCCCGTTTAAAAATTTTATTTTGAGACAGTGCCTCGCCAAGTTGCTGAGGCTGTCCCTGAACTTGTGATCCTCTTGCCTCAGCCTCTGGAATAGATGGGATTATGCCATCACTATGCCCAGTGAAGGGAGTGAAGTGACTTTGAAACTCATTTTCAGAACAACCTCCCACCACAAATAAACTGTTACATTTTCATCTTTCCCCTACCCCATAACCCATGAAACAGACCCACAAATACTTTCTGTTTAAACATGGATAGGATTGTTTTAGCCATTTGGAATTAACCTGTGGACACTTGGCATATCCTTTCCTTGTAGTTCAGAGATCTGGTTCTGTTGGAAGGAATGACCCATAAGCTGCCTGAAAAACTGGCACATAGAAGCCCCTCATTCATCCATTTAACACATATTTATCCATCTCCTAGAACATTATTTTTAGGTATCAGGGATACATCACTGAACAAAGTAGAAAAAATCTTGAACCTCAGGGAGCTTAATTTCCACTGAGGAATCCTATTAATGGTTCCAGTATCATCAAGTTTTACATATGTTGAAAATATTTTCAAGTTAGCAATGCTATATCAACAGGTGATAGATGCCAGCAGCAAGGGAAGGCAGGGGAAGGTGACAGAGAGTGAAAAGTGTCAGTTATTTTAAGCCACAGCATCTCTTATGAGGTAACATTTGTGCAGAGACCTGACTGAAAAGGGAAGAATACATTTCAGTTATGTTTCTCCCATCTCCCCTCTTTTTTCTAATTAGTTAGGCAGAACATTGATATGGACAAAATATTGTCCTTAAAGCAGAATTTTTCTTCCTAGCCAATTGCTAACTTCACCAAGTCTTGCTTTATCATTGAAACTTTCTGACCCTTAGTTTGCTTATCAGCAAAATGAAATAATACTCTTGTATCGCCTCTCAAAGTTGTTGGGTTGACAAAATGAGAAAGTACATGAGATATCATTTGGAAAACCTTAAAATACATTTTTCACATTTTATAATTCCCTTTTCCATTTGACCATACATTTTCTTTCCTTTGATTTTTGCAATGGTATTCTATCTGAGGTCATGTTCACTTATCAGTTGTATTTTTCTACTTTCTCAGATTGGAAGCAAAATCCTGGTTGACAAATCTGTATCATTTAGCACAGTTGTATTGCATGATTGACAGTGTCTACCTGGGAAGTGAAACTGAGTTCTTCCACAAAAAAGCCCATTGTGGCAATACCCCAATAATGTGGTTTCCCTGCTACTCCCCATCCTCCCTGAATGATATATATTGTGATGTTACCCTAACATCTTCTGAATGTCTCCAAAGCAGAACAATTCAGTACTCTTGGTCCTAATGCTTATGATCCTTCCTCTCAGCATCCTCACAGGCTCCCCACGTCCTCTTGGCAAGTAGACTGACAGATACCAGATGCTGCCTCTTGGCTTCCTTTGATTTTTCCCTTCTAATATTGTGGCCTGGTCTTCCCTTGTGTGACTGACTCTAAGTTTGGGGTCATCTTATATTGTATTAGTCTTGTGAAAGCCAGACTTCTTAAATAGTGGTCTTGGACATAAATTTTCTTTCAGCAATAAGTAAATTTACATAGAAATTTGAATCTCATTGAAGAGAGTAAAAATGTGAGACAGACACTATGGGCGATGTGGTTCAGTTATAAGGAAGACACTAAAAGTCATGTTAGATGAAACTGAGAACTACAATGGGCCAAAGCCATGGTCCGTTGAATCTAGCCCCAAGCCAGCATTTGAGCACAGTAAGGAGAAGTCTGAATTCTAGATGAATTTAAGGGCAGGTGTTACGTTATGGCTATGTGGTTTAACAACTGCATAGTCTAATCTATTAGAAAGTAGGAGCAAGATAGGAACTAATAACAGAATTGAGAAGAGAAAAGGAAAAGAAGTGTGGAGAGATTTCTGGAACCTGAAAAATGAAGCAGTTTGGGAGATCACCAGGTTCAACTTGAAATGGAGCTCTAAGAGACCAGCAGTGCTTTCTCCTCAGGCTATTTGGATAAATAGGTTATCACTCAGCAGCCAGCCTATCTCCTGGCATCACAGTATTTTTTTTTCTTTTCCTTTTCTCTGTCTTCCTGTCTTTGAGGTACTGGGGATTTAATCCAGGACACTCTACCACGGAGATAAACCTTTTTAAAATTTTATTTTGAGAAAGGGTCTTGCTGAATTGCTGTGGCTGGCCTCGATCTGTGATCCTCCTTCTTCATCTTCCTGAGTTGCTGGGATTACAGGTGTGCACAACCTATCCCAGCTTCACAATATTCTTTAAAGTTTCTGTTACCAATAATATTTAGACTTAAAAGCATCCCCATTCTGTCTTGATATTGCTGTTTCATTTCTCTGATTATCTTCTGGGTAATTACTTGGGTCTATTTTCTAAACATTAATTATTGGTTAGGAATTGTCTATTCCTATTGTTAGGAATCATTCATTATATTAACTTTAAAATACATTCAATGACTGTAATTTAAAGAATTTATTTCTCACTCTTTTCCTCCCAAATCTTGTTATTACTTTTTCATAATGTCATGTTCTTAAGCTTTGGATTTTTTCCTTTACTTCTTTGAACATTTTAAAGACATTTATTTAAAAGACCTTTCACATTTTTCTGTAATCACCACTTTTACATGTTAATTCTCTCATTTATGGCATTATTTGACTGTCTTTTGTGCTGGTGGATTTCCTCTTGTTCTCTTTAGTTTTGTATGTGAATGCATCTTCAGTAGGAATTTTCTTCTTTGGAAGTCCAGCAGATGGTCTGGACTATGGAGATAGGTTTTGATTGAAGACAGGGCCTTGGATGTGCTAGCTAAGCTCTCTACCACCGAGACACATGCCCAGTCCTGCAGATAGCTTTTACATAACTTCTCTATTTGGTTTTTTATGCTTAGTGGATAATGAAAAGATGGTGAGAATTGGGAGCAAATATAGTGCTTTGAATTCTCAAGATTGACTTTTCATCTAAAAATTAGGAATTGTTGCTTCACAAAGTTCAGATTCTGAGCCAGTGGACAGATTATTTTAGTTTACTGGTTTGGGGAGGGATAATTCCTTTTTGGCTCCTGGGAATATACAGGAAGCAGATCTAGCTCTAAACCAAGGATGGGTCTATATATGGTTTAAAAATCAAACTTTAGTTGGGTGCTAAAGCTCTATCCCCTAAAGAATATATTGGCTTCAACTGCCATTTGTCGATCTGGGTTCTTAGTTCCATTTTAATTTCTGTCATTTTGAAAATGTTCTTTCTTACCTTTGAGCTTGGATGGACATTTAAATATTTTAATACTGAATGAATAATTTCTGCATTATTTGAACCTTTCTTGCTTAGAGCAAAGGAGTAGGATGTGATGATTGAGATTTCCTACCATGATTGGAAATTTCTATGTTGCATATATAAATGTTATGAAAAAAATTCCAACACTAGGTTGTTAATCAGCCAACCTACAGGTAGGAAAGGAATGGAACAAGTTGTTAATATGACATTTTGGCTATAAGCATCCTCTAAATAGAGTAGAACATATAATCTGAAAGAGGTAGTAGTCACGTACTATATGCTTAAATGAAAGTATACTACCTGTTGAATTGACATAAAGAAGGAACCAACCTAGATGCCCTTTGACAGATGAATGAATAAAGAAACTGTGGTATATATATACAATGGGATATTACTCAGCAATAAGAGAGAATAAGATTATGGCATTTGTAGGTAAATGAATGGAGTTGGAGAATATCATGCTAAGTGAAGTAAGCCAATCTCAGAAAACCAAATGCCGAATGTACTCATTGATAAGTGGATGCTGATCCATAATGGGGGGAGGACACGGGAACAATGGAGGAACTCTGTTCACAGGGGTGGAAAGGGGGAGGGAGCATTGGGACAGTAAAGGTGGTGGAATATGATGGACATCATAGCCCTAGCTTTATGTATGACTGCATGTATGTTGTGATTCTACATCACATACAACCAGAGAAATGAAAAGTTATCCATCATCTGTGTATAATATATCAAATTGCACTCTGCTATCATGTAAACCTAAATAGAACAAATAAATAAATAAAAAAGAAATAATTGTACCATAATAGAGATAGTCTTAGTGTAATTTTATTTAATTAAACATATTTATGCATATGATTATTTAATGTTGGGTCACTTAGAATCCTTAATAAATCAGATGTCAAATTACTATCTCTTCCATTGTTTTTGAAAAAGGTTTCAAATCTTATTTCAAATTTGATCAAATTTTAGCAAAGTAACATAATTTATGCTATTTTGTTATTGAGATAAAATTTGGTATAACATACAATTAATGATTATTAAAGTGTACAATTCAGTGGCATTTGTTCTATTTATAATGCTGTGCAAGAATTGCCTGTACTTGCACAGTATTTTCATCATCTTTAAAGGACACATCATCTGTTTTTCAGTAATTCCCTTTATACCTCATCCTATCTCCTGGAAGCACTGAAATACTTTGTATGGACTGACCTCTTTAGGATGTTTCACATAAATAGAATAATGCAATACATGGTCTTTTGTGTTTGGCTTTTTTTTTCACTTATCATAGTATTTTCAAAGGTTTATTCATGTTGTACTTCATTTCTTTTTATGGCCAAATAATATCCCTTTGTATGGTATATTATTTTGTGTATTGATGTATTCATTGATGGATATTTGTGTTGTTTATATCTTTTGGATATTGAGAATAATGCTTTCTTAAAAAATATTTATTCATTTTTTTAGTTGTAGGTGGACAGAATATCTTTATTTCATTTTTATGTGGTGCTGAGGATCAAACCCAGGGCCTCAACGCATGCTAGGCGAGCACACTACCACTGCACCATAACCCCAGCCCCGAGAATAATGCTTTTTAATGCTAAGTTTTATAAAGTGATTGCAATGATTTAGTGATAACATAATTTTGGTTTATCTTGATGAGTTAGATGTATAGGGAAACTTACTAGAAGAGTACATATTATGGAAACCAGCATGTTCATATTTGCTATGAAAACGTACAAAACCTGAAATGGTTGATCAGCATTAGAATCATGGGTCTCTGAACATCTTCATGCTTCTCTACATTTTAGAAATGGAACCATTTGATCTGATAGCATTGCTTTCTAAGAAGCAACATGTGGCTTACAGGTCTGTTTCCCCTCAATAGTAAGAATTTGTTTCTGGATGAGGAAGTCAAGTCCTATAGAAGCAACAGGAATTACTGTGGCAGACAATGCTCTGCTTATCCTGCATTGCCTGATTGGCCTTTACACAGTGTCCTCATTTCTCTTGTTCCAGCTGGTCCTCTGTATTTGCGGGTTCCCTATCTGAAGATTCAGCCAACCATGGATCAAAAAGATCAGAAAAATTTTTTCATCTGTACTGAACATGTACATACTTTATCCATATCATTGTCATAAATAGTACAGTTTAACTATTATTTTATGTAAATTTACATTGTATGAGGTATTATAAGTAATGTAGAGATGATTTAAAGTATATGAGAGGCTCAGGACTGAGGAAGGAAGATGACTTGAGCCCAGGAGTTTGGGGCCAGTCTGGGCAATATAGAAAAAGGCTGTCTTAAAAATAGTACAGAGGAGAAGGTACGTAAGATATAAGCAAATACTATGCCATTTTATATGCAGGACTGGAACACCCACAGATTTTGGTCTATGCAGGTGGTGGTGGAGTCCCCTGAAACCAATCATGCCTGTATATTGATGTCTGATTCCTCCATGACTGACAGATTTACTCTGGGATCAAGAAATTGACTCTTGACAATCAAGACAGCTCCCAAAGCTGAAGAATCATACCCCCATAAGGTTTTATTTTATTTTTATTTTTTCACAGTTTAGGATACTTTTTATTTATTTATTTTCCACTTTTTTTGTGCATTATAGTTGTACACAATGGGTAGAATTTCTTCATGTGAGAGTTCAAAATAGAAATAAGGACTTGTTGCTAGTATAAATGTGCTGGGTTGTCAGTGACCTACTCAGTGGAACCTGATTGTGCTTCATCACATGGAAAGAGCCATCTACCTGGTAGCTCCGTCTACCCACTGATACCAGTTGTCAGATTTGGAGTCCATGGTCCTTGCTGTTAGATCTGGCTGCCAGAAATCTCACAAGATTAATTTTCTCAGCACTTTGAAAAACTCAGCAGGCAATAAGATGATAGAATATCTGCTTTTATTTCTTCACTTGCAACTCACTCCAGGAAAAAAAAAATGAGTCCACAGGGGAAGCAAATTTTCCAATGTAAAGACTTTCTTATTACAAGCCTTCATAGGGTGATGAATCATAATAATTCAGTTTTGTTAAATCAAGAATTATTTAGATCAACTACTCTTTAGCTGTGTGTCCCTTTCTAATTAAAATCATATCTGATCTAATAGAACTAGGGTATTCAATATTTAATTTATTGAAAAAAATCAACAAAATGAATGATTATAATTTAATCTCAGTTAATAAATTAATCTAATTTTGGATGTGCTAAAGTACTTTTAATGACCATAAGCAATGATTTGTTGTTTGGAGGCAGAAGTTGATGAGGCAGATATTTGCTAATTTCTTCATGACTATTAAAATCACATTATAACATTAATGTAACTTGTTTGTTTCATTAATTCTTGACATAAATATAAAGTTAATTTCATTAACTATCTCATAAAAAATTTATGCTTATACATGTGAAGTTCCTAATGATTCATTTGCTGCAATTGTTTTATAGCAATTTATTTTTATAGGTAATAGCAAGCATGCTTTTCCAGACTAGGGGAGGTAGCAGTAATGTTTTGTTGAGAACCAAAATCAGTCCTTTCTGAAACATCACATTTTTTCATGTAAGGACTTCCCTTTCAGGAAATGCATTAAAATTGTCAAGAAAAAAACATTTACTGGAAGTGCATTAATAAAGCATGTCATTCACAATAGTAGTTGAATTTTAATTGAGCTCTGCAGGCTTCCAGAAGAGAGATAGCTGTTCAAAGTATTGCTACTTCTCCCTTCTCTTCTGCCAATGACATCCTCATTCTCCACTAATAGGCCTTTATCTTACAAAAATCATTCAGGACAAATCTCTTGCACAATTACCCCACTCCTCTTAATTAACATCTGCATTGTAGAGCTTATTCTACCAAAGTCATCTTTAGAAAATCTTTTAAGAGGTCTTCAAATTTGTTTTTGTTAATATATGAAAAAAAGTAATTTCTAATTCTTTTTCCTCCTTCGCTTTCATTGCCAAAGGAAAAAAATGGACAAGTTGGTGCATTAAATGGCTGAATATCATAATAGATTTGCATTTATTAATAATACTTATTGAATTATTTTGTGCCTGGAATCTGGCAGAACAGTTCCTGATTATTTTCATTGCAGTAAAATACATTTTCAATCCAAAAGGCAAATGCTTACAATAAAGCTAGATTGTTTACTTAAAAAAGTAAGAAAATAGTGTTCTACGCTCCCCCTATAATGCAGGTTTTAAAAAATCTTATGGTATGTCTTACTGAAATGTGGATCACAAGGAAAGGAAGCTAATAGAACTAAGGTGGGGCCTGGTAATCTTTATTAAAAAAAAGAAAAGAACCTCTGGTGTTTCTGATGTAGGTAGTCTTCAGAACTAATAACAAAAGAAGTACATAACATGTAAAACTGTATGATTTTAAGTGAACTGTTACCATAATGAATTTTTTTGTTTTGACAAATTTTAGTATTATTTATTTTTATGGTCTTGATCTAGAAAATCCTCCAAAAGCTCATATGTTGAAGGACTGGTACCAATGCAGCAATGTTCAGAGTAGGGCTTTTGGGAAGTGATTGGATCATGAGGGCTTTAACATCATTAGTAGGTTAATCTATTGATGGATTTATAGCTGAAGGAACTTATGGGAGGTGATGGAGTTTGTAGCAGGTGCAACTTAGATGAAGGGAGTGGGTCCTTTGGGGCATGCCCTTGGGGACTCTATCTTGTCTTCCCCATCACCCCTGCTTCCCAGCTGCCATGAGGCAAGCAGCTTTGTCCTACCATGTCCTTCCAACATGATGCTCTGCCTCACTGCATGTGCACAGCAAATGAGCCAGTTGACTATGGATTGGAAGCTCTAAAACAGTGAGCCAAAATAAATCTTTACTCTTTTTTTTTTTTTTTCAAGTTCTTTCTTTTTTTTTTTTTTTTTTTATTATTTTATTTTTTTTCCCAAAAGTTGCATTTTAATACATGTTGGCAAACATAACAGAAAAAAACAAATTATCAGAAGCTGTACACACTATTCACTGAAAACATTTGTTGAGGCAAATAGAAAAAAATTGTTACAATCATAATTTTTCTAACTTTGCACAAAATTATAAGCAGA
>CM053404.1:57248445-57323109 GCA_028644305.1 Xerus rutilus
TAAAATTCTCGTACTTGCATCTGTAATTGTATAATTTAAAAACCTAAACAAAACAAAAGCACCTTTGTTAGACAAATTTGTTTAAAACTTAGGAAGTGATATTAAAGAAAGTAAAAAGCTTTAATGTAGTTTGTGGAGAGTGGGAGCATGTGAAAAAAACAAACACAACCTATTAATTATGCATTAAGAATCTCCAATCCACAGTGCTCATGTAACATCAAAGTTCTCAACCATAATGGTTTCTTATTCGCATTTAAGTAAGATTTTTATCTAGTTCTATCACAGTCAGAGGCTAAAACCACAGGAGTTTAAAAAGCAACCCATCATTGAAGGTCAGACCCCTAACAGAGCCTTAATTAGCATGTGGAACGTTTTACCATTTGAAAAACTACATCCAGGGAACACTTTTTTTTTTTTTGGTGCCAGTTGGCTCATATAGTCAAAAGAGTTAAATATCTTATACTTGAAGCATAATTAAAAGAAAACACCATTTATTTTCTCTACCTGTAACACTTCTGATGCCAAACGTGTGTGTTTCTTTTTTTTTTTCTCCCTATACCAACCAATTCTACAATTTTCTGGGTATTAATTGGGTATCCTAAAATTTAACTCTGACACTTATTACTGGGAGTTCATGGAGATTCCACTGATTATGGATTCAGTCTCACAAGACTGTCCCCCATTTTAGATGCCAGTCACAAGTCTGAGGTTGTCACCTGTATTTCTGAACTACTTGCTATAAATCAAGGGTTCCCATACTCCTCTACCTAGGTTTGGTAATTTCCTATGATGGCTCATGAAACTCAAGGAGACAAATCTCATAGTGGTTTTCAGATTCATTATAAAGGATATTACAAAAAGGATACAGATGAACAGCCAGATGAAGAGGCACATAAGGTAGGTCTGAAAAGGTACTGAAGGATGGAGCTTCTGTCCCTGTGGAGTTGGGATGCACCATCGTCCTGGCATGTGGATGTGTTCATTAGCCTGGAAGTTTATCCAGTCTTTTTGTTGAAGGGTTTTTGTAGAACTTTATCTCCAGTCCCTTTCTCCTCCATTTCCTGGAGTTGGTGGCAGGGGTTGAAATTCTAACCCTTTTATCACATGGTTGTTCTATAGGACAGTTCCACCCTGAGGCTTTCTAGGGACTGTGTTCTAAATCATTTTATACCATAAACTCAGATGTGATCAAAAGAGGCTCCTTATAAATAAGAAAAGACATTCCTTTTACTCAGGATATTATGAGGGTTTAGGAGCTCAGTGTCTGGAGACAGGCATAAAGACCAAATATATTTTCATCACACTGTGGCAGCATACCTTTGTTTCCTATAATTTTTAGAGGTTTTCTGTAGTTATAGTTTCTCTGAATACAGAATTGTATCTTGATGGGAATGGTGGCAAGAGAAATAAAACAGAAGGCGAAGTCAATTTCAGATGCAAATAGTGTTTCTTGAAGTAGATGTATGCAGTAATTATATTTAGAAAGCATAACAAAAACATGTACATCTATAGGTTCATGTAGGTTTTGGATCACAAAACTATAATAAACATACTGGGGACTATAGGAATAACTTTAAACTTTCAGGGCTATTTTTAGTGTTTTTTATTTTGAAAAGCTATTGTAATAATATGGTGTAAATATTTGATTTATTTTTCTGGGTTCTTCTTTCATGTTCAAGAATAATGTTGAGTTATTCTAGGGGCCCTAAAATCTCTCTAATTTAAGGCATTTCTGACTTAGATTACAGACTTTTTTTTAAATTAAGAAGACATTTTCTGTAACTCAGTGGTAGAGCGCTTGCCTTGCATGCATTGAGACACTGGGTTCGATCCTGAGCACCACATAAAAATAAATAAGTAAAGATATTTTAAAAAATCCTTATTGAAAAAAAGAAGACGTTTTCTATTGAAATCCTAGTTCATTATAAATGTGCTGTGTAAGGACTGGAATAGAGATAGACAAGTGACTTGCTATTTCAACACTCAGTCCTCAATTATCAAATGAGTGACCTTACATTGCTTACAGATGTTTGCAGATAGAAGGCCCCTAGTGCTTCTGTTAATAGCTACCTGTTTGATATTAGACCAACCACTTAACCTCTCTGGCTTTCATTCTTTCTGCAAATAAAATAAATGGATTAGGTTTAAATTTCCCTGGGATCCTTTCAATTCAAACATTCTATTGATTTTGGATTTTAAGTTTTTAATTTAATGTGTCTTATTGAATTTTCTACTTTTTTTCTTTCTTTGATCCTAGATGAGATGACTTACCAGTTGCAATTTAGCATTCAATTCAAAGCAGCAGAATTTAATGGTAAACCTATCATGCACAAGAAACAATAAATAAACAACCCTATAGCTCATCAGCATACTACAGAGCTTCATATCAATCATGATTATTATTCTTGGATTTTCAGGGGCCGTTCAGATTTCTAATGTATTATGCCATTGTTCATAAAATTAATGGACAGCAGGCTATACTCAGCTACTGTGTGTTTTTTGCCCCATAAGCTATTTAAAAATTTTTCAGTCATGAGATGGGGCACATGATCTCCAGTTTTCCACAATCCAGGCTGTCTCTATGTTTTATGCCAACACTGTTTCATTCATTTGCATTATGTGTTATTCAACTTTTTGTGGCTGTGACCAAAATACCAGACAAAAATAACTTAGAGGAGGAAAAGTTTGTTTTGGCTTAGAGTTTCAGAGATTTAGTCCACAATTGGCCAAGTGTATCACTCTGGAACCAAGGTGAGGCAGAACATCATAGTGGAACTGTGTGGCGAAGGAATGCTGCTTCATTCTTGGCAGCCAGAAAGAAGGGCCTGGGGTGGAGTGGAGTGTCTGCAGGGAAGATGAACCATTCCAGAGCATATCCCCCACTGACCCTTGTCCTCAAGCCACATTCCACCTGCCTATAATTACACAAAATTAGTCCATTCAAACTAGGATGAACTGATTAGGCCACAACTCTCATGATCCAATCATTTCACCTCTCAATTTTCCTGCATTAATACATGAATTTTTGGTGGATACCTCATACAAACCATGATACCTGTCCAGTATCATGAAAATATTTCAGTTTGCAAATCATGTTAAACCATACAAAAACTATATCTTTAAGATGGGAAAAGTGATGTACACTTGTAATCCCAGCTACTTGGGAGGCTGAGACTGGAGGATCATGAATTTGAGCCCAGCTTGTAATGTATCAAAAATCAAAACCAAAACTAAAAAATCCCAAAAGTATATGTTCTAGACCAGCACTCTCTAATGGGGCTTTTTGTGATGATGGAGATGATTTGTCTTTACTGTTTTATAAGATGGTCACTAGCCATAACAACTGTAATGGAGGACTAAATTATTAATGTTTAAATTTTAATTTCAATTTAAATAGCTACATATAAAAGGAGAGGAAATAGCCATATGTGGGCTGGTGTATTACATAATGCAGTATTCAGGCTGTCCGCTTAGTTACATATTTTTGTACAAAAAACTACCCAAACTAATTTTTCTAAAACAATCAGTGGGTCAGGATTTTAGACAGGTCAGAGCACAGATGGCTTGTTGGGGTCTTACCTGGGAAGTTTCAAATGGTGGAATGATTCAGACAGTTCTAGCTACAATCATCTGGATATTGCTTCATGTGTTTCTGATGCCTGGGCTGAGATAATTTGCAGATTGAGTTCAGCTAGGACTATCAACCAGCGTGCTTACATATGACCTTTCTTTGTGGCTTGAGCTTGCTACACCATGGTACCTGGATTCTGAGAGGAAGCATCCAGACATTGAGCATTCCAAAAGTACCATGGGGAAGCTATATGACTTTTTCTGATGTTTTAAGAATTGTGCAATGTCACCTTTAATGCTTCATTCCATTTGTTTCAAGCAAACCACTAATGCCAGCCATGATTTAGTGGGAGGAGTATTAGACTCCATGTCTTGATGCAAGATTGACCAGATCATGAAAAAGAAATATTATGAGAGATGGGAGATATTGTTGCAGTTGTCTCTGGAAAATAAAATTAGTCAATCTGTCTTTTTGCCACACATTCCTTTCATATGAGAAAGGTGTACTTACCCTTCCCCAAAGCCAATGGTTCTGCCTGTGATGGCAGTCACTCAAAATTTAGGATCTTATTATCTAAGTGTATTTGCTGATGTAGCTCCTTGGCAGGAGTTTCTCAGAATATAGTCCTTTGCAGCATCAAATTAAAAATCTTCTGCATAGCAAAGGAAAGAATTAGGAATGTGAAGAGAGAACCCACAGAGTGGGAAAAAAATCCTTGCTAGCTACTCTTCTGACAGAGTATTAATATGTAGAATATATAAAGAGCTAAAAACACTTTATTTCAAAAAATCAAATAACTCAATTAATAAATGGACAAATGAATTAAACAGGCATTTCTTAAGAGGAAGGAAGGAAGCAGTGGCAGGAATAGGAAAGATAGTGGAATGGATCTGACATTACTTTCCTATGTACATATATGCATACACCACAATGAATCTCTGCATCATGTACAACCACAAGACTGGAATCCTAATTAGAATAAGATGTACTTCATGTTTGTGTAAATATGTCAAAATATACCTACTGCCATGTATAACTAAAAAGAACAAATAAAAGAAAAAAATATATAAATGGCCAAAAAATACATAAAAGTGTTCAATATCATTAACAATTAGGGAAATGCAATCAAAAATACACTGAGATTACATCTCACACCAGTCAGAATGGCAGTCATTAAGAATACAAATAACAATAAATTATGGAGAGGATGTGGAGAAAAATGAACACTTTTACATTGTTGTTGGGACTGTACAACTGTAAACTAGTACAACAAGTATGGAAATCAGTATGGAGACTCCTCAAAAGACTAAGCTTGGAACCACCATGTGACTCAGTTATACCACTTTTTGGTATTTATCCTGAAAAACTAAAGTCATCTAACTATAGTGATACATGCATATCCATTTATAGAAGCACAATTCACAATAGCCAAACTACAGAAACCAGTCTAGGTGTCCATCAATGAATGAACAGATAAAGAAAATATGGTATGTATATATATGTATATACACAGTGGAGTTTTATTCAGCCATAAAGAAAAATGAAATTATGGCATTTACAGGAAAATGGAAGGAACTGAGCCCATCATGTTAAGCAAAATACGTCAAAATCCGAAGGTTAAAGTTTGTATGTTTTCTCTCATGTGGAAGCTAGAAAGGGAAAAAAAGAAAACAAAGGTGGGGGTAGATTTCCTAAAAATCAAGGAGATCAGTAGAGGAGAGGAACCAAAGGGTGGGAGGTGGGAGAGGAGAAGTGCTGGGGAGTGATATTGGCCAAATTATATTGTTATATTGTGTGCATGTATGAATATGTAACAACAAATCCTATCAATATATATATAACTATAATACACCAATAAAAGTATGGAAAAAATATAGACCTTCATCTTCTAAGGTCTTTGGCCCAAAGAAGCAAGTTATTTTCCCCCTTCCCCTCCCATGCACCAAGGTAGACATTCATAGGTTAACTGTAGTAGACACTCCTATTACGGGGATTGGAGGGATGTGGGCAGACCAGAGATCTTTCTGCAATGGTCTCCCCAAAGGTATACCAAGTTGAACAGCTATCCATGCTTCAAACTACTTTCACAAGAAATCAGGGAATAGACTTTAGTGCCCACTTTTAGTATAATAAAAGGTAAAGTCTATTGAAAAGGCAGGAAGAATTGTTGACTGCATCATCCTTCCCCAAACTCCAGGCAATGCAGGATGAAGAGAGATGCCTTGTGCTTGGCGGATGGAGAGAGAATTAATTCTAGGTTTTAGATTTGAAACCCAGTACAAGGCCCACCATTGTGAAATGTAGTGCTGGGTACAGGGCTATTGGTCATTGGGCCAAATCTGAAAACAGTCACTGGAACTATGTTAGGCTAGGTGCCTGACAGCTTCCATAACCTCTCTTCCAACTTGGGATGGTAGCTGAGAACAAAACTCCATCAACCAGGGAGCAGGGCAGTAAAGTTAGGAGAAGATATTTTTTTCCTGGAGTATAGTGCCAGGCTTAAACGGTGTAAAATAGCACCCAGTAGAAACTGAGGATCTCAAATACTGGCCAGAGCTCACAGACAGATCCTTTAGACCAGCTTGACCTCAAGTTGGACCCTGTGTGCTGGTGGGACAGGCTCAATTTTACACTTTTACCATTTCCAGATTTATAGTGGACCTGGGGCACACTTGCCCTCCACTTGAGACTGTGCAGACCCCTGTTCTGTAAGACCAAGGTGTGACACAGCTTAGCATCAGCTTTATTAGCCAAGGCACTGCTTCCACCATCCATTCCTCAACCTTGGGCAGCACAGCTATCACCAGGCCAATGCTCACAAACAAGACTCTGAACTTTGGTGAGATAGACTTAGGTTTTGGCCTGCTTCACTGACAGCTGTGAAATGGGACTTGCTGTACTCCTGAGACTATGCAGTTCCTTGTGAATGTGAGACTCAGGCATGAATCAACTGAGCATCAGCCCAGGTGAAGGGACTGTCTTCACCGACACTATCCCTACCTTGGGAAGCATAGTGTGGTATAAGACCCCACTCACCAGGGATAGGACAGAGTAGTAAGCACAGGACTTTGAGATTTAGTGCTGGGCTTGTGAGCCTTAATGATGAGCATCCTAACAGCCCTCACTCCAGGCCAGTCTGTGGACGGCACCTCTGGAACAGCTGCAAGAGCAGGGAAAGACACATGGCCCTAGTCTATCTGACTTCTATTCTAGCTAGCATCACCAGTGGTCCTGAGCTATGAGGCTACCTTGGCAATAGGCTGCCTTGGCCTTACCTCAGTGTTGTGCTAGTCTCGGTGGGCTGTGGGTTAATGGTGTGACACAGCTTGGTAATATTGGTAGCTACAGGTATAACATAGGGCCTGGGGCTGGTCCATCCATGGTGACTCTGCCTGGAGCTGGGCAGAATCTTACAGTGCCTGATTACATGCCTGTAACTGTGGATAAAGTACCTTGGCCTTTAATGCCCAGGTGGTGTTGCATGGTAACAAGCATCAAGAGGAAACCATGACTTCACCTAATAATCAAAATATGTTAAGATATGGGCAATACACAAACATGTAAAATGGGATATCAAAAATCTAAAATGTGGAGGAAGAATAGAGTGCAAAGATAAAGGTTATTATATTTTCTCCTGTTCTTTATGATCACTTAAAGTTATTAGCATTTCAAAATAGCTTGTTACAATCAAGAGTTTTTTTGTAAGTCTCGTGGTAATCACCCAAAAAGATCTATAATAAACATTGCAAAAATAATAGGAAGTGAAATACTGTACTACAGTAAATCACTTAACCATGAAGAAAAACCATAAAAGAGGAAGAAAGGACCTATGACAAAAGTAGAAAATAAGTTACCTAATGACTGCTGTTAAGAACTTGCCTATCAATAATTAACTGGAATGGAGTGGATTAAATTGTCTTATAAAAAGTCTTAGTGTGACTGAATGGAAAACCAAATACAAAAAGAAAAATGAAGATTCATCTGTATGTTGCTTTCAAGAAACTTTACCTCAAAGGAGACACAGATTGAAAGTGAAGGCTTAGAATAAGATATTCCATCAAGTGGAATATGAAAGAAGCAGGAGTAGCCATACTTAGTTAAAATAGACTTGGAATCAAAAATAGTAAACAGACAAGGAAGCTCATTATACAATGATTGAAGGGTCAATCAGCAAGAGTAAAAATTCTAAATACATATGCACTCAATATTAGAGCACCCAGATATGTAAAGCAAGTATTAATTGGCCTAAAGGGAGATATAGATTGTACTGCAGTAATAATTTGGGACTTTAACATCCACTTTCAGCAATGGATAAATAATCTGACTGAAAATCACCAAAACAATCCAAGTTAGATTGTGCCCTAGACCAAATGGCCTAACATACATGTTCAAACACATTCCATCCAATAGCTATCAAATACATATATTTCTTGTCAGCATCACGTTAAAGGCCACAAAACAATTCTCAACAAATTAAAAAAAAAATTAAACTGTATTCAGTATCTCTCTTGACCCCGATGCAAAAAACTATAACTCAATACAAGAAACTTTTTCCAATAACTTTAGAAACTATATAAATATGTAGAAATTAAATAATTTACTTTTGAATGGATTAAGGAAGAAATCAAGAAGGAAATTAAAAACACATTCTACTAGGCCAGCATTACTCTGATACTAAAACCAGATAAGAATGCAACAAAAAAAGAAAGCTTCAGGCCAATATCCTTGGTAGACATAGATGCAAAAATCCTCAACAAAATACTAGAAAAAAAATCCAACAGAGAATTTAAAGGATAATTCATCATAAGCAAGTGGGATTCATCTGAGGAATGAAAAAATTGTTCAATATATGCAAATAAGTATATGTGATAGATCACATCAACTCAATGAAGGACAAAGACCATATAATCATCTCAACAGGCATTTGGTAAATGTTAACACCCCTTTGTTTTAAAAATGCTGAACAAATTTGGCATAGAAAGAATATACCTTAGCTTAATACAATTCATTTATAAGTCAACAGTTAACATTTTATTGATGGGAAAAAGATGAAAGCTTTCTAAGATCTGGGAAAAGACAAAGATGCCAACTTTTACTACTTTTACTCAACACAGTGCTAGAAGTTCTAGCCAGAACAATCAGTTTTAGAGAGAATAATTAGTTTAAAAAAAGAAAAAGGCATCCTAATTGGGAAAGAAGTCAAATTGTCATTGTTTGCAAATGTCATGATCATATATATATAAAACTCCTAAAACTGCACCAAAAACTGTTAAAACTAATAAATAAATTCAGCAAGCAATAAATTATAGGATACAAAATCCACATATGAAACTAGTAGTAGTGCTATATGTCAATAGCACATTATCTGAAATAAAAATCAAGAAAGCAATCCCATTTACAATAGCTACCATACAACAAAAATAAAAGAAATCTAGCTATAAGTTTCATCAGAGGTTAAAGATCTCTACAGTGAAAATTACAAAACATTGATGAAAGAAGTTGAGCAGAACATGAAAAGTGGAAAGACACACTGTGTTGATGGCTTGGAAGAATCAATATTGTTAAAATTTCCATACTTTCCGAAGCAATTTAGATTCAATACAATTCCTTCAAAATACCAATGATTTTCTTCACAGAACTAGTAAAGGCAATTCTAAAATTTATATAGAGTAGAGCCATGAAAACCCTGCGGAGCCAAAGTCATCTTGAGCAAAAAGAACAAAGCAGGAGTCATTATCCTGCCTGTAGTAATGATTTCTACAAAGCTGTCGTAGTCAAAACAGCATGGTATTGGCACAAAACAGACATAAAGACCAATGGAACAGAACAGAGAGATTAGAAGTAAACCCACACATCTACTGCCAACTGATTTTCAACAAAGGTGCTACGAACACACATTGAAGAAAGGACAGTCTTTTCAATAGATGGAACTGGAAAAATTAAATATCCACACACAGAAGAATGAAACTAGATCCCTGCCTCTTGCCAGTTATAAAAATCAGCTCAAAATAGATTAAAAGCTTAAATATAAGACCCCAAACTATGAAATGATTAGAAGAAAACAGGGGGATGTTTTAAGACGTTGGAATGGGCAAGGATTTTTTTTTTTGACTCCAAAAGCATAGGAAATAAAAGCAAAAACCAACAAATGGAATTACACGAAACTAAAAACCATCTTCACAGAAAAGCAAACAAACAACAGAGTGAAGAAACAACCTATAGAATGGGAGAAAACAATTGCAATGTATACATCCTGCAAAGGTGTGATATCCAGAATATATAAGGAACTCCAACAACTCATTAGCAAAAACCAAAATAACCTATTTAAACAAAGGACAATAACTCTAGACATTTCTCAAAAGAAGACATACAGGTATGTGAAAAAACACTTAACACTAATCATTAGGAATATGCAAATTCAAAGCATAATGAGATGTTGTCTCACTCTAATAACAATGGCTATTATCAGAAGACTATAGAAAATAAGTGTTGGTGAGGATATAGACAAAAGGGAACCTTTGCATACTGTTGGTTAGAATGTAATTTAGAGCACCTCTTATGGGAAATAGTATGGCAGTTTGTCAAAAAATGAAAAATAGAACTCCCGCTACTGGGTATATATCCAAAGGAAGGGAAATCAATATGTCAAAAAGACATCTGCACTCTCACATTTATTGCAGCACTAGTCATCATAGCCAAGAAACAGAAATAGTCTGTGTCGGTCAGTTGATGAATCTTAAGACAAATGTGGATCGTACGCACAATGGAATAGTATTCAGCCACAAAAAGAATGAAATCCTATAATTTGTGGCAAAATGGGTGGAACTTGAGAACATTATGTTAAGTAAAATAAGACAGGCACAGATAGCCAAGTATTGCATGATCTCATTTATGTGTGGAATAACATAATAAAAATATAGTAATAATATATATTAATAATATATAATAATATGTATAATATAACAATAATAAAATCAACTTTCTTAGGAAAAAAAGAGTTGAGAGTAGAATGGTGGTTACTAGACACTGGGAAGAGCAGGGGATCCGGGGTGTGTTGGGGAAAGTTTGATCATTGGGTACAAAGTTAGAGTTAGGTAGGAGCAAAAATTTCTGGTATGCTCTTGCATAGTATGGTGATGAAGATAACAATAATGTACTGTGCATTTCCAAAGTGAGAAATAAGGTTTTTAAAAAAGTTTTCTCCATAATGCAATGATAAATGTATAAGGAGAAAAATATGTTTAACTTAATTTAAGTGGTATACAATGTATACATGTACTGAACTTTACATACTACCTTAATTCGTATAATTTTTATTTTTTAGGGATCAGTTAAAAAATTTAAGAATACCAAAAACTAAACAAAACAAAAGAAAACAAAAAAGGTATGAGAAGATAGAATAGTTGGGAAGTACATAGATGTCACTGATTTATAGAGATTCTGAAATTTAGCTAGTCATGTGTCTTCAGTTACTTGATTCAGGCTTACTTCTGTTTCCTGGTAATGATTCTCTGTGGGTCTTGGCTCCATCTCTGGACTCTTAACTTTATCCTTTGAGTCATTCTGTATTTTCTGTAAAAACTGTGCTGTCTTTGTTGCTGAGTAGTTCTTTCAGCCTGGTTCCTAATCACAATTGTTTGAGGGTACAAAGACATCTCTTCATTTTGTGAGATCCTATCCCTTTCAATTTGAGTAGGTGGTGCTTATATCCATACAAATCTCCTAAGATTTTTGTGGGTTCTATAACTTAACAGGAATTGACTCCATCAGATAATAACCACAATCACAAATTTCTTCAAGTCATACTCTTCTCTATTTTGGGATCCCTATGTTGAGGGACAGCTTTAAGAATTTTGAATTCCCTATTGTTTCCCAGGAACATCCTTACACTCCTTAGAAGGTCTTTATTCCAGCTGAATCCTCCAGACATCATTTCCTGAGGTCTTAGCAAGGATCATACAGCTCAACCTGGATTTGCTCTTTGTACAAAAGCCCTTTCTCATCTTGAGTCATTTGCTTTCTACAGACTGGGATTGAGCAACAGTTTTATTGTTGAATCCAGTAAGTCCTGCCTCTTTCTTATAGCATTTCTAAATTCTTCTTGAAAATAGAAAATTCTTTTTTAGCACCTCTCTTTTATTTTTAGCACAAAAAAACCAGTTGACCCTTTTGATATTTGCCTGGAATCTTCTTAGACGGATCTATCAATTCATTAAGTATTTTCCGTAGTACTACAGGTGACAGTTTTGCTAAAATTTCTACCACTTCACGAATCCCCTCTTTTCCAGCTTCCAGAAACATCTTCCACTCAGTTTTTATGGGGAGCCTCCTTGAGGCCTATCAAGTGTCCATTCTCTGTCTTGTTCCCAAACCAGTGAATGGCAACATGTTTCAGTGGTACCAAATAACCATTAAAAAAAAGTCCATATAAAATTTGATAGGTCAGGAATTTGTAGAGGGCATTGTGGACCTGATTTGCCTCTGCTCCACAATGTCTGGAGTTTCTGCCAGGCAGATTTGAATGGCTGAGGGCTGGTTTAGGAGGTTTCTGTGTTCACATGTTTTGGCACTTGGATAGACTTGAAGGCTGAGCTCAACTGAGTCTATTAGCTGAATTCCTCACATTGGCTCTTCATATAACTTTGGATTTTCACAGCATAATGGTTGTATTGTGAGACTATGTCAAGGGAAGGATCATCCAGAGAGTCAGTGTTTTAATGGAAATTGGGTAGATGGAAGCTGCATGGACTTTTGAGATAAAACCTCAAAGTCATACAACATTGCTTTCATTGCATTTTACTGACTATTAGAGAGTCAGCAAGGCCAGTCTAAATATGAAGAACAAGGAATTAGACTTTACCTCATGGTGTGGGAATGGCAGGTCATGTTGCAGAGGAGCATGTAAGATGGGAAATGTTATTGGAACTATTTTTGGAAAATAAAACTTACCCATTGTGTTAAAATTCTGTATCAAATAATGTAGGGAATTTGGAATTTTTCAAGTCAGTTCCTTCTATATATAACAAATAAATTAAATTACTTTCTTCTTTCTGAGCTGGGTGTGGATAGAGTGCTTACATCTTTGATTTCTTCTGTGTAACTTAGGGAGGAGAAACAAATGAAATTTTCTTGTTTGTTCTGGTACAAGGGATTGAACCCAAGCAAACTTTGAGCCACATCCCCAGTCCTTTTGTTTAATTTTATTTTGAGATAGGGTCTCACTAAGTTGCTTAGGGCTTCACTAAGTTGCTGAAGCTGGCTTTGAATTTGTGATTCTCCTGCCTCAGCCTCCCGAGCTGCTGGGACTACAGGCATGCGCCACCATACCCTGTGAAATTTTCTAGTATCAAAAAGAGTTAAGTCTTTTTGGTCAGCAGAAACCTGGTATGGAATTTTATCATGTGGTAAGATGCTACAGGCTACTGCCATTTTTTTTTTGTACCAGGGATTGAACTCAGGGGCACTTGACCATTGAGCCACATCCCTAGCCCTATTTTGTATTTTATTTAGAGACAGGGTCTCACTGAGTTGCTTAGCACCTCGCTTTTGTTGAGGCTCGCTTTGAACTCGCAATTCTCCTGTCTCAGCCTCTCGAGCCTCTGGGATTACAGCTCTATTTCCATTTTTTAATCCTTTAAATTTAAGGGATGATAGAAGACTTGTAGAACTCTGGTGTTAGGGACTCAGGATTACATCTCAGAAGTATGACACATGGAAAAAAATGGAACTAAATCTTAGGACAGGTAGAACACCTTCCTGGCTGAATGGTAGTTTTGTTTGTCTTCTCAGGCTATGGCTAGGTTCAGACTTCCACTCTTTTCTTTCTCCTTTTGTATTTGTAGTGGGAACATTTAAATGATTACCAAAGCATTAGGAGTCCATCTGTAAATATATATCAATTAAAAATAAAAACAACAAATAAATCTTCAGAAAATACTTGTTCACCACACTGGGAGCTTATTATCAGATCCTGCTTTGTAAATTGAGTTGCTCTGGGATTAAATAAGATCAGACTCATGTAGCAACCCCAGATCTCGTGTGTCTTTTAGCTATGAATAGGATGCTGAGAACCTCAGAGCAAAGGATATGCTAACACTCACCCACTTCCTGTGGGAGTACTAGTTCTCATCTCATGCAGCCTGAAAAGAAACTCCTGTCTGCCTTCCTAGTTCCCATTTCTTGGTCCAGGGTGGGCCCTGTATGGATGGAAAAGCAATGATGCAAAAGGAAGGAAATTACTGCTTTCTCTTAGCCTCATCACTTGTAGGTTTCCTGCTTCCAGTGCTAGCTTTCTCAGCACCTCTTTTATTTATTTTCCCATCCTTTCTTCAAGCTTATGTCTGCTGCTTGTTTTAGGCTTTCCTGTTTTAACTAGGAGGTTCAAGAAGTGCTCGAACACCTGGAATCTCATTATCCTTTGATGTGTAAATAGACCTCCACTTCTCAACCACCTACAGGTCCACTGTCATTGCCAGTGTGCACAGAATCTGAGAGGAAGAGTGCAAGAGGGTCCGCAGGCGGATGTTTTTCTTCCCAGATATTAGTATGTAGCTGTATAGTAAACAAAAAAACTTGATGCTTATCTCAGGAGCAAAAAATATTGGGGGAAAATGGGAAATGAGGGGAAGGGAAGGCAGAAATCTTGCTAGAGGCACCAAATTGCACTAAATGAAAAGCAATCCTGATATATAGGGAATGCAGAGGTAGAGATGGGAGCTGCAATGAGGTGCCTGCTGTTATACCCTGCTGCCCACACCCTAGATTACCTGTTGGATTCTCAGACACAACACATCCATATATGGCAGAACCTCATGGCTAAGCCATAGGTGTGTGGCTTAGAGGTAGGGAAATACCAGGAGGGGCAGATGCTGACCTTGCCCATGACTCTCCTTCGTAAGACATATGAAAACATATTCTAGTAAATGTCCTGTTCAACACAATGGCCAGATTCTACAGAGAAGCATTTTGTTGCCAAAAAGTGTCCTGTAAAGCTCAGGGAGATTACAAAAAGGCAAAATTGGTATGTTTTCTTGTAATCAAGGTCTCAAGTCAATATTTAACAATATTGAAAAGCAAATGTAGAAAGGTGAATTTCTTTGTGAAATAAGTGGAATTACATGTTGATATCAACACTGCTGCATTCATGTTGTTGAGCAACAGGAAATATTGACACTCTTTTAGCCGTCTTTCTTCCTCCCTCCCTTCCTTCTTTCCTTTCTTCCTTTCTTTCTTTTTGGTATTGGGAATTGAACCCAGGGGTGATTAACCACTGAGCTGCATCCTAGCCTTTTAAAAAAATATTTTTTATTTTGACAAAGGGTCTCACTAAGTTGCTTAAGGCCTGGCTCACCATGAACTTGCAATCCTCCTGCCTCAGAATTCCCAGCCGCTGGGACTGTAGGTGTGTGTCACCACATCTAGCTTAGCAGTTTCTTAATAGTTTTTTTCTTTCATTCACACAGATAAATTGTAGTAGAATGGAATGATTGGAAGCATAGTAAGCTTGGATTAGTATCATCTCATAGAAATGAGAATTAAATAATGTGAAGTCATAACTAATGTTATATAGTTGTATTCATTATCCTGTTCTTGAGTCTCTATAGCCAAAGAAAATACAAATGTTTTAGGAAACTTTCTGATTAAATATCAGAAAAGCCTTTCATTTTTTTCATGTTCTAAATTAAATATTTTCTTTTTTCCCCCCTGTAAATTAGCAATCTAAAGGGGACATCAGTCAAAAGAGTTTATAAAATATTATGAGTGATCATTTATGAACTCCACTGCTCTATGGTTCTTGAATCATGAGCTTTCTTTCCTTGAACTCTTTCAAAATGCCAAACATATCACTGTTCTTTCTCCCTTTACTTCTAGTCTTAGTTTTGCATAACCTGGTCACTGCTTCCCTGAGTGGGCAGGGATGACCTGGTTCTCTGTTCTATATCCAAGATCACTGTGATGTTGAATTACAACTCACTATTCATCATTTGATGCCCTAAAAATCAGGCTTCCTATTTTGCTTAACAGAATATTGCAAAGAATCAAAAATGAAAAAAAATTCTCATGAGGCAGTGCAAGAAGTAAATATTTTAAAGACCCATCATTTTAACTTAGTCATCTCTAAGAAAAGACAAGCCTAAACTTCATGGTGCTCTGTATTCTTGGTGACAGTTGCATACATCTCTTTTCCAGATGAAGGATGGATGATCATGTAGGAAATGAAAAGTTCTTGCTTGCTGAGGCAGGCTTGTTCAAAACCTCCTGGCATACCAAAGAATGTCAGTCCCAAATTAGATTAACTTTGACCTTAATCTTCCAAGGATTTGCCCAAATCCCCCTGGTTTCAAGTTTGCTTTTGCTAAAGTTTGTTTTATAGTCTCCAGTGGACATTGTTGATTACTGTCTAATGTATGTTCAATTTGGACATTGGTCATCTGTTTCTTTTTTAAAAATTTTTTATTAGTAAATTATAGTTGTACATAATATTGAGTTTCATTTCAACATAATCATACAGACATGGAATATAATTCTCTCCATTTCAGTTCCCAGTGCTTCCTCGTTTCTTCCCTGGTTGCCTTCCTTATTCCCCTTCCTGTACTCTACTGGTCTTCTCTCACTTATTTATTTATTTTTTCAAATTGGTGCTTGTAAGGAGCATATGCCATAAACATGCCTGGACATGCTGGAGACTCACTAAATTGCTGGCCTTATGGCTGTTCCTTATGGAACAGCAGCCATTGGCATGCTTATTCATGCCTGCTTGCAATTGATAAGGGGCTGTAAGGGGCACTAGCTATAGGCATGCTTAGCAATGACTGGTTACCTTTGATAGAGAGCAGAGCTCCATGGACATGAACAAGGAATATGTTCGGTTGCAATTACATCATCTCACTGGACATAACCAGTGGATATTGACTTTTGCTGGGTGTAACCAATAACCAGCTTACACTGCCAACTTGGAACTGTATTTGAACTACTTGTCCTGCCACATAGGAGTCTTTTGCTCCAAGGACATCAGTGAGACTGGCCGCCTTGCTGTCTGTCCCTGGATCAACTCCACCATTCTCTGACATCCAGCCATCGGCTGGAGAGAACCACCAGACAAGGACGTCGTCTGCTCTTTGGCTAAGAGAAGTCACGTGGCACTGGAGGTATTTTGGGGCTTGTGGTCACCCTAGGATTGTGTGAATTACTTGTAGTGTTTAGTTGCCCTAGGAATGTGACTTACCTTTAGTGTTTAATTAGTGCACATTGAATGCTAGTTGGGGTGCTCCAGCACACCCAACACCTTTTGCATTAATTGATTATATTTGATGATTGGTGTGATTGAATATACACTTGCAATTAAGGACAATCCGCCTCTGAGTAATTATTAATTGCCTAGCTTGCAACAGTGCTGTGTAGATAAACATAAAGGTGGATTCATATATGTACATAGCATAATTTTGTCAATTTTATTCTGTATTTCTTCCCTTTCCAATCTCTTCTCACTCCCCCTCTAACCACTTCCTCTATTCCACTGATGTCCCCTCTATTTTTGTGGGATTCTAAACTCTTCTATATAAGAAACTCATTCAGTCCTCACAACAACCCTAAAATAGGTATTATCCCCAGAGAGGCTGAGTAAATTGCTCAAGTCACAAAGCTGAGGTGGAATTCAAGCCAGGAAGTCTTGGCTTTTGAACCTGTGTTCTTAACCACTGTTCTAAGTTGATGAATGACTTATACTGTGGTCTTCTGAGGAAAAAAAAAAGGCCAAGTGAGGAGATAAGGGAGGGAGAAATTTAGGTCTGTGTAAGATGGCTTCCAGTGAGGAAGGCTAAAGAGGCAGGAAGATTTAAAGTGGTTCTTTGGGTTAATTTTTGTATTCTTGTCACCAGGAATTAAACCATAGCCCTGTGATAGTTTGGCAGTGATTTCTTCAGTTGGTCATTGTTTAATAAAAGAACACGATTTTTCATCTATGTCATGGATCAACGCTAATTGTCTTTAGTTGTGTTTCTGATAAATCATCTTAAGGAAATAAGACCTTTAGTTATTTCTGATTTTAACTGCTTACCCCAAACCCACTTTTAAAAGGCTACTGACTTGAAGGAAATAGTCTGCAGTGGTCTTGCTACAGTCTGAATTTTTATTTCCTCTTGAAATTCATATGTTGATATCTTACTTCCCAAGGTGATGGTATTATGTGGTGGAGATTGAAAGAGGATTAAGCCATGAGATGCAGGCCTCATGCATGGGATTTAGAACATGGCTTACTCCAATTTGTGTGCCATAACAGAATCCCGCAGACTGGATAATTTATTAAAAAAACAGATTTATTGGCTTACAGTTTGGAGGCTGGTAAACCTGATATCATGATACCAGTAAGTCTGGTGATTTTGATTCCAAAATGGTACCTTGAATGCTCCCTTATTCAGAGGGGGGAATAGCTTAGTCTTCACATGGTGAAAGGCAGAAGGTCAAAGAGAGAGGTGATGAGGCAAACTTGCCTTTTTGTAATGGCATTAATGAGAGTGCCACCTTTATGGCCTAATCATCTCTTAAAGGTCCCACTTCTTAATATTGCTATGATGACAGGTTTTGAGGGGCACAAACATTCAACCCATGAGAGTGTGCTTAGGAAAGAAGCCAGAGGGAGAGACCTCTCCCCTTGATCCTTCTGCTGTGAGACTGTAGTGAAGGCTGTGCCTTTACAACAGGACATGGGCCCTCACAAGACACCAAATCAGCTGCATCTTGGCTTTTGACTTCTCAGCCTCCAAAACTGTGAGAAATATATTTTTGTTGTTTACAAGCCCACCAATACCATATTTCTCCTCACAGGGTATAGTAGCTCATTGTTAGAGTCCCCTCTGAATAAATTTAGCTCTTAGTTTTTCCTTCATCATGCTCCATTGAAACAGCTGCTTGCCAAGGTTCAGGAATTACATTACTCTATTGTTTCTTGTGCCTAAAGCTATTAATTATCAGGGGAAAAATGTCGATTTTGTTAGAGACAACAGTTCTGTAACAACAATATTATTGTCTCAGAGAGGTAAATACAGCGCATTTGGGCATATTTGTGAGAAGTAAGTTTAAATAAAATTGATTACGGGTTTTGAAATGAAATATCCAGAAAATTCACTCTTGCCATAGAGGAAGGAACAAGAATGACTTTTCTAATAGAGATTCTTATCTTTCTTTTCATAAGAAGAGCATTGAGGACAGTTTGTATGAAAGGATCTCTGTTCAATTTAAAGAGCCAGGCAGTCACACCAGATGGGAATAACCTCATCTCTGATTTCCCATTTTCAATTTCTTTCTTTGAAATAATGGTGACTGATCCTGCTTCTGGGGAGAAAACTAAATGATGTACTGGCATGAATGTGGCAAAATGGATGCAATGATAGCATTTACCTTTTTCTTCCATTTTTATCACCTCTTGAAAGGAATATGAAACAAATTCAACAGACTGGAATTGTGAGCCCTTTCTCATTTTTCCATTTGACATGACTATGTATTATAAAAACATGAATGAATTAATCTAAATAAGACCACAAGGGACAAAAATATTAAAAGTTATTTATCCATCTCATATTTACTGGTCATCTATACTTGCCAGCAATGTGTTAACACAAATAATGTTGTTGTATAATATGGATATATTGATTCTATTTACAGATTAAAACAATTTTTTGAATACATCTGGGCATGGTGGTATACAATGGTAATCCCAGTGATTTGGGAGGCTGAGGCAGAAGGTTCCCAAAGAAAAAGAAAAAGAAAAAAAAAAAAAGAAAAAGAAAAAGCAAAAAGCAAAAAGAAAAAAGGGCTGGGGGTGTAGCTCAATAGTAAAGCACCACCAGGCTCAGTATCCATTACTTCTCCCCCCAGTTCTTGCATGCATATTAAAATACCATGAAATACAATGTTTAATCTCTGAGATTAGTAGTCTGATAGATTTACATTGGAATTCCAGTTCTGACATTTACCTGTTGTGACCTTAGGCAAGTGATTTTAACTGTCAGGCCTCTGGAAAATGAGGATTTAAAAGAACCCAAGATAATTATTATGAAGATTGAGTGAAATAATACATGTAAAGTATATAGTTTTAGGCCTAATATTTAATAGAACTAGATAAATGGTAATTCTATTACTATTATAACATATCTCTATTATTGGCTAACACAGCAGCTTCTCTGAGTAAGAGTAATGTGCATTGAAAATTCCACTAGTTAACAGGAATTAATTAATGGGGAACACTGCAGACAACTTAATGAAAAGATTAACTCATGAAAGATTTTAACCAAAGTATAGATTTATGGTTTCAAATTCACATGTCAATAGGCTAACAGAATATATAATAGTGTTCCTAGTCTAGAAATAGATAGCAGATTAATTATTTATATGATAAAGCTAATTAATTGGTACTTAACTCACTAAATTGTAAACAATGCTAATGAGAAAAGCAATCTATCAAGGACATTATGTCATCCTTTGAATAGCATTCACACAGACTCTACACTTCATACTAATGACTAAAGGACAACCGTTTGTCTAGAATAGCTGTAGATGGGATAAATTTATGAAGATATACATGGGGAAGATCTGTACCTTCTTTAGAATATTGGTTACCTTGGGGAGAAAAGTTTGAAAATGGGCGGTGGGGGGAATTTGGAAATAGAATATTTTTAATATAGTGTTGCTGAAAAATATTGAAAAAGATTGAAATAATTCCAAGTCTAGGAACCAGGTCCATGTAGTTGCTGATGTAGTAGTTTCTAGAGTTTTCACTTTGAAAAATCTAATTAAAATGAAAAACAGCAAACAAGAGTTGTGGAAGTGAAGACAATGATTCTATGCCTGCCTTCGTGAAGTTTTGCTATAAAGGTAAGTTAGAAATAAAATAGTAGTTGGAGGGGAAAGATAGAGAGCCCAAAGTAAACTTTATAAAGATGGGAGACATGGAAACATCTCTGAGTTCCTATGGAGTAATGCAGTGGAGAGGGAGAAATTCATGGTGCAGTAGAGAGGACATAACCAGAGGAGAAAAGTTTGAGAACTCAAGAAGTAGAAAGGCTCTGCTAGAAGCAGAGACAGTCTCATCTCTGTACCAGCAGTGAGGTTGGGAGGGAAGTGGAAACATCCCTACTCCTGGCCCTGGGATGGGATGAAGAGCAGGAGGACAGCCTTGCCCTCTGGAAGTTGAGCAAGATGTGAGGACCTTCATGGGCACGCTGTTTCTTCCTCTGTCTCTCCAACAAGCTTCTCATCAAAGACTGGACTCTGACCCCCTTTTACCAAGCCTAGCCTTGCTTGGTTCTGAAGGCCCTCTTTTCCCTCCAAGTTATTGCAATGGCACACAACCTCTGTTCAAGCACTGTCATAATTACTAAACTTATTTCTTCGGGAGCCCATTCCTTTTATTAGTGATTTGTTCTTTAAGAGAAAGTTCTATATTTTACTCAGTATTTTTCTCTACTTCCTAGCACAGTTCCTGCTTTATAGTATTCACTTAGTGTTCACTGAAGAAATTAATAAAAATAATGCTCTCTTAAATAGGAAAATGCTCATTTTTACTCTTGCTAATAATGATTTACATAATTTTTTTTTCATTTTAACTTTTCATAGCTAGTACAAAGGTAAATGCTGCCCAGGATTTTATGAGTGATAAATTCTGATTTTGTGATATAAATAAACAGATATTATAAAAGAAGGTATAGAGAGGAATAATAGTAATAAAATATATAGATCATATGCTACATATCTACATATATGTAGATCATATCATATTACTTATTGAATATATGCAAAATATAAATCATATCAGTGTAATTAATGTATTTAAGGTGAATTATCTGTTCAAAATTTTAACTTTTATAACCTAAAATTGGACTTGGCTTTTTTCTACAAAAATTTTCATACATTTATATTCAAAATGTGTTTATTTTCTTAAATGTTTCCTCAAACATCTAGTATCAAATACATCACTTTAAACAAAAACACTTTCACATTAAATTTAAATTGGTACATATTTCAGAACAACCTATTAATGTCATGATAATATTCATCTTTCTTGATGTAACACAAATTTATTTCCATAAGTCTACATGAAATTTATCAGTATATTAATGCTAACCAATTTTTTCATAACGATTTCTGTTTGGATGCTTTCCTGCTTATTTTGCAGCATTAGCTATCATTCTCAAAATATATGTAGGACTCAAAGCTTTGGGAACAATGAGGAAATAAAACATGCATTGTCCAGTATGTGAGGGCTGAGAATCCTAAACATTTATGAAAAGTTCGGTGTTCTGCAAAAAAGAGTTAATGCAGCAGGCCTGCCTACTATCCTTTGACAGGTCTGGTCAGTCCCCATTGACCTAGGGATGGCTTCTGGGAACCTGGACTTAGGGAGAGTTCCTGTCACCTAACTTCTCAGTAACTCTGCCCAAACTGTACAACGTGGTTAATGTTGAATACCTGCTTTCCTCTGGGAGTCTGGAACTTTGGTGCATGGTAAGCAGTGGGTGGATAGATCACCAGCCCCAGTCAAAACCCTGGGCACCATGTCTAATGAGCTTTCCTGGTAGACAATGTTTCACTGGTGTTGTCATAAGCAAACGAGGGGAATTTGTCATATCCTTTGTGACTCTGTTGAGAAAGGATGCTTGGAAACTTGTTTCTTCTGGACTCAGTCCCACATATATTTTCTTTGCTTTTGCTTTGTATTCTGACTGTAATAGATCACAGTCATGAGTACAACTCTATGCTGAGTCCTGTGGCTTCTAATGATTCATTGAACCCAGGGATGATCTTTTGAGACCTGTGATACATTACATTTTTAGTGGAGCTGAATCTGACCTTTTCATATTATGTCTCAATACTACAACAAAAATGCAATATTTGCTGACTACTCAGGTAATTGCATATTTTAGTTAGTAAAACCTAAACATTTAGGTTTAAGTTGATTAAACTTAAATTCTGACTGTACTTGGTTGTTGTGGAATGGGTACAACCTCAGAGTTCATGTAGAAATAAAAATTTAAAATGTCAGCAATGCATATTTTATCCAAACAAGTTTATATGCTTATCTTTAATTGAATTGTGATTCTGACTGAAATCTTTTGGTGCTCATTTGCTGTATGAAATGAGTCCCAATCTGAAAATTTATTTGCTGCTTACTTTTACTGGTTCTATACAAATTCTTCTTCAAATTGTTGTGTTTATTCAGTCATGATTTTTCCCAATTAAAATTCACTGGACACCTATTCGAACCAGACACTCTGCCTGGCACTGGTGATTCATGGTGAACAAGATAGACACAAAACTTACCATTATCGACCTTCTACCTAGTAGTGAAGGAAGGAATGGGAGAAATGTGAATGTTTCTAACTTTGCCAAAGAATTTGCATTTTGGTGGAGTTCAGCATCATGGAATTGGAGAATCTTCAGTCAGAGTTAATGAAGAGAATCCCAGTAAAGTTAATGAAGATGGAAATGGAGATTACCTTCTGCAGTGGGCTAATGGCTACCCACCTAAAATACACATGTACTAACACTATTGTGAGTAAGGGCAGCCTGGGTGATTAGAAACTGCAAATTAGGGGAGGCTAACAGTTAAAGTCTCACCCTTCTCACTGATACTGAGTCTAAGCAAATAAAGAAAATTGATCTCTAAATCAGCAAAACTGTATGTGTTCCTTCTAGGGTGATGTAAATTGTGTGTGTGTGTGTGTGTGTTTGAAGAGCAAAGCAATCTACCTTTAAAGTGACACCACTTTCTGTGGAATGAATAATGTTTGCCCTATTTTCCCTAAGATATCCCTGTCCCAATTTCCATAACCTGTAAACATGCTACTTTATAAATGTAATTAAGGCAACATCTGTTAAAATAGGAAGATTATCCTGGATTACCTGCATCGGTCTAATCTAATCACATGAGTCCTTGAAAGCAAAAACTATTCTCTGGCTGAAGTGAGAGAGAGGAGAAGGAGGTCATGGTGGAAGGACTGGAGAGAGGGCCCCCAGTGAGTGACAGCCTGTAAGAAAATGATGTCCTGAGTCCTCAACTGAAAGAAACTCAATTTAGTCAATAACCTAAATGAGTCTGGATGTGAATTCTTCCCTCTAGCCTCCAGTAAGAAATGTGACCTTTCTGACACCTCAAGTTTTGCCCAGTGAAATATTGTGTTGGGCTTCTAACTTATAGAAATGAAAGATAAAAAGTGGGTACTATTGTTTTAAGCCATCAAATTATTGGAAATTTATTACAGCTCCAATAGAAAAGCAATGCATTAATGGATCAAGTTAAATGGATCAAAGTGGAGGGAGGGAGGAGGGGACATGGGGACAGTAAAGATGGTGGAATAAGATGGACATCATAGCCCTAGTTTCATGTATGACTGCGTATATGATGTGATTCTATATCACGTACAACCAGAGAAATGAAAAGTTGTGCTCCATCTGTGTACAATGAATCAAAATGCATTCTGCTATCATGTATAGCTACGTAGAATAAATAAATAAAAAATAAAAATAAAAACAGAAAAGCAATACATTAGTTCCATCCTTTATTTTAAACGTGGACAACCATCAACATTAAGTTTAGGGCATCTTTACTTTTGAAGAATATCGATAGTTATTAAGCAGATAGTTTCTAGATTGATTTGCAATATTCCTTGCTTGCCTATTTGTTATAAAAATTAGATCAAAATGCACTTATCTGAAGTGGTTTTAATAGTTTAAACAAATTCAAATTTCTTATTGTATAGTTCATGTGTTTTCTGATAAAAGAAAAGTATTCAGTTTTCTCAATCACCTTCTCCAAGTAATAAGTTAGTGCCCAATAAGCAGATGTACTAGTAAGAAGTAGCTGGTCTCTTGGGTATTAGGGTGAACTTAATTACACAGAAGCACCAGGACCAGTCTTGTGGATCTTCTGGGGGGTACCTGAAACACTGGACAGAGAATACTTACTTTTAATGAAACAGACACCACAGGAGTGAGCAGAGAGTGGGTGGGTAAATTCAAGTCTTATACAAGCAATTTCATACAGTTATTAACATTAAGAGAGTAAATGTTGGATTTAATGCTGCCCTGGATTCTAAATAAAAGAAGTCAGATCTTTCCCTTGGAGCATAGAAATATGTGCCCTTTTTTCTACTGAGAGAATGGCACTGGGAAGAATGGTCACCTTGAAATATTCCAGCAAGAGTAATTCACTATTCACAAATGTGCACAGAGATGGTTATCTTTTCACATAATGAGAAGATAGGAGCTCATATGTTTTTTTCCCCTTCTATTATATGTTAGCAGACAGAGATAACTAATGCTTGACAGGAAGTGTCAAGCGTTTTTGGTGAAATTTAGTAGAGAAGACGCAGGAGCTGTTTTTTTGGGCTGACACTTGAGGGAAAACTTGAGGTTACACACACATTATAGGATGGGCTCTCTTATTGACCTTAGACATGGTCTCTTTGTTCTCCACTAATATTAATTTTCTATGTGAAGAGTCAAATAAAAATGGAAGAATGTCATTTCCCAAAGGCAAAATGCAGTAAGTGAAAAAATTAATGAGAGAGAACCTGAGTTAAATAATATTAAAAAGATTTATTTGCTGCAAGATTTTTTTCAGAGCCTTGTAGATAATACTTCTGAAATGATAATAATAACAAACACATTAAACTCTTTATATGCCGGGTATTATTCCAAGTGCTTTCTTTGTATTCACAAGTTCTATCCTCTTAACCTTGTATGTTAGATACTATTATTACCACACCATTTTACTCATGTGATAGCTAAAGCCAGAGAACATAAATCACATGCCCAAGGTCATCCAGCTTATGAATTTAGGGAAGGATCAGTATGTAGTACTTCTTAAGCTTATTTCACTGTACTCTTCTTTTTACCTGTGGCATCTCATGGGATTAATTTTCCATGAGACACAGTTTTGAAAATGTTGGACTAAGAATGAAATGGAAGAGTGTTGAGAAGAGCACTGCAGAACAGTTTGTACTTTTTTTTGGTAGTGGGAATTGAACCCAGGGGCATTTTACCATTGAGCTATATCCCCAACCGTTTTTTTGTTTTTTTTTTTTTTAAATTTTGAGACAAGCTCTAAGTTGCTAAGGCTGGCTTTGAACCTGCAATCTGACTACTTTAGCCTTCTGAGTTGCTGGGATTACAGGTATGCACCACCACATTTGGCTGGTTTGTAATTTTCAAACATGGAATACAACATTTCAGTAACCCAAAAGATGGGGATCCATCCCGATTTTACTGTTCAATATATACTATATTCATGGTCAGTATTCAGCATTTTTAAAATCTATGATCTTTCTCCCAGGTGACTTTTCCCATCTGATAAGTTTAATGTGTGGATAGCATTTAATAGTATTTCAAATAAGAAAATAGAATGAATTTTGACACATACCACACATACCACTATTCTTAAAATTGGAATAGGGTTATTTCACTTAGTGCATGGCCTTAACCTCTGTGGCCAATGCCTAAATCTGATGCTGAGCAGATCATAATGAATTTTAATAGATCATATAAACTATCTTCCTATTATAAACATTTTTGTTTTTAAAGAATATGAACTGAAAACAGCCATAGAACTTGAAAAATGCTTAATCAGAGAAATGCAAAGGAGGACATAAATTAACCATTTTTTCTTCCCTCTTAAATATGGACATTGAACAATTGATAGTATATAGGTTTCGAAAAATCCTTGTATACTGTTTGTGGGAATGTAAATTATTAGAACATTTTTAGAGGGCTTTTAGAAGTCTTAAATAAAATCAATATGGATATACTCTTTGACTCAGATATTTCTGCTATTTCTATGCCCAGAATGATCCTCTATTCTTCTTTCTGACAAACCATGTTCCAGACATACTTTTTGGTACAATTCTTGGTAGATGCTATTATTTTGTCATTATAGTACACTAATGTGTTGTTCTGTTATTTGCTCTTTTACCTCTGAAAGAATGTTGTATTCTCATTTATTGCTAAGTGATTTGCTATGCTCCTTTCACTAGAAATATACTTATTCCATTGAGGGCTACCTTGGCCATATGACTTCCATTGGAAATTGGAAGTAAAAGTAACATGTGCCAGGATCAAGCAGAAGTTGTGTAGTTTCACATTTCCCTCAGGTCCCTCTGACAGCAGAATAAAACAAGACTGCTTCATTAGCTTGAGTTTTTTTTTTTGTTTGTTTGTTTTTTGGTACTGGAGATTGAACTCAGGGGCACTCGACCACTGAGCCACATCCCCAGTCCTATTTTTGTTTTATGTAGAGACAGGGTCTCACTGAGGAGCCTGAGTTCTTGAATAGAGAACACATTAAGCAGAACTGAAGCCACTCTTAGATATTTACTTCTGTGACTAAGAGATGAATGTGGTAAGCCATTAAGATTTTTGGTCATCTGTTAGCGTTAGTGTTTGTTATGGTTTAGATATGAAGTGTTCCACAAATCTCAAGTATGAGACAATGCAAGAAAGATTAGAGGTAAAATGATTGGGTTATGAGAGCCTTAACCTAATCAGTGGTTTAATTCACTTGAATGAATTAACTGAGTGGTAGCAGTAAGCAGGTAGGGTGTGGCTGGAAGAGGTAGGTCACTACCTACTTCTTCCAAGGGGTGCTGCCTTGGAATATATATTTTGGAATGTATATTTGTTCCTGGTGAGCAGAGCTCTTTTTCTCTCTGCTTCCTGATGTCATGTCCTAAGCTATTTTCCTCTTTCATATTTTCCTGCCATGGTGTTCATTCTCACCTTGGGCCCAGAGCTAATGGAGTTGAATGTCTTTGGACTGATACTTCTGAAACCCTGAGCACTAAATAAACTTTTCCTCTCTAAAATTGTTCGTGTCAGGTCTTTTGGTCACAGTGGTGAAAATGTTGACTGAAATGATGTTGTTTACCAGCATAAACAAATAATGTATCAGTATCAACTTCTTCCACAAAGCCTTCTTTATCTACCCTATCCTAATTTCTTTTCCAAATTCTACAAATAATTTAAAGTCTACAATACAAGTCTTTTAAAGTGTACATTTTTCCTATTATTGATTTTCAATTATAGTAAATATGTCACTGCTCTCTCTAGGAGTATTGTAAATTTCTCGAAGCCCTAGGCTAAGTCTTATCTTTTAAAATTATTTTCTCTGGTCCCAGAAAAATAGTAAGTATTGAACAAATAAACATTCTCCAGTCAATACACCTACAACTGTCTATTAAGGATGCATAATATGTGAGCCACTATTGTTTTATCAAATGGTAAAAATAAAATTAAGGACTTTATTTCTGTCCAGGTTAAGCAAACTACGTTTGTACATTCCACCAGAAAGAGGTAGTTGATTCTTTTTTTTTGGTACCAGGGATTGAACTCAGGGGTACTCTACCACTGAGCCACATCCCCAGCCCTATTTTGTGTTTTATTTAGAGACAGGGTCTCACTGAGTTGCTTAGTGCCTCGCCATTGCTGAGGCTGGCTTTGAACTTGTGATTCTCCTGTCTCAGCCTCCAAAAGTACTGGGATTACAGATGTATGCCACCGCACCCAAGAGTAGTTGATTCTTAAAGGATTTTACTTGTTAGGTGATTAGTTCATGGAAGACCCTGTAATGACTGACTTGCTCTATGTGACTCATGGTTTCACCCATGAAGGACCCAAAGAAAGCCTTTCAAAGAATACTCAGCTTAGTGTGGCCTCATTGCCCTGAAGATGGAGAAGAACATGGTTCTTAAGACTAGACCAACAGGCTTGCTCATTCTTGGAGTGAAGTCACAGACAAGTATTTGATCTTTTCAGATCTCCCTTAGAGAAAGATTATTTAATAAGGACATATTTGTGCAGAGGCAAGAAGGCAGAAAAATAATGATCAGTTCAATTTCTTTCTGAAAATAAGTCTTGTTTTTCTCGGGGCACGAGTGGCTCATCTGGCATCTTAGGCATAGAGTTCATTTATAGATTTTTAAAATGGTTTCTTATAAGAAATTCATTATGAAATGCATTTAAGCTGCCTACCTGAGCTCCAAAGTATACACAAATAAAACTGATATCCTCTCTCTCATTTATGGTGATTTTTTTTTTTTTTTGGTACTGGGGATTGAACTCAGGGGTACTCGACCACTGAGCTACATCCTCAGCCCTATTTTGTGTTTTATGTAGAGACAGGGTCTCACTGAGTTGCTTAGCGCCTCGCCATTGCTGAGGCTGGCTTTGAACTCGCAATTCTCCTGTCTCAGCCTCCCTAAGTGCTGGGATTACAGGCTTGAGCCACCGCGCCTGGCTCTCTCTCTCATTTAAAAGACAGCTCCCTGCCACCTGTAAAAGGACTTCAGGTGACTTAACATATGTAGCCCTTCTGGCAAAAGGTATGATTAGGCAGGACCTTATTGAAGGAGAAAGGAAACCACCATAAACCTGTTAAAAGAAGATTGAATGACATTAATCTGAGGATAGCAGTTATCTGGGATAAAGATTTCATATAGGGTAAACAAAGCAATACAGCTGTAAATTTTTTATTTTTGCTGAATAGCTATAACAAGTGTATGGCATCTGTATTATTTCCTGAACTGTAACCTCATAATATTTTGATTCTTAGGTAAATGTCACGAAATCATTGCAAAGTTAACCTTGTGCAGTTTTTTGAAGCTAATAGGTCAATGCAATGTGAATCAATAGGTGGCATTAGCCAAGGTCAAACAGTACCATTAGATGACACATGGGGCATTTTAATATCCAGCAAGGGGAGGAAGTGCTATTTTTCTAGAGGAAACTCATAGGTGGTAAGGTTAAGTTCTGATTCTACAATGGATTATGCACTCAATTTGGGAGACCTTGTCATGTCTTTGTACTTCAGTGTGTTTATCATTATAGGATGACAACTGGGAAATCTTTTATATGGAAAGTTTTTCACTCTTCATAAGAAAATGTCTAAAAATTTTTTTAGAATCTTACATATCTACAGTTTCAAGAGACACTAAGATTTTAGGGACAATCATTTCTTTATTGGTGGATAAAATGAGTCTCATTAAGCAACTTGCCTGAATTCATATTTGGTATAAAAGCTGTGATTAAGAAATTAATATTAAAACACATTTTAGGTGAAGGAAATTAAAAAAAAAAAGGTAGGGCCATAAAGATCCAACCACATGTGATGAGTCTATAGTTGTTTTCTCCTAAATTTCTCCAGTCCTTTTATTTTTTGGCATTTAAAAAAATAATCCTTGTTAAAGTCATTACAGAATTTTTGTGTAACGTAACCACATTTATGGTTTAGATGTGGTGTCCCCCAAAAGCTCACATGTGAGACAATGCAAGAAGGTTTGAAGGAGAAATAATGGGGCTATATCCATAACCCAATCAGTGAATTAATCCCTGAGTGGTAACTGGAGGCAGGTGGGATGTGGCTGGAGGAAGTGGCTCCTCGGGCATGTCACTATGGAATATATATTTGTATCTGGTGAGTGAAGTCTCTCTGCTCTCTGATCATCATGTGAGCTACTTACCTCTGCTGCACTCCACCACCACGATGTTCAACTTCACCTCGAGCTTCCAGGAATGGAGCTGGCTGTCTATGGACCAAGACCACTGAAACTGTGAGCCCCCAAATAAACTCTTCCTCTTCTAAAGTTCTCTTGTTGGGTCTTTTAGCCACACAGTGAAAAAGCTGACTAAAACACCACATGATTGTTTATGATGAATTCTAGAACATTGTATAAGACATTATTGTTCTGTAATGTACTTTTTCTTTCTGTGGAAAAGTTCAAAATTTTAAAGGCCACCATATATTTATATATGGTTTCATATATGGATATGTTTAGGGTTGGTATATAGTTATGGTTTGCTTTAAAGGTAGGGTATTTATACATAAATTAATATATAATGAATATATATGAGAATATATAACTACATATGTCAAAATAAATATGAATATTCATATAAATATATATAGTTTATATGTGTATTTTGATATTAGAGATATTTTAGCATTAAAATTAAGTATAGGGTAGTGTTAGGGTTAGGATGTGAACATATATATCAATATATACAAACATATGAATATATATGTGAAGGTACATGTGAAAAATATATGAAAGCCTACATAAATATATAATGTTTTATATATGAATAAGTTTAGGGTTAGGTGTATGGTTATGGTTGGGTTTAAGCATAGGATATGAATGTATAAATGAATATATATGAATTTACATGTGACTACATAAATATACATTTCAAAATATATATGAATGTTTACATATATATATCTGGTTTTCTAAATAAGTAAGTTTAGGTTTATGGGTAATAATAGGATTAGGGCAAAATTTAGAGGTAGGATTAGGGTTAGGTTTTGGAAATGGCATATATATCAACATATAAGAATATATATATGCCGGGTGTGATGGCTCAAGCCTGTAATCCCAGCACTTAGGGAGGCTGAGACAGGAGAATTGCGAGTTCAAAGCCAGCCTCAGCAACTGCGAGGCGCTAAGCAACTTAGTGAGAGCCTGTCTCTAAATAAAACACAAAATAGGGCTGGGGATGTGGCTCAGTGGTTGAGTGCCCCTGAGTTCAATCTCCAGTACCAAAGGAAAAAAAAAGAATATATATATGTGGAAATCTATGAAAATCTACATAAATATATATGGTTGCACATAAGGATACATTTAGGTTTATGTATATATTTATGGTTTGGATTAAAGACAGGGTATGTGTATATATATATGTGAATATATAAATATAAATGTCAAAATATCTATAGATACTCATAAATATAGATGGTTTTATATAAATTTTTTTTAAGGTTAGGGATAGTTTTAGGGTTAGGACTAAGTTTAGGAGTAGACTTAGGGTTAGAATTAGCATATGAACATATAAAGATCTATGTGTATGAATTTATATATATGAATATATGTGAAACATCTATAAAAATCAATAAAAATCTATATGGTTTTAGAGATACTTTGGATTAGCCACAGGGGAGTGAAGGGAGAGGGGGTATGGGAGTAGGAATCATAGTGGAATGAATCAAACATTATTACTTTATGTACATATATGATCACATGACTGGTGTGATTCTACATCATGTACAACCAGAAGAATGAGAAGTTAAACTCCATTTATATATGATGTGTCAAAATGCATTTTACTGTCATGTATAATTAATGAGAACAAATACATGTCAATTATGTCAACCAGTATAACTCCACGTCATGTACGACCACATGTAAGGATAGGTTTAGGTGTATACTTACAGTTTGGTTTGAAGATAGTGTATGAATGTATATATGAATAAATATAAATATATATGAATTTATATGTGAATATATAAATATACATATCAAAATATATGAATTTTCCTATAAATATATATGGTTCATACATAAGAAGGTTTAGATATAGTGGTATTATTAAGGTTAGGACTAAATTTAGGGGTAGATTTAGAGTTAGTGCTTGAATATGCACATATACATCAATATACATGAATATATACATGTGAAAATGTATAGGAAAACCTTTAGAAATACATATGGTTTTATATATGGATATGTTTAGGGTTAGATGCATGGTTACGATTTGGTTTAAAGATAGCATATAAGCCGGGCGTGGTGGCTCACGCCTGTAATCCCAGCATTTAGGGAGGCTGAGACAGGAGAATCGTGAGTTCAAAGCCAGCCTCAGCAACAGAGAGGCGCTAAGCATCTCAGTGAGACCCTATCTCTACATAAAAACACAAAATAGGGCTCGGGATGTGGCTCAGTGGTTGAGTGCCCCTGAGTTCAATCTCCAGTACCCCCCCAAAAAAGATAGCATATACATATAAACAAATATATATGAATACATGTGTATATATAAATATATGTCAAAATATATATAAATATTTATATAAATGTATATGGTATTATGTATACGTGTGTTCAGATATAAGGGTAATGTTAGGTTTAGGCCTAGGTTTAGGCCTAAGTTTAGGAGTAGGGATTGGATTAGTGTTAGGGAATGAACATATATATCAATATATAAGTGAATTTATATGTAAAAATATGTATGAAAATCTTTATAAATATGTATGGTTTTATATATGGATAAGTTTAGTGTTAGGTTTATGGTTATGGTTTGGTTTAAAGATAAGATATGACTGTATTTATATATACATGAATACATATACATTTAAAAGATACATGTCAAAATACATGAGTATTCATATAAATATATGTTTTGTTTATAACTAGGTTTAGGTCTAGGGGTAGTGTTAGGTTTAGACCTAAGTTTAAGAATAGGGTAAGAGATTGATTGGTTTAGAAGATGAGAATATATATCAATATAGATGAATATATACATGAATATATAAATGACAATATATATGAAAATCTATATGTGGTTTTATATTTGGATAGGTTTAGGGTTAGGTGAATAGTTACAGCTTGGGTTAAAAATAAGGTATGAATATATTAATGAATATATATGAATATATAAGAATTTATATGTGAATACATAAATATACATGTCAAATACATATGAATATTCATATAAATATATTTGATTTTATATATTAAGTTTAATGAGTAGCATTAGGGTTAAGACTAGATTTAGGGGTAGAGGTAGTAGCAGAGTAAAGTTATGAACATATATATCAATATTCATGAGTATATATAAATATACTTGTGAAAGTATATATGAGAACATAAGAATATATATGGCTTCATACATTGGTAAGTTTATTGTTAGGTGTATGGTTTGGTTTGGTTTAAAGGTAGAGTATAAATATATAAAAATAATATATACATATATATGCCACCCTCCAGGGATGGGGGAATGGGAATAAGGAAGACAGTAAAATGAATCAGACATATCATTCCTATGTTCATATGTAAATACACAACCAGTGTAACTCCACATCATGTACAACCACAAGAATGGGAGGTTATACTCCATGTATGTATAATATGTCAGAATACACTCTATGTCATGTATATGTATAAAGAACAAATAAAAATCATACATATATATGCAACTGTATGAATACATATGTCAAAATATATATGATTATTCATATAAATATATATGGCATTATATATAAATTGGTTTAGGTTTAGGAGTAGTGTTAGGTTTAGTGTTAAGTTTAGAAATAGGTTAGGGTTAGGCTTAGGGTATAGTATGTATGTCAATATATATAGAATAAATATATCAATATGTATGTGAAAAAATATAGAAAAACCTATATAAATATATATGAAATATATAGATGGATACCTTCAGGGTTAGATGTATGGGTTACAGTTTGGTTTAAGAAAGAATATGAATGTATTAATAAATAAGTATGATTATATATGAATTTATGTTAATATATGGATATACATGTCAAAATATATATAAATATTCATATAAATGTATCTAGTTTTCTATATAAGAAATATTAGGTTTAATGGCAGTGTTAGGATTAGGACTAGGTTTAGGGATTGGGCCAGGGTAGGCTTAGGGTATAAACATATATATCAATATGAAGGAATATATATATATATAAGTATATATGCAAAAATATATATGAAAAGCTATATAAATATATATGGCTTCATAGGTAGGTTTAGTGTTAGGTATATGGTTAAAATAGTTTAAAAATGGATTAAAAATACATAAATGAACATATATGAATGCATAAATATATATAATTGTATAAACATATATGTCAAAATACATGAATATTCATATAAATATATATGGTATTATATGTAAGTAGGTTTAGGTTTAGGGATAATACTAGGTTTACATCAAGTTTAGAAAAAGGATTAAGGTTAGGATGAGGCTTAAGGTATGAGCATATATTCAAAACATGAAATATAAAACATTGAAATATTAAATATGAAATATGGAATATATAAAAACCTATATAATTACATATGAAAATATTGAAATATGAAATATAAAAATATATATTCAAAAATAGATATGAAAACCTATATAATTATATAAAGCCTCTATTATGGATATGTTTAGGGTTAGTTGTAATATATGCTTTGGTTAAAAGATAGAGTATGAATATATATGAATATATGTGAATTTATTTTTGAATACATGAGTACACATGTCAAAATATGCATGAATATTCACATAAATATATCTATTATTACATATAAGTAGGTTTAGGTTATGAGTAGTGTTAGGTTTAGTGTTAGGGGCAGGGTTAGGTTTTATGGTTAGGGTATGAACATATATATCAATATATATGTATAAATATGCAAATATATGTAAAATATATATGAAAACCTATATAAATGTATGTGGTTTCATATATGAAATGGCTTAGGGATAAGTGTATGGTTATGTTTGGTTTACTGATAGGATATAAATACATTAATGGATATACATTAATACATATGAATTTATATGTGAATATATAGGCATGCCAAAATACATATGAATATTCATATAAATGTCTGGTTTTCTATATAAGTGAGGTTAGGTTTATGGATTTTGTCAGGATTGTAACCAGGTTAAGGGGAAGTGTTAAGGTTATAGTTAGAGTTTGAGCACACATATCACTATATATAAGTATATATATCAATATATGTGGGAAAATATATATTGAAATATAAATATATGTGGTTTATCTATGTATATTGTAAGTGTATAATTATGGTTTGGTTTAAGATAGGGTATGAATATATAAATGAATAAATAACAATACATGAATATATATAAATTATGGGAATATAAGAATATACATGTAAAATATACATGAATATTTTCTAAAATATATATATAGTATTATATGTAATAGGTTTTAGGGTTTAGTGTTAAGGTTTAGGGCAAAGTTTAGAAATGAGCACATATTTCAATATATATTAATATAAATAGGAATGTATATGTGAAAAATATATATGAAAACATATAATAAATATATATGGTTTTATAATGGATGATTTTAGAGTTACATGTATTGTTAGAATTTGGTTTAAAAATAGGGCATGAATCTATTAATTAATATACATAAATATATGTAGGAGACTGGACCACACAAGTGTGGTGCAAGAGAGAGTTGTCAGTCTGAGCAGGCGGGAACACCCTGCTCTCTCTGGTCTTGGAACACCAAGACTTGGCTCCAGCTCCTTACCAACTGATGTGTCCAGGGACTCCTCTCCCCCTAGCCCTGGCTCTTTGCCAACTGATATGTCCAGCCGGACTTCTCTTCTTCTGACCTTGGCTCCTGCCGGTGGGCCCAGCTTCTTGCCGGTTTTCCATAGCCCCAGACTGATACCAGCCCCACACAGATACTGGCCCTGGCTTCTAGTCAGCCAGCCCCGGCTTCTGGCCCACTAAGATGACCTTCTAGGTGACTGGCTATAAATAAATTAGGTAATCCTCTGGTTGAACATTTTTATGTATATAAGCTCCTGCATTACAATAAATCTTTGAGCTGTGTCACAGACACTGCCTCCTGGTGCCTGATTTCTGGGTTGGTTGGCACTGTCGCACTCACCTCCTATCAGACCACCCTGTTCCAGAGAGAATTAACAACAAATATATGAGTATATGTGTATATTTATATGTAAGTATATAAATATACATTTCAAAATATATATGAATATTTAAATAAATATATCTGGTTTTCCGTATAAATTGGGTTAGGTTTATGGGTAGTGTTAAGTTTAGGATTAGCTTTAGGGCTAGGGTTAGTTTTGGAATTAGGGTATGAACATACATATCAATATATACATATATACTTGAATATATATGTAAAAATATCTATGAAAACTTATATAAATCTGTAATATTTCCTAATTGAATAGATTAGGGTTAGGTATATGGTTACACTTTGATTTAAATGTAGAGTATGAATATATAAATGAATATATATAAATATATGCCAAGGTGTGAAAATAATGTCAAAACATATATGAATATTCATATAACTATATATGGTGTTATATATAAGTAGGCTTAGGTTATGGGTAGTATTAGGTTTAGGCATAAATTTAGGAATATGGTTAGGGTAAGGTGGGAACATATATATCAATATATAACAATGTGAAAATATAAAAATTATATAAATATTTATATATGGATATATGAAACCACAAATATTTATGTGTCAATTATATATTATATATAATAAGTATTATACATGTCAAATTATATATGAGTATTCATATGAATTTTTTGATTTTATATATAATTTTTTATTGTTAGAGTTATTTTTAGTGTTAGGACTGTGTTTTGGACTAAGCTTAGGGTTAGGATTAGAGTATGAACATATATATCAATATATATGTGATTATACATGTGAAAATCTATATAAATATATAAGGCCTTCTATATGGATAGGTTTAGTGTTAGGTGTATAGTTATGGGTTGGTTTAAAATAGGGTATGAAGCCGGGCACGGTGGTGCAAGCCTGTAATCCCAGCACTTAGGGAGGCTGAGACAGGAGAATCACAAGTTCAAAGCCAGCCTCAGCAATGGCGAGGCACTAAGCAACTCAGTGAGACCCTGTCTCTACATAAAACACAAAATAGGGCTGGAGATGTGGCTCAATGGTCGAGTACCCCTGAGTTCAATCCCTGGTACAAAAAAAAATAGGGTATGAATATAAAAATAAATATATTTGTGTATATATATGTATAATTATATAGGTGGATATATAAAAATATATGTCAAAATTACATAAATATACATATTAATATTTATGGAATCATACATTAGTTGTGTGAGAGGCTAGCGCTGTGCTACACCATAATGACTAGCCATTATGTAAATGGGAAAGGCACAAAGGAAGGAGGAAATATATGATTGGTTTACAATTACTGTTGGTTCTGTGAACGTGCAGCTCGTGGCCAGAATTCAGGGGGCTTACGTGCCTTGCCACATGGACGGATATTGCCTACTTGCATTGTCTCTGATTGGCCGAATGGCCCTGTAAGTTGAATGCTTGTTCCACAAATAAACGGGTGCTTGCTCTGACAATACCCCCTAGCAGCGTCTGATTGTCCTGCAGGGGAAAGACTTCAGAGGGCAGGGCTGGATACGGGGCGGCTAGTCGACTTCAACTCTTCCCAACTTCCACGGCGGAGGCTAGGCGAATGGAGTCCCCTTTTTGACCCGCTGGCTTGGGACGGACTGCAACCCCCGCAAGTTGTTTTTGCTTTAGGGGTAGTGTTAGCTTTAGCCTTAAGTTTACTGTATAGTTAGGGTTTAAGTTAGGGTACACATACATCAATATATATATATACATATGTGAAAAGACATGAAAACCCATATAAGTATATTTGGTTTCATATGTGGATAGGTTTAGCCTTAGGTGTATAGTTACAGTTTGTTTTAAACAGATAGTATAAATATATTAATAAATATATATGAATTTATATGAATATATATGTGAATACATGAATATATATGTCAAAATATATATGAATATATTATAAATATATATGGCACTATATATAAGTATGTTTAAGTTTATGGGTAATGCCAAGTTTAGGCGTAAATTTAAGAGTAAGGTTAGGGTTAAGGTATGAACACGAACCCATATGAAAACCTATAAAATATATATAGTTACATGAATGGATAGGTTTAGGGTTAGGTGAATGGTTATGGTTTGGTTTAAAGATAGAGTATGATTGTATTAATGAATATATATATGTATTTATATGTGAATATATAAATATACATGTCAAAATATATATTAATATTCACATAAATATATGTGTTTTTCTCTGTTAGTGGGTTCAGGTTTAGGTATAGTGTTAAGGTTAGGAAGAGGTTTGGGGAAGTTTAGGGTTAGGTATTCATATATATATATTCATATATATATTCACATATATATTCATATATATACATATATGAATATATATGTGAATAAATAAAAATATTCTCAATACTTGGATTATGTGAAGTTTGTAGATAACAGAACCATTCATCAAAATGCCAGGGAGTATGACAAATAGTCTTCATGAAGGTGTGGGAGTTAGTATCAATCTAGATCAGATGCCAACTCTTTGCCTTTTATGTACAGTCCACTAGACCATGTATCTTCATCTTCATGGGAGTGAGTTCTTGTGACCCACCTGATTTAGGGGCACATCCTCCTTGTCCCCTCTCCCTCACACAGGAGTTATTACATCCTCCCTCATGTGAGCTTCTTTTTGGCTGTTTCATTTGATTCTTAAAATAAATATGAAGCGGAATTTGCAAGAAAATGAATTTGATATAACTAGATGTTCATTTTCGTTCATACGAAAAGTAAAGCAAATGAGAGTCATTGCTTCATGAAACAGGTCATGGCTCTGTGCTAAAGTTCCGAACCCCTTGTGTAATTCTGCAGTGACTCCTTTGCCTGGAAATGTGAAGTAATGGATTCATGCAAAAGGCATTTCTGCACAAGGTTGAGTTACCTGAATTTAAATGATCTGTTGCTTATGCTTGGCAATAGTCACAAGGGAGTGGAGGGCCATGAGGCTGTGTTACTTGTTGGTAAAACAGCATACTTCTTAAGAATAAATTATTGTAAATTTTATTAGTGAGTATGTTGGATGTTGCGGATTAAAGAAAAATAGAGAATGAATACTTGTGGGATTAATGATATAGTAGTCAGAGGCATAAGCTGTCTCTTAAAACAGTGAATATACTATTCTTAGACATATGAGCTTAGACTCCTTACTTAATCTCTTTCAGCTTCAGTATTTTCATCTTTAAAATAAGAATGTTAGTTTTGCTTGTATTGTGCTTTTACTGTCAAGGTTAAATGAGAAAATATGTATGGAGCAAGTAATAAATTGTCTGCGATATAGTAAGTGCCTGATCAATATTAGCCTTTTACAAATTATTATAAGTGCCTATTTTTGGCAATTTGTTGAGAAGCAGCATTGTGGTACAAGTAGTACCAGACTGAATTAGTTTGCCTGGTGTCCTGTTTTTGCTTTACTGCTAAAATGCTGAGTGGCTCTCAGCAAATCAGTTGCCCTCTCTGGATCCAAGATTAAGTTTTGTTTTTTCACAAATGACTAGAAATCAAGACTTAAATTTTCTAATTTCTTTCAACCGTAAAAATCTGATTTTATGTAATCCGGTATCATGATTGTAAAAATCGCTTAATGCATAGTCCTTACGAATTAAGTATTATGAAAACTACACATTATGACCCAAAGGCATGTATGGATTAAGTGGCTTAGAGCAGTGCTTCTCACACTTTAATGTGCATTTGAATCAGCACAGTTGGAACTGTCACTGTGCAGATTCTGATTCAGGAGGCCTAGGGTGGATGGGACCTATAATTCTGGATTTCCAGCAAGCTCGAGATCACATGTGAAAGAATAAAGACATCAGATCTTCTCACTTGGCTTCTCTGCTGACTTTCAGTAACTTCATATGACCCAGGATTCCTTTTTCTGCTTCTATAACCAATGAAATCACCACGTTGTAAAGAGGTCTGCATTCCCATGTTGAACGCAGCATTATTCATCATAGCCAAGACACAGAAACAAACTAAAAACCTCTCAATGGATGAATGGGTAAAGAAGATGTGGTATATGTATACACAGTGGAGTATTATTCAACCTTAAGAAAGAAGAAAAACATGAGAAAACATGGATGAACCTAGAGGACATTAGGCTAAGTGAAATAAGCTGGACAAAGAAAGACAAATACTGCATGATCTTGCTTATATGTGGAATAGGGACAAGCTACCACTGCACAGAAGCAGTAGAACAACCATTACCAGGTTGGGAATGAAAGTAGGAGTCAGGGTGGGAAAACTGGGAGATGCTCAAAGGGCACAAAGTTACAGTTTTGTAAGCTGAATGAATCTGGAGATATAATGTACAGCATGAGTATGATGTGTATGACAGTTAATAGTATAGTCTGGAAATTTGCTAAAAGAATAGATGTTAAGTGCTTTTGTCACACACACACACACACACACACACACAGAAAAGTAGCTGTGAGGTAGTTGATGTGTTAATTTGCTTGTCTGTAGAAATCATTTCACTATGTATGGAAACATCATGTTGTACACCTTAAATATATAAAAAATTAAAAATATCAAAAAAAGTTTTTGCTGTGAGAATTTGAATATGAATGCTTTCCTATTCATATGTATTTGTTCAGAACAGTTTAGAAGAAAATAAAGGAAAAATAACTGAAATAATTCAAAATGCCAGAAATGTAATATTAACTCATCACACCAGTTCAAAAAGTAAAACTGTAGTTCTAGAAAAGACACTTGACAGATAATGACACTTGAAGAACTAATGTCAGAATTTGTTAGGCACATACATGAGCCTAGGTCTCCTTTTTCTCCACTTTGGGTCTTAAGGATCAAAATATCTGTGTAATGGACAAGCGAAATCATCCTGAATATAAATGAACACCAAAAAATTTGTAGGGCAGGAGCAGTTGAGCTGTCTGATGTATTTCTCACTAGAAGTATTTCTTGCTGCCAGTTTTAAACTTGAAGTTTTATGATCAGACATTGTCATAAAAATCACTTTTTAGTTAAGAACTGTGGATAATTTTGCCCTAGAAAGAATTTTGCACAGAACCTATTTTCTTTAAACTGTCAGTGTGAGTGTCATGGAGAAGAAAAAGGCTTAGGGGATAAAATGAAATTAAACTTCTTACTCTCTCTTAAGTTTTGAGCAGGAGATGATGACCCAGTGTGAGATGGTCAGAGAGGAGACGTCTCACAAAATACCAATCTGTGGAGAAAGAAGAGTCTCTACCTATTTTTGGTTAGGAATTTCTCTTTGAATTCTCTGAGTTGTTAGTATTTTTGATGATGGGGCCTTGAGAATGCATGTCGATACTGGAAGCATGTGTTGATTGCATGTGTGGCCAATCCTCAGTCTTCATTTTCTTCCTGTTGCTCCAACTTGGAACTCATGAAGAGAAAGGGCAAGACAGTAGAAACTACTGTGACAAAAGATGCAGGCTCACATGTTCATATTTCCAGGTAGCTGATGGCGTATTGGTTGAGAAACTGAGCTACCTGTGTTAGGCATATGGAACTTTCAAAGGAAAAGTTAAATAGTAAAAATGAATGAGAAATTTTGTTCTTTGTAATTCCAATGTCATTAACCATGGGATATGTGTGGGAAATATCTGGAATAAGAGAACTGAGGTAGAGGATGAGAAAATATCTGACAATAGAAATGCATTTGTAGAATATTTATATATCTCTATATTATACATTGTATTATACAATATTTATATTTAGAGGATAATGAGATCTTCTTTAAATATAAGTAATCAGATTTTTTGCACGTAGAACTTTATTTTAAAAGGCAAATTCTTATAAATACTCTGATATAACTAAGAATTCTTTTATGGCACAAATATTTACTTGGCCGTTGAGATTGGCTGTTTTAATACTTGCTTTCTTAATTGGAAAGAATAATGCATTTGACATTTGGAAATTGATTACTTCCACTGCCTTGTGGACAATAGTGTGATTAAAGAATCCAATCTCATATTTTTCAAAGGATATTAACTTGACTTTAATGTTAAAAATATAGATTATAGAACACAGATATTTCTGCCTTCATAAAGTTTTTGATACTATCTTATTGTTGGACTCAATGGTTAAATATCCTAAGATGAAAACACTAGTTTTTTGTTTTTCTCTTTCCTTTCTTACCAGGCTTTTCTAATCACTCAAACACACAAGCATTCAGTTCATTGCAACTTCCAATTCCCCAAGCCTATCACACAGTTTTAGTTTTAACTTTGCCTTGGAATGCCATTAGGCCATGTTATAGTTTGGATGTGAGGTGTCCCCCAAAAGCTTGCGTGTGAGACAATGTAAGAAGGTTCAGAGGAGAAATGATTGGGCTGTGAGAGTCTTAACCTAATTAGTAAATTAATCACTGATGGTATTAACTGAATGGTAACTGGAAGCAGGTGGGGTGTGGCTGGAGGAAGTGGTTAATTGGAGGGGGTGTGGCTATGGGAGTATATATTTTGTATCTGGAGAGTGGAATGTCTCTCTGTACTTTATGCTCACCATGATGTGAGCTTCTTCCGTCTGCTACCCTCTCCCGCCATGATGTTCAGTCTCACTTCATGCCCTGAGGAATGGAACCTGCCTTCTATGAACTAAGACCTCTGAAACCCTGAGCCCTCAAATAAACTGTTCCTCCTCTATAGTTGTTCTGGTTAGATACTTTAGTTGCAGCAGAGAAAAAGCTGACTAAAACAGGTCAGGATTGAAAAATTGGGATTTTAATTTTTCCAATCTGAATTGGGTCAAAATGATTTAAACCTTTTCAGGAGGTAGAGTTGCTCTGTGCATAGCTTGGAGGTATATGTTTGTTTGAGGTCAAATGAAAGAATCCTGTCATGGGATTCTTGCACAGAGAGACAGGACACTGGGGGAATTCTGCAGGAATCAGCATTTATCAGTGTCAGCACTGGCCCAGTGGATTCATACCCAAAAGCTGAGCACTGAATGCCGGAGGCCTTGCCTTGTATGTCTTGTTTAGTTCTTCTATTTGCCAACACTTTGTCTTCAATATGAGGTAGTACACACTCTGATTGGGTATTCTATTTCTATAGTATAGGGTAGCAACAGTGTTAAAACAGAGTTGTGAAATGTGCACATTGATGTGCCATCTTATCTTTCCTTTGTTCTGAGAAAGTCCCTATCATATCCTACTGCTTGGTAGGATGGTCACCCTGGCTATGACCTAGAGAGGTTATCAACACTGCTTCTGCAGTTGCTTTGAACTGAGTATGGCTTCTGACTTGGCTGTATTCTTAGCACTCTGCTGAGCTAGAAGATTGTAGTCTTAGATTTCCCTGCACAGCAGTGAGCCAATTTGTTGGCCTGTTCAGTGAGAACAGGTTCATTCAATTCCTATTCCTACTTGTTTGCTTCCTATCTTCCAGATCTTTATCATTCTTCTGCATCCTGTTTATGTAATGAGTATTTGTTGATGGGATAACCTAGCAACATTTAGAGTTTTGAGGTACTGTTTAACAGAAAATTGGTAAGAAGGAAAATTTTCATATGTTTGAAATGAACCCTAGAATACATGATTTTGGAAATGTAGATAGGGAACTGGTCATGGCGTATAAGATTTTTTTTGGTATAATTTCTCATCTGGTCCCAAATATTCTTCCATTCCTATTGAGAGATAGTTGATGGTCATTAGCGAAAGGAAAACAATCCCAACTTTTAGACACTAATTATTAAGTAGAGTTATACAAGAATCCACAATTGACTTGTCTGTGTTAGTCAAATGCTGTGTTAGATGTTAGATGAATCACACTCATCTATAAAGATGAGTTTTCATTGTTGTATTTTAGCACTTTAAAATTCTTCATAGATAATCCTTAAAATTGGAAGATTCCTATGTTTCCTCATTTATATATATAAACTTATCTTAAGCTAGGCAAAAAAAAATTCTAATTAGAATATTAGTTATTTTTTGTGAAATCATACTGGTGGATACATGTCATTATACATTCATCAAACTACAGAGAACCCATACCACCAAGAGTGAACCCTAATGTTAACTCTAAACTGAGACCAATAATGACGTAGCAATGTGAGTTTATTACTTGGAAGAAAGGTGTCACTTTGGAGAAGGGTTTTATAACAAGCACATGAGTAGTGTCAAAGGGTTAATGGGAATTATCTATAAATTCTACTCAATTTTACTGTGAACCTAAGACTGCTTTAAATAATAATATTCATTTAAAACAATTATAGTTTGTGTATGTGGTAAAATGAGAGTTTTCATTAATTGAGTAAAAAATGTTCTCTACATATTTATTACACAAATAAATTAAAACTTTTCTGAGAATATTAGTTATTTTTTCTTGCTTCCCAGCTCAGCCCTACTGGTTAGAATTTCAGAAAGAGATAAAGGTATGTGGTGATTCCTTTTTTTTTTTTTAAATATTTCCTTTATTCCAGGGGCTATCAATTAATAGCCATATACTAAATATGGATAGTAGATGTACTTTTGGCTTGCACTTCATTTAAAATACATTTGAACTAACATTTAAAAGTTGAAAAATTTCAATAAAATTTGATTGTGGTGATGGTGGCACAACTGTGTGAATATGTTGTGCAAATATACTTTTGTTGCAGGGACAGATGAGGCAAGATACTGGATAGCAAACAGGAAGCAGGTTTATTTGGCTGCAATTGGTTCAGAGGGTACAGCTTTTGCTGTAATCAACCAATTCCCCTGAACCCAGAGTTCAGGCAGCTTCAGAACTTTATACCCAGCGTGTAAGTGAGGGGCTCAGAAGTTCACAGTCTGCAGAAATTCACACAAAAGCAATTTTTTTCTTTTACTGTTCTGGGCAAGTTAACACTTCAAGGACAGCACCTGAGAGAGGGAGAGCTTCTTCTCCCTTCTTTCCTTCTCCTGCCAGCTGTTTCCATGGAGCTCAATTAGTAACATCTCTTATCTCTGAAATGTAAACATCTCTGTGATGGCCAGAGGCCTTGTTAAAGGATCTGTCCTTCTTGTTACACTTTGCATTTGCAAACACACTTTTATAAAATATATTGTTACTATACTAGATAGTCCATAAATGTTTGTGAAAAAGCTAGTAAAGGGGCATTCAGCACATGGAGTGCTGATCTCTTTCAGGCCGGTGGCCAAGATAGAGTAACAGGAAATAGGAAGTTTAACTACATTGAATGGTAGAGACTCTTGTTGATAGTCCTAAGATCAATTATCATGCAGATTTCTGGAGAAGCTTAATTAAGATTTTCTGTGGAGAAAGGAGTGCCGTTACACTTTAAGTGGGTGAATTGCATGGTATATTGAATTATATTCAATAAAACTAATATAATCTATATTTACAGTTTCTCTGAACATCCAAACTCTTTGGAAATACTGGATTACCTTCTCACATGCATCCATCAGTGGATACCAAGCAGCTGCTTTACATGCACTGAGCTCCTTCACGTGGTTCAAACATACCACTAGCTCAACAAAAGTACTGAGTCTGGGATTCTCTTAAGTGACCAGTAATTTTCAATTCAAAGCAATTTAGACATGATCCTTGTAGACTAGGGAGGAGAGATGCTGGGATATTCAAAGGCTCAGAAAGATCAGTCATACTTAAACCATTAACAGTGTGTTTTTGGTGGCACACACCTATAATCCCAATGGCTTGGGAGGCTGAGGCAGGAGGATCATGAGTTCAAAGCCAGCCTCAGCAAAAGCGAGGTGCTAAGCAACTCAATGAGACCCTGTCTCTAAATAAAATACAAAATAGGGCTGGGGATGTGGCTCAGTGGCTGAGTGGCTGATGTGGCTCAGGCTGAGCCCCTGAGTTCAATCTCCGGTACCCTCCCCCCAACAACAACAACAAAAAATCTGTGTCCTGTGAATACACAAAACAATGAGAGAGGCAGAAGTTTTTTCCCACCCACCCCCCTTGGTCTGTTGTCTGACATTTCCATATCCACAACTAACCATCAACATAATGCTGTTGGCCAGGATGCTTGATTTATTCTGAATTAGTACAACCACATATCAAATTAAAGGTTCAAGTAGAATAGACCATTTGAAACCTCATACACTGACTGAACTCTTTAGAGTAGAACCCTAAAATTGGACCCCTTAGTACTTTAGAGTCTCAAGAGAATAAGTTTCTGTGGTTAAATATTTTGGCAGAAATGCTGGATATATCAACTCTATATTAGTAATGCATATTAGCATACTAACAGATTTCAGAAGGCTTGCAATAAAGGAAACTACTTAATTTTGTTGTTGCCAAAAATGTTGATTTGGGAAGTTTATCCAGGAATCTTAGTCCTGGATCTGAGGTCACATATCTTGTGAAAGATTGGTGAATCACACTTGAGGGGGTACCAAGGAATGTCGTTTGCATATTAATTACTAATATTTTAGCTATCACTGATGTGCTGTTGAGGACATCCTGGGAATAAAGGCAGGGGTGGGATGAGCGATTCACAATCATTTTTTCAAAAGCTGAAATTACACAGAGAGAAAAATCTCTTTTGAAGGAGGATTTTAAATCACCGGGGTTGGATATAAAGTCCAAGGCAAGCTGTAAATCCAGCAGGGGATATGATCATTTCTCAAGTACCCATCATGATGGTCAAAGGCTTTCTTTTGGTTCTTTGAGGATAGAGAACCTATCTTCTTTCTCTTCAGTACTTCTATAAGTGACCTAGTTTTCTGTATAGGTAACATTCAATGAAAGAATTTCTTTTGGGAACTAGTTCGAACTTATTAGTTTGGGTAGAGAGTCAGGACAAAGATGTACTGTATGCTTTGGCATTTCATAAGAGTATAGCTCTTAAGACAATTTTATTGTAATTACTTTCTATATATATTATAATAGCTATCTGGATAATAATAAAATAGATTTTTCCTTATGGAAAATTCAGAAAACTATAAAGAAGAAAATATAATTGACCAGATGTGACCCCTTATTAACACCATGATGCACTTTCTTATCAATACATATTGAGCATAATATGAGTTCTGTCCAATTTTTCACTTAATGTCGTGTTGTGAGCATTTCTCTGCCAATAAAAATCCTTCATAAACATTTTATTTTATTTTATTTTATTTTTTTTGGTACTGGGGATTGAACTCAAGGGCACTCGACCACTGAGCCACATCCCCAGCCCTATTTTTGTGTTTTTTTTTATGTAGAGACAGGGTCTCACTGAGTTGCTTAGCACCTCGCCATTGCTGAGGCTGGCTTTGAACTCGCGATTCTCCTGTCTCAGCCTCCCTAAGTGCTGGGATTACAGGCTTGAGCCACCGCGCCCGGCTATAAACATTTTAAATGGTTATCCAATAGGCTATCTTTTAGATCTACAATAATTTTTTAAACTTTTAAATTTTATTAAATTAAAACATGCATGTGCTTCCAGCAAGAATTTACTCATCTTCTCTGTCCCAAGGACTGAGCAGAAGTAGTAATAAAATGGATCAGACAAGAACACATTGATGCACAGGGGCAAATGCCCAGCGTAGGTTCCCAGCAAACTAGGAATTGAGTGTCTGATGCTCAGTTCAGTGCACAACTCCCACCCCCTGCTGCTCACACCCTGTCCTAGACCTCCAAAGAGGACTTCTGTAGAGCCTGTCATTTGGGGTCTATTGATCTGACAGGTAATTTAGCCTGCAGCTAGGGGAGCATAAGTGAGAAAATTGCTGTCAAAATGGAGCATTCCCTGGAGAGTCGCTTTCTCTGCTTTGAGCCCTCAGAGACTTGGTCGGGGACACAGGCAGGGAGGTTGTGCTGTTGGCCTCTTAGTGAGAAATGAAGAGGGAGGAAATGGCCCTGGAGCAATTACCACTCTTAATTGCTGTAAAATGGACAAAATGCTTTTTGCAGGCTTTTTCACAGGGTGATCAACACCAAAAACCATCCATTTAGTTATAAATGAAACTGAGGAAGATGGACATCCCCATTTCTTAGGTAATCAGCACAGATTGCTTTTAAGGGGGTTAAGGAAACCACTGGCAGTGGAATGGACTAGGAGACTCACCCCTGACCAACACTGTGGCTGATTAGAGCCCTAATGACTTTATCCCTTTCCTTCCAGATTATCATGCTGCATCTCCACCTCTTTCCAAACTGATCACCACCCAGCAAGATGTGGTTCTGGAGGCAGAAAGAATGCAGGCTAAAGTGATTGGCTTATTATTTTCTGTTTCTATTCATTTGTTTTGGTCTCTTTTTAGGAAAAAACTAATACAAAGTGTCTCACAGAACTATATCAACTCTTTCTTAGTGAAAAATTTATTTCTTTGTTAGAGTTTTTGTGTGTTGAGTCATTTCTCCACAGATCAGGATGATAAAATCATGGTTTTTGAAATTCTATATTCTGAGAGGGAGAAAATGTAGCTCTAGCTATAATAAAATTCAGTGCTCAATATTCACTTAAAAGAGCATTGTGTCTGTATAGGTAGAAACTGTTTACAATGAATTATCCTACATAAAACCCGGTGTAAAATCAGCTGGACTTTCATGAAGGTTCCAGAGTTAGGAGTGAGCACTTGGCTGCAATGTTGATTAGGTGGAGGTGGGGTGTGTTACCTCTAAGAGAGTTCTTTCTAGGTGGTATCTTGTTATTCTTTTCCTAAAATCAGAGATAGACTCTAGGTCATTGCACAACTCTGTCTTGACTCTCCACCCCACTCCTGGTAGTTGGAGGAGTTCCTATCCTTGCCTGGCCTTTGTGCTGATGCACTGGTTGGCTCTAGAACCTCAGAGCAATGTCACTACTGTCCCTTGTGAAGGGTTGCCACAATGAGAAGACAATGAATCTTCTCCATCCTCATCACCATTTCCAACATTACCATTATGATCTAATTATCAATAAGTGCTTTGACAAAGCATACTTCTTAAAAAGATAAAATCTTATTCTCCTGCAGAATGTAAGCATATGCTAATTTTTATTTAATTCATTAATAAGAGAATGAATAGCCTGATAGAAGGGTTTCAAGAAAGAATAGGAGAAACCTTTCTTCTTGTTGCTGTTGGTAGTCAGTAGAAATAAAAATGAGTGCTGAGATGACATTACCAAATTAGAGACAAAACTGGTTCATGTCTTATATGGGAATAAAACTATAATTGTTGGAGCTTTCTTTTCTACTAGGTAGAAAATAATCATACTGCATTAGTTTCCGAGGGCTGCTGTAAGAAATTACCATAAACTTGGTGACTCAGAGCAATACAAACTTATGCTCTCACAGTTCTTGAGACTAGAAGTTGGAAATCGAGGTGTTTACAGCATTCAGCTTCCTCTGAGCTTGGGTCTGGGGAGAATCCTTTCATGCCTCTTGCTGCCATCTCATGGCTGCTAGCAACTCTCTATTCCCTGGTGGTCCATGTAATGCTCTAAGATCTGTCTCTGTTTTCACATAGCATTCTTCCCTCTGTCTTGTCTCTGTTCTGTTCTTAAAAGGGACACCAGTCTTTGAATTTAGGGTCCACTCTAAGTCCAGGATGACTTCATCTCCAAGTTCCTAATTATAACAACAAGCACACTATTTCCAAATAAGGTCGCATTCTGAGATTGCAGGTGAATATGACTTTGGTGGGACAGTTCTGACCCCAACAAAGACCCCTGAACAATTTTCAGAGTTGTAAAATGTTTGCATGATAATCAGTTATACAAATATATTTACATTCTCCTAGAGGACTTGAGGACTGAATTGTTTAAAAATATTCCTAATGTGACAGTATAATGTTAGGATGTTTTTGAAATGACCTTTATTGACAACGCCTGCTCAATTCTATGCAGTATGATGCAAATAATAACTCATTTAATTCTCACTGTGAATGATGAATTATCTCAACAAGTAGGTCTTTTATCTTCATTTTTACAAATGAAAATAACTGAAGCACAGATAAGCCAAATAACTTACAAAAGACAGAGCTCATAATTATCAGTTTGAATTTTGAACAAACCAAAAAACCTTTTGCTCTTTTTACTATTTATTCCTCCTTCAAGCCAGGTCCAGATAAAAATTTTCCACCTTTATTATTATTTCAAGGTCTAAATGCATATTAGGGAAATGAATGAATATAAGTATCAATAACTTCTCAAGTGTGACATTCCTTTTGAGCTAACTCCTCATTGGAAGAAGGATATCACAGTGCAGACTCTAAAGATGTTTTCCTTAGATCAAGGCAGCTTCAAAAACACCACAAAAGAATTTTAATTGGATTGCTTTTCCTTTTACTCACTACTGTTAAAGCAAATATGCAGGTAATGCTGAATGGATAGAGTTTTTTAGAAGGTTATTTAATACCTGCTGTTTGCTCAAGTCCCATTTAAGAAACACACAATATTTGAAAGCTGTGCATGTGATACTTCATTTGAGTGATAATGCACCCTGGTTTGTTGGGCTAATACATATTTCAATGTGTATTTTAATTTGGGAATATGTGTTATTTTCAGGATGCAATTTTTGTCAGTAGCCAATGGTGAGGATATTTTCCTGGTCCTTTGTAAGATGAGTGAACTGAAAATCAGTGTTAGCTCCAATTGTAGCTTGAGTGGAAATAAGAAGTTAATTAGGAAGGCAACTCTGCAAATATGAAATGACTGTCAATGCTAAAGCAAATATTCATTATAGGAAATCATAGGGTTTGCTTCTGTAATCCTGGAAAAAAAGAGAGAAGGCTAAATTATATAGGGGGATGGACAGTGGACCAGGAACAAGTCTGTATTGTGCCAGAAAATTCCAGTGTGACCTTAAACAAGTCCTTGGACCAGATGGAGGCTCTTTCCCCTCCTCTTTAAATTCAATATAAATGACCAGATGGTTTCTATTCTATGTTGGCTATATTCTATTGAGCCTTATTCCGTCTGTTTTGATGTCTGTGCTGAAGTAGCATTTATCCATGAGCAAGGCTGGGTATTTTTCTTCTTCTTCTTATTACTTATTTCCTTGGATTCCCTTTAAAAATAGAAAAATAAAATGAAAATAGAATAGCTCAAATTTGAATAGTACTAGTCTTTCTTAGAAATAAAAACTTCTTCATGTGTTCAACCCTTTGCTGTTGCATTATGCATGTTATCTATGTGTATTTGCTTACCTATTTACACAGATAGGATCTGAAAAATAATAGCTGTTAGAGGGCATTGATTTATGGGTCATAGAGGCCATCTCATTTCCAGTGGCATATTTTATTGCAAGCCTGAGACATAGGTTTTTTCCATATTTTATGGCTGAGTCTTGAAACTGAGTGTAGATATGCTGTTTATACCTGCACATAGCCTGTTGGCCCTCACAATTATAGGGAGATTGGACTTTCAGTTACCAGCCTCATCTGCATCTGCTTGCTTGAAAACCTCTTCTAGCAACCAGAGGCTACTCTGCCTCTGTGTATTAGCAGTCAGAAGTGTATGAGAATTATGTTCCCTATAAGCAGCCCTCTGCCAAGAACTGAAGGAAGTTAGTGTGTAAATGCCCCAGCTCTTCCACCCTCCAGGTATGGTCCCCAGGTTTTTGGAGTGCCTCTATACTATTAAGCTACAACTCCTACCTAGGTAAATTCCTTTGTTACTTTTCCACTCATCTTCCAGTGTTTGTTGAAATAGTCTTCCAAATAAATACTTCTCAGTATGATTCTGAGAGAACCTAGACTAATATAAAAGCTCAGTGAGGTAAAGTACCACGCCAAGATCCCATAGTTGCTTAGTGGCAGGGCTCTTTGAGATACAATTCAATTATTCATTTCAGTTGCAGATTCAGATAAATTAATTTACATAACCTCCCAATTTTTCCACTCTTTTTAAAACTGATGCATTATAATTATTCATAATACAAGGTCATTATACAATATTCATATATGCACATAATATGATTTGATCAATCTTATTTCCCAGTAACTTCCCTTTTCCTCTTCTCATTCCTACACCATCTACTTGCTCCACTCTACTGACCTCTCTTCTATTATTGTTATTATTATTTTAGTGCATTACAATTGTGGTATGGTTGTATACAGACAAAGCATAATTTGGTAGAATTTATTCCCCAGTACTTCCCAATGCCTTCTCCTGCTTTATTCCTCCTGGTCTACCCCACCTGCCTTTTTATGTTTCTTTTTTTCCTGTTTCTCTCTAGCTTCCACATATAAGAGAACACATTCAACTCTTGACTTTCTGAGTTTGTCTTATTTCACTTAGCATGATGTTCTCCAGTACCACCCATGTATTTGCAAATCACAATGACATAATTTCATTATTTTTTATGAATGAGTAAAACTCCATTGTGTATGTATACAACATTTTATTTATCCATTCATCTGTTAACAGGCACTGGGCTGGTTCCATAACTTGGCTATTGTGAATTGTGCTGCTATAAGCATTGGTATGAATGCATTTCTATGTGGTTAAATACCTAGGCATGGGATAACTGGATCATATAGTGGTTCCATTCCTAGTCTTTTGAGGAATCTCCATACTGCCTATCAAGGTGGTTGTACTAATTTGCACTCTCACCAACAAGGTAATAGTGTACCTTTTCCCCTACGTGGTCAGCAATTATTGTTCTTTGTGCTTTTGATGACTGCTTTTTTAACTGAAGTGAGATGAAATTTCAGTATAGTTTTGATTTGCTTCTCCCTGATTGCTAAGGATATTGAACTTTTTTTGTATACTTATTGGCCATTCATATTTCTTCTTTTGAAAATACTTATTTAGATTTTTTGTCCATTTATTGATTGGGTTATTAGTTTTTTTGAGTTCTTTGTATAGTCTGGATGTTAATTCCCTGTCCAAAAAGTAGCTGGCAAAGATTTTCTCCCGTTTCACAAGCTCTTTCTTCATGTTCTTGTTTCCTTTGTCATACTAAAACTTTTAAGTTTGATGTCATTTCACTTATTGATTCTTGGTTTTATTTCTTGAGCTTTAAGGGGCTTTTTTTGGTAGTAAGGAGTGAACTCAGGGGTTCTCAACCACTGTGCCACATCCTCAGCCCTATTTTGTGTTTTTTGTAGAGACAGAGTCTCACTGAGTTGCTTAGCGCCTCGTCCTTGCTGAGGCTGGCTTTGAACTTGTGATTCTCCTGTCTCACCCTCCCTAAGTGCTGGGATTACAGGCCTGTGCTACCATGCCTGGCTTTTAGGAGGCTTTTTAAGGAAGTCAGTGCCTGTGTCAATATGTGAGAGTATTGGTCTTATATTTTAATAACAATTGCATTGTTTTTGGTCTAGTTCTTTGGTCTTTGATAGACTTTGAGTTGACTTTTATGCAGGGTGAGAGCGATCTAGTTTCATTCTTCTACATATGGATATCTAGTTTTCCCAGCACTATTTGTTAAAGAGACTTTTTTCCAGTGAGTTTTTGGAAACTTTGTCAGGGATCAGATGACTTTATCTGTGTGGATTTGTCTTTGTGCGTTCTATTCCATTGGTCTTCATATGTTTTTATGATAATACCATGCTGTTTTTGTAAGGATAGTTCTGTAGTGTAATTTGAGGTTTGGTGTTATGATGCTTTCAGGCTTGCTTTTATTCCTCAGGATTGCTTTGGATATTCTGGGTTTTTAATTTTCCATATGAATTTTAGGACTGTTTTTTCTAGTTCTGTGAAGACTGTCATTGGTATTTTCATGGTAACCAAATATTTTATAGTGAAACACTATAGAATGATTTGCAAAGACTTTGCAAAATGAGACTTATAGACATAAAAATAACTCAGTACAGATAACAATTTCGTATAAAAATGCAAAATAAAGGAAGTTTTAGACCCTAAATATTAGTATTTTCTATAAGTTAGGGCATATTTTAAAGACAAAGGAAAACAGACTGAATCCAAGAGACATGGACTAGATCCTTATGCTGAGCAGCCTGTATTCCTATAGAGATGAGGCCAGAGAGATCAATCAAACTATCATTAAAAAATAAAAGTATCAACTAGATGTTTAATATTGGGGAGATTTTAAGACATTGCATCCCTAGGTACTCTAACATTGAAGGTCTCATTTCACATTGAATCTAGCATCCACTTTCCATATAAAATATGTAACAGGTCAGCTCCTAAGAACTGCATTGAGTAGCAATTGGATGAACCTAATCAGTGGAATTATGATTGGATGAGCAGAGGATTATACATATTCACTTAAGAAATGTTCATTACTAAATGCCAGTTTTGTGTCAGGCTCTGAGACTTGGTGGTTAACAGGAGAGGAGTGACACAGTCTCTGCCTGTCTAGAAATTATGCTCCAGAAGGCAAGACCAGCAGTGGCATGGCCAGGTACAATCATGTGGACTAAGTAGTACAGAGGAGTGTTGTGTACTGTGGAGTAGGAGACACCTGAGCCAAGATGGGACTGGTTGGGAAAGACTTCCTAGGAGAAATGGCATCTAAACTATGGTTTCATAGAACCAAGTGTGACCATTCCACTAATAAATGGTCAGAAGAGAAGTCTGGTAGTGATTTTAAACCACTGACTTTTGTTTTAGGGGCACTTGGAAATCATGGCAAGGTTTAAGCAGGGCAGGAACACTTTAGAAACATCATTCTAGCTGCAGTGTGCAGAAGGGGACTAAGAGGAAAGTGTTGGCATGGGGGTTGGGAATGGGGGACTTAGGTGCCTACCGTAAATTTCTGGGGGGAAATTGGTTGGACTCAGACCAGCATGAAGTCATGACCAAGAGTAGACTTGTGATCCTTCAGAGTAGTGGTATGATGAGATACTAGTGATTTAGCCTTTGAGGATATCCTTGAGTCCTGTAGCAAAATCCTTTGTCTTTCTTGAAAAAATCTTATTGTATGATCCTTTGGTGGAATCATTCATTAGACTTGGTATACCTGGTTAATTATATTTCATGTCAGGATGAGATAAATTAAAAATAAAAGTTGATTAGATAATGGTTTGCAGCTGTTTGATCAATGGAGCCACTAATCCATTTGAGCTGGTCTCTAGGCATATTAATGTGTGTAGGCCTTCAAATGTGAGTTGGCCTAGTGCAGAACCAGACATAATATTCTCTTCTTCTAAAATAATACATGTTTACAAGTCATCTCCTTTCTATTATAAAACTTAACAAGGTCATGGCTGCCTTCCCATTGGTGATGTGATGCATTACTGGTAAGAGAAAGGCCCAGGCAAAGTGGCCACCATACTCACATCTCTCTTTCCTATATTAGGCCTCCCTGCTCATTTTTATGACCCAGCAAAGAAACTGTCTGTCCTGGTGGTACCTCAAAACAAGCTACTATTTTTATCAAATGTACCTTGAAATTAAGAGCTGAAGGAGAGCTTGCTTGCCTCACTTTCTATCTTGTGCAAATGGATGTTATTTATACAGTTATATACTATGCTTACATTTTTATTTCCAAGCTCTCAAGAAATGACAACTTCTAGCATATTAATAATCATATAAATACTTGAGATTTTTAAGGACATTATAAGCACAACTATTTTTACAACATATTTATTGAGTGTATAGCCCTATGTTGCAAATTACATTGGCTAAGAAATAGTTTTAGGATGTGTTCCCTGTCCTATCAGTGATTATAATTTTGGGGAAAAGATAGAATAGAGTTGGGCTTAAAACAGAGAAAGTCAACAAATATTGTATAAACAGTCTTAACACTGAAGAATTTTGTAGACCATTCTTTACTGGGAATAGAGATATATTTGTTAGCATTTATTTATTATAACAACTCTTTGTTTGAATCTGATTACCTGGGATAGTGAATATTTTTATTATACTTTATTTAAGTATATTTGATTTTTATAGAAAAGTAAGAATGATACACAAACATATGAATTATTTCCAAACAAATATACCAACCATCTCCACAAAAAAGCAAGAAAAAAATAGCACATAACCTTTTGTGTTTAGTATACATACTCAACTCAACTTTTTGGGTCCTTACATATGAATGTGATCTAGAAGAATTCTAAGGGATGCTCTGTGAAATTTAATTTTCTCATTTGTGAAATGGAGACAATGTGTCTTAATGCTCCTTTTAACTCTGCACATTCAAAATATGTTCCCTGTGATCATTTCAGACACTAGGCAAGCAAACAAAGAAAATGCTATCATGTGGTTATCTAACAGGGCAGGTAAATATCCTCAACACTTAAAAGAAAATTTAACACTGGCTAAAATAGTCCAGGTTCCCACGAATATAGTTAGTACTTTATTAACCAGAAAAAAATTCCACTAAGTAATTTGATAAATTGATATTTTTATTGAATTAATTTATTATTCAAAAGATCCTTATGGACTACTTTTCTTCCTTTTTATCTTCAGTAACTGATATAAGTTAAGAAATCATAAATCATTAGTCATCATTTCCTAAAGTATTTTTTTTACCTACTTGCCTGAGAGGTATGCTTCCAGGAGACTGTGGGAAACTAAATTGGAAAAGAAAGTTCAGGACATTTCATGAAGGTTAAGAAAGTGAATGGAAGAATTCATTCTGTTGGCAGTGGGGAGTCTTTGAGGGTTCTTAGCAGAAGAGTAACTTGCTCTGAACTATAGAAGATTAATTTGACATTGGTGTCTTGAATTCATTGGGTGGAAGAACAGGAGTTTGGTATGCATTGTGTTAGTCTGGATGAGAGGAGGTGAGTACTTGAATAAGGATGGTGGGAATGGGAAAGGAGAGGAGTAAATGTGACAAGAAACATCACTTTGGCTGATTGAATAAGTTTGGTTGGCTAAATAGATATGAGAGATATGGGAGGAGCAGGAACCAAATGTTACTTGGCTAGGGGGGAAAACAATATTTAAATAGGAAAGGGCAAAAAAAGTAATTAGGAGATTTGGAAAGCATTGTTTTTTTAAAGTAAAAGGAATACAAAAAAGTGTACCACTAACTTAGACAAATTTGTGTTAACACATCCAGAAAAAGTCATGTCTCAGGGTAGTAATAATAATAGCTATGAATTTTCAGGGAAACACTGTATCAGGTATATGTACCCATATATCATGTATAATTCTCATAATGCCCTTTCGAGGTAGATTTGATTACCTTAGTTTTATAAGTTAAGAACAAAGCTCCTAGAGGCAAAGAAATCTTCCTGAGCATTACCCAGCTTATTATTGGTTGAATAAAAACTAAAATACAGATCTGTTGCACTTAAAGGGCTTTTCTCTCTATGTCATGTAGTCTCTCTTATGGTTGAAAAACCTTATGTGTTTGTTCCCTGTAAATTTTGAAATAATTTGTAATAGTCGAGATAATTACATAAAATTATATTAAATTATTTCCTTATTGCAAACATTATGAAAAACTATGCTAAATTATTCATATGTTAAAATGATAAAATATAATTTTTTTCATATTTTTTACTGGTGCATTATAGTTGTACATAATGGTGGGATTTGTTTTTATATATTTATACATGCTCATAATATAACAATATATTTTGGCCAGTATCATTCCCCAGTATTCCTTTTCCCTTCCATCTTCCTTTGGCTGGTCCTTTTTCTCTGTTCTACTGATCTTCCTTTGATTTTCATGAGACTCCTCTCACCTCTCTTTTCCTTTTTCCTCTCTAGCTTCCACATATGAGAGAAAATATAAGACCCTTGACATTCTGAGTTTGGCTTATTTTCCTTAACACAATGGTCTTAAATCCCATCCATGTTCCTGTAAAAGACATAATTTCATTTTTCCTTATGGCTGAATAAAACTCCATTGTGTATATATACCACATTTTCTTTATCCATTCATTTGTTGATGGACACTGAAGCTGCTTCCATAGTTGGATTAGTATGAACTGTGCTGCTATAAACAAGGGTACGCATGCATTGCTATAGTACGCTGACTTTAATTCTTTAGGATAAACACTGAGGAGTGGTATAACTGGGTCATGTGGTGATTCCATTCCCAGTTTTTTGAGGAGCTTCCCTGCTGATTTCCATAGTGGTTTTACTAATTAACAATCCTACCCACAGTGCATGTTTCTTTTTTTCCACATCCTCTCCAGCACTTACTACTGTTTGTATTCTTGATGGCTACCATTCTGACTGAAATGGGATAAAATCTCAGTGTAGTTTTGATTTGCATTTCCCTAAGTGCTAATGATGTTGAACATTTCTTCATATATTTGTTGGCCATTTATGTTTCTTCTTTTGAGAAGTGTGTTTAGTTGATTTGTATATATATTAACTGCATTATTATTTTTTGGTTTTTTTTTAGTTCTTTACATATTTTGGATATTAATCCTGTCAGAAGAGTAGGTAGCAAAGATTTTTCTCCCATTCTGTAGGTTTTCTGTTCACATTCTTAATTGTTTACTTTGCGGTGTAGAAGCTTTTTAACTTGATGCTGTAGCATATATTAACTCTTGGCATTATTAGCTTTAGGAGTCCCAGTGAGAAGTTGTTACCTGTGCCTCTTTGTTAGAATATGGACCTTATGATTTCTTCTAGGAGTTCCATAGTTTTGAGTTTAATTCCTATGTCTTTGATGTATTTTGAGTTGATTTTTTTTGTGTGCAGGGTGAGAGACATGAAGACTAATAAAATAGAAGACACAAAAACAAATCCACATAGATACAGTCATATGATTCTAGACAAAGATGCCAGAAACATATGTTGGAGAAAAGATAGCCTTTTATACAAATGGTGCTAGGAGAAGTGGGTATTCATATGTAGAAGAAAGAAATTAGATCTCTGTCTCTCACTCTGCATACAAATCTACTCAAAATGGATCAAAGACCTAGGAATTAGACTAGAAATTCTGCAATGTCTAGAAGAAAAGGTAGGCCTAATGCTCTAATATATTGGCACACTTAAAATACATTAGGGTTCACTCTTGGTTTACATTATAGTCCACTCATATTATGGGTTTTTAAAAAATTTAGTGGCACCTAAAATAACATGATTCTATCTATCTATCTATCTATCTATCTATCTATCTATCTATCTATCTATCATCTATCTATTTATACCGGGGATTGAACTCAGGGGTACATGACCACTGAGCCACATCCCCAGCTCTATTTTGTATATTATTTAGAGACAGGGTCTCACTGAGTTGTAGTGCCTCGCTTTTGCTGAGGCTGATTTTGAACTCACAATCTTCCTGTCTCAGCTTCCAGAGCCGCTGGGATTACAGGTGTGTGCCACTGCGCCTGTCTGTTCATTTATTTTTAATAAACAGCTTCATGATCAAATCACTCAATGAGCAAACTCTTAAGAGAAACAGATGTTATCTTTGACTAAATACTGATTCCTAAAAATAAGTATCAATATCTAGTGAGTCAAAATTTGTACCTATAGCATGTTGGTTGTGTTTGAAAAAAATAAATCTTAGAACTTTTGACTATAATGGACAGATTAAAGCAAAAGTGACCTGCAGCCTACAAAACATATCAATTTTACTATATTTGAATTTTTCAACCAAAAGATTTTATTTTGTGAGGATGAGGTTTTTTCCCCTTGATCATTGTCAGAGAGATGTTTTGCATTAGGATAAACCCTTTTTGTTTCATATTTTTGCATGCCTACTACACATTGCACTAACTTATTCCTCTTCTAGTCACACTGTTGCATAGCTGGACAACACAGCCTTTCACATTGTCTTGCAAAGAAAGATGGCTCCATCCTCTCAGAGTGAGCGTCATTTTGAAACTGTACATAGCATGATGGAGAAAGTATCTACTCACGTAGTAGAACGTCTTCCTACCTACGGCAATTTCTAACCACACATTTATTAAAAAAACAGGTTCTAAAAAATGTCTCTAGGTCTCCATATATTCAGATTGAGCCTAGTCTGAAAAAAATCTTATTCATGAGTGAGATTAATGTATTAATTCATTCATTTACTCAACTACTTACCCATTTACTTATTTTAATTAACAAACTCAATTACTTATTAAAGTTTTCTCTGTCTGAATAATATTTATACTAAGATGTTACCTAGCCCCATGATGAAAAAACACAGTTTCTATCCTAGAAATCCCCAGTAGGCGAAGTCCAAAGAATTTGGGTGGCATTAAGCTATTCTATATGCTACTATAATGGTGGAAGTATGTTATCAAACCCATAAAATAGGTGAACACACATGTAAATCTAGAGTGAAATGTAGTTTAAACTATGGACTTCAATTGACAATGATGTGCCAAATGAGGATTATCAATGGTAACAAATTCACTACTCTTCTGGGAGGATATTGATAGGAGAGAAGTTGTGGATGTGTGGGAGATGAGTTATATGAAAAATCTGTACTTCCTCTCACTTTTGCTGTGAAACTAAAAAATAGTGTGTTAAAAATATATTTATAAAATATACACATATTTTATATTATATCCCTGATATTCTATAGGGCATTTGCATCTTTAGTGGATAAAACCAATCCAGATATCTCCAATGTTCTGGCTACTAAAACAGAGATGGATATGACATGGACAATAATAGTCAAAACCACCATTATGATATACTATTAGATTTTTCTTTTTGGTACTGGGGATTAAACTCAGGGGTACTCTGAGCCACATCCCCAGCTCTATTTTGTGTTTTATTTAGAGACAGGGTCTCAATGAGTTGCTTAGTGCCTCACAATTGCTGAGGTTGCCTTTGAACTTGTGATTCTCCTGTCTCAGCCTCCCAAAGTGCTGGGATTACAGGTGTGCACCACTGTGCCCAGCTAGATTGTTTTTTAAATTTTTGTTAGAAAGAGGTAGAGGATTTGATACTTTGTGAGATTTCATTTTCATAATGAACATAGAGAGGCATCATTATTGTCTTCATTTAATAACATCAAAATCAAAATAATTCTTAGTGAGGCTGTGCAATTTGCCCAGTATCATATAGCAAGTACAAAGAAGAGCTGAGAATATATCCCAAGCCCACCTGAAGTCAAATTGAAGCTTTGAGCCACTCATTGATTCAATATTTATGAAGCATCTACTCTGCTCCTGGACCTTTTCTGGGTGCTGCAGATACAGTGTGAACAAAATGGACAAGGTCCTTGATCCCATGGAGCTCATATTTTGGGGAGAATGGGTAAGAGTCAGACCAAGGGGGTAAAATTATAGCTAGTTAGCTAGCTAGATACAGATAATTTATTTAAAAATTATACAAGCATATTTAAAATTTACAACCAAAAGAATTATTCAGAAAATAATTAGGGCTGAGTGAGCTATGATAGAAGAGTCACCTTAGGCAGACCAGTCAGGGAATCCATCTCTAAGGATAATCTGCATTTTAAGTTGAGAAAAATGACCAAGAACCAGCCATATGAAGACCAGAGGAAGAATATTCCAGTGCAAAATTACTAAAGTAGAGAATTTAGCATGCCCATGTGACCAAAATAATGACTATATGATTGAAGCATAGTAGAGTAAAATGGAAAAAGAAGGGTTCAGGACAAAGATTCTGGATTTGTTTCTACATACAATGGAAAGAAGCAACTGGTGGGTTAAAGCAAGAAAGAGACATTCCAGGTACTGTGTAGCTAGCAGTTTGCAGGGTGATGCTCATGGATGCAGTCTAGCTAAGTGCCAGTTAGGCTAATCTAAGAGGGAGATGATGATAGTTTGGACTAGAAGGTTAATAGTAAAAATGAAATTGAAAGTGTAAATTCAAGAAGCTTCTAAGTAAAGCACAAAGCTTTGGTACTGGACCCCTACTGAATGAAAATCCCCCAAATCATTATGAAGATCAATAGCACTGTCATTTTCCATGAAACAGATCCACTCTAGGGGTTCAGCAAAGAGCTAATGTCCTACTGAATTAGGTTTAAGATGGCATAAATTCCCTAGAGGAACTATCCCTACATGGCAGCACTATTACACCATTTGCTCAGTTCATTGATGATGCCAAACAGTAATGGTAGAAATAAAATTAAAGTGAAATAAAACCTTAAAAACTCTAATCATCTTAATAAACACATATTTTAGTTCCTTCCTTGCATTTTATTTCATGATTTTTAATATGACTAAGATTCAGACACCAAACTATCCTTCTTTAAGATTGCCTTCCTAAGTGCATTTTGTAATACATGAGAGTTCTGTAAATCTCGTTAAATGATACAAGTGAAGAACTAATAAAGAATAGTGGGTCCTTATTCCTGACTGGTTACAGAGGTCCCATTTTCCTTTACAGGCTTTCAATGAAGTTTGATTCCCAACAAAGTGATAAATTGTGAGTACAATTTTAAATTCAAACCAGGGCATCAAATGGTTTTATAAATCTCAGGAGAAACACATCCATAGCTAAAGTTTCTATCAACCTACTTAACAGGAATATCACCACAACTACTTTTACATAAATATAATTAGTGTGATCCTATAAAATTGTAGCTTCAGTTGAAGATCAAAGTACAAGCATTCTGTTTTCATCACCCAAACTGATGTAGTGGGGTTGACAATTATTCTCACCACATTCAAATACCATGTGAAATTTCCTTCTTCTTATATATAAAAGTACTTTTACTGAAATGTCCTTAAACTTTTTCTATTTATTCTGCTGCTCCCCAACACACACACACACAGACACACACACACACACACACACACACAGACACCAGGGATTGAACCCAGAGGTGTTTAAACACTGAGCGACAGTTATATTTTTAGAGACAGGGTCTTGCTGAGTTGCTTTGAGTTGCTTAGGGCCTTGCTAAGTTGCTTAGGCTAGCTTTGAACTCATGGTCCTCCTGCCTTAGCCTCCAAGCTTCTGGGATAAACATCTATTTTTAATGTACATTTATGTTTTCATTTGTGTTTCTGTTCATTTACTTCCTCTGAAACTTATATAGATCTTTTTTTCTTTTTTTTGGTATTGGAGATTGAACCCAAGGGCACTCGACCACTGAGCCACATCCCCAGCCCTATTTTGTGTTTTATGTAGAGACACGGTCTCACTGAGTTGCTTAGCGCCTCGCCATTGCTGAGGCTGGCTTTGAACTCGTGATTCTCCTGTCTCAGGAGAAGTGCTGGGATTACAGGCTTGCGCCACTGAGCCCGGCTTATATAGATCTTGATTTGAGAAAATTTGATCTAATCAATACTTTGTTTCTGTGTCATAGCATTTTAATGTCTCTCAAAGTCTTAATCTACATGAGGCAGAGCTCAAAGGAACAAATGTCTAGTGCTCAACAGTAAGTAGAAGAAGATACAAGAATTCTGTGTTCCAAAATATTTTATTTTGAATCAGAAAAGATACATATACTATAAACAAAAAAGAAGAGAGAGCCTAGACTTAAAGTCATAGGACCCTTACTAGTCTACATTAGGATACAGTTCATCTTACCCTTTCTATTCAATCTCCTCAATATCTATCATAGGGCAGGGATAAAGCACATTGCGCTGCATCCTGACACCATCCTAATTTAGGCCATCATCAACCTCCACGTTGTTTACATAAGGAATAATTGTAAAAGTTAGTGGTTGTCCTAATTCTTCAATCTAATTGAGATAATCTCCATATTTTGTGGACTAGTCACTTTATAACTCTATAAATAGGAAGTTTACTTATAGAAAACAGAATAATACAAATAACTACTACCCATACAAATGCAAATTGTTGTCCAGTGGCATGCAACTGTCACTCCTACTGACCAGTTTTGCACATTTTATATCTATTTGTTAAATTTATTTCAGCATTCCTAATCTGACTATAAATATGTGGCATTTTGAGTTCTGTTATGAACTGGTTATAATACTCTAAGTTCTTCCATTAGTTAATGAGTTAAAGTTTTGACCATGTTTATTTTACATTTGTATGAAAGTCATAATTTCATTCCATTTAAAATTCATCCTTTCTAAAATTTTATCCACTGTATGAAGCCCTCTGGTTCCTCGAGGGAGGATCATTCAGTCTTTGCTTCAGTAGAACCAGTAAGATAAAATTCATGCCACACAGTGAACCTTTCTTTTTGGTGCTGGTGATAGAATCCAGGCCCTACACATGCGAGGCATATAATTTACCAACTGAGCTATATCCCCAGCCCAAACCATTTTTTATACTTTTTAATTGTTGATGGATCTTTATTTTTTATTTATTTATATGTGGTGCTGAGGATTGAACCCAGTGCCTCACAAATGCTAGGCTGTACCACTAAGCCACAACCCCAGCCCCGCAAACCATTCATTTCTGATTCAACTAAACTTGTGATGAAAGTTGAAGCAAATCTGCTTCCATATATTTTAAGCTATCAACATCACTTTCTCTATAAGATCTCCAAAGAAAAGGACAAATTTCCCTTCGATGTGACAATCATTCAGTTTATAATTATGCTGCACAATGCAATAGATACTAGCTATAAAGTAGCTGTTGAGCACTTAAAACAAGACTGTTCAAAATTGAGGTGTGCTATAAGTATGAAACACACCAACATTTGGAATACTTTGTACCAAAAATAGGGCATAAAATAACTCATTAAAATTTTCAGTGGATTACATGTTGAAATAATATCTTGAATCTTGTGTTAAGAAAGATATATTATTAAAGTCAATTTCCCTTGTTTCTTTCTACTTTTTAAAAATGTGATTACTAGAAAGTTTAAAATCACACTTGTGGCTTGCATTTGTAGCCTCCATAATGTATCCTTTGTGCAGCACTGTTCTAGAACTCTAATCTCCTCCCCAGTGAGTCTCCCTTTATTCAGACCATGCATCTCCAGATTCTCCAGCCGTCATCAATCTGGTTTCCTAACTTCAGCTTCTTAGCTCTTTTATCTGGCACATTTCACCTTGCTGAAATTTCAAATAAAGCATGTGCCTAAGATCAAAGACACTAAGGTACATGAGTTTGTAGTGCAGGCTTTCTAATTGCAAATTCTTTTAACTTTTGTTTATTGTGGAAGGTTTTCATTTTATCTTCAATTTTGAAACTTAATTTTTCCAGATATAGTATTCTTGGTTGGCATTCATTTTCTTTCAGGGCTTGGTATATATTATTCCAAGAATTCCTAGCTTTTAGAGTCTGGGTTGAGAAATCAGCTGGGATCTGAGTTGATTTCCCCCTATACATAATCTGATATTTTTCTCTTGCAGCCTTTAAAATTCTATCCTTATTCTGTATGTTAGGCATTTAATTATAATGTGTCTTGGTGTGGGTATGTTGGAATTTGTATATATTTGGGGTCCTGTAAGCCTCCTGTATTTGATATTTCTTTTCAATCATAAGGTTTGAAAAATTTTCTGATATATTCCATTGTGCATTCATTTGGTTTGTATTTCTGAGCCTTCATCTATTTTGGTAAATCTTAAGTTTAGTCTTTTCATGTTGTTCCACATTTCTTGGAAGTTCTATTCATAGTATATTAACAGCTTTTCCCTGTGGTCAACTTTATTTTCAAGATATATATATATTTGGTCTTCATTCCCCGAAAGTCTGTCTTCCAAGTGTGCTAGTTTTCTAGTTATGCTTTCTAATGAGATTTTAATTTGGTTTACTGATTTATTTATTTTGAAGATTTTGGACTGATTCTTCCTCAGAATTTCTATCTTCTTATTGAAGTGATCTTTCAACTTATTGTATCTTGCCTGTTATTTTCCTCCTTACATTATCTTTTCTCTCATAAATCAGTTTAGCTATGCTTTTTCTAAATTCTTTCTGTGACATTTCCTCCACTTTGATATCATTGGATTATGTTAATGAGGTATTTTGATTTGCTTGGGATGGTTGGTTCCCTTGACTTTTCATGTTGTTTGTATATCTACTCATTTATCAGTAAGAATCTGAGATGGTAGAACTTCTACCATATGAATTTTTAGTGTTCCTAAAGATTTCTAGCACCTCACATTTTAGGAGGAGACAAATATTAACAACAACCAATGCAATCAATATTTAGCATTAAACTAAATATTTAATTCCTATTTTGGCAGCTACAATGTTCATTGGCATTATAAACAGAAATGGTATGGTAGGCAATTGCCAACAGTAGAGATATTATGTTTACAATAGGATTTACTATTTCAAAAAGGTGACATGGGAAAATGCAGAGGAGATGTAGAACATAATAATTGAGAGGGAGGTTGAGAGAGAGTAGTAGTAAAGAGTTAAAGGAAGAGTGAAAGAGAGAACAGTAGAATTTGGCTGTTAATGAAAGAAAAGAGACAAGAGAATCAAGGGAAATGGAAGAAAAATAATATGAAACAAACAAACAATATATAAAACAAAACCAAGTTATACAAATTAAAAACCCTAGTCCTCAAAAGACAGAGTCAATAAAATAACTGCCTTCAAGAAATGCTTGAAATAAGGAGAGTGAGACAAATATGTACATGTTTAAATGTCCAGGGGCCTTTCAGCACACGAGAGTTTAATATGAAAAAAAAAGGTTCTTGATGGAAGATTAAGGGATTGCTTCTATTGGGATGGTTAAAAAATTGTCTATAATAGTATATGTTGGTTCTCAGTTCCCAATTGTCTTTCTTTACATTTTTTCCTGAGGTATTCATTGCATGCAAGAGTAGTAGTTGGAAGCTGTCAATTCCTTCCTTTTGTAGAGCTCGTCATTGTTGCTGATCTCAGCTTCCCTTCTCAGCAGTATGAGGAGGGGTAGGTTGGAGGGTTTTGTCTACTCTACTCACAGTAGTTGCTGTAGAGTTCTGTAAAGGGGGTTCCCAGAGGTGGAGCTCCTAAAGCGAGTTTGGGTCTAGTTAGACTCCTGGTGCTTTGTGGAATGTTTGGTGAAGCTTTTAAATCAGCACACCTCTAAAACCCAGCTTCTGGTCTATACCAGGCATCCATAATGCTTGAATCTCCCCTGGGTTCTGCTCATGAAGTGGTGGAGCCAGTCCTTCACCCTCTCCACCTCCCATGGCACATGAATCTCAGCCACCTGGGCTCAGTCCCAAAGACTGCATTTACTTACCCCCTACATCAAGTCTTTGGTCACCCTCAGCTGAGGTCTTTCTTGAGTTGCCCTGAGTACAACACTTTCCATGCCAGAATTTTCTCCCAGTTTTCTAGTCACATTTTGGGTCATGTGGTGGGTCTCTGCCAATTCAGGTTTTCAGAACCAGCTGGAAGTACACAGGTCTGGGTGCTTGGTTTTAGAAACACACCCACAGGCTGCCATAGCACAGTGGAAAAAGATGGTGGCTCATCCTGCTCTCTGCAAGTCAGTGGGAGATATGCAGCACCCCTCTCACATGAAAGCAGGTGCAACTCACCCACGGAATCAGCTTGACAATGTCCTTGATGATGCCTGAAATTCAGGCTTTTATAATCTCTCTCTCTGACCTACCCTTGGTGGATCCATATTGGCAGCTGCCAAGGCCAGTGGTTGGTTTTTTCTTTCTTTTATTTTTTTTAAATTTTATTTTTATCAAACTTTCTGTGTCCCTAGGCCACAGAATCACAGGAGGATTTCTTTCTTTCTTTTTTTTTGTATTGACCTCAAAGAGAATCTGCTTGTCTTCCTTCCCTGTTCCACATCATGTAGCAGTTTGGAAAGCAACCTTCTCTACTCCACCATCTTGAACCCCTCTATTCATTTTAATAGAGCTTTATAGTTATACATAGTAGTTGGGTTCATCCAGACAACCTTATACATGCATAGAATTCAATTTTAGTTCACAGTCTCCTCCTTTTCCATCCTGTTCTTCCTCTCTTTCCCTGTTTTCCTTCTTGTACTCTGCTAGATTTCCTTTCACTCATTAGTTATTTATATTTGATTGGTTCTATTTATGCATAAAGGTGAAATTCTCTGTGATATATTTATATATGCATGTTACATAATTTTTAAAGAATTAATTTTGCATTACCTTCTCTTTTCCATCCCTTCATTATGCCTTTGATCTTCTTCTTTAATACTACTAATCTTCCCCCTATCTTTAAGATATTCTGTCCTTCACTCTCTCTTTCCTTTATTTTACTCTAGCTTCTGAAAATGAGAGAAAATATTTGACTTTTGAGTTACTGAGTCTGTCTTATTTCACATAGCAAGATGTTCTCCATTTCCATGCATTTACTAGGAAATACTATAATTTCATTCTTCTTTATGGCTGAGTAGAATTCCATTGTGTCTATTAGCTATTAATCTATTAATGAGCACTTGGATTGATTCATAATTTATTGTGAATTGTGCTGCTATAAACATTGAGTTGGCAGTATTGCTATAGTATGCTGATTTTAGTTTTTTTTTTTTGGGGGGGAGAATACCAAGGAGTGGGATAACTGGGTCATATGGTGGTTCCATCCCTAGGTTTTTGAGGAATCTTCATATTGCTTTCCAGAGTGGCCGTATTAGTCTACAGTCCCACCAAAAATGTACAAGTGTACCTTTTCCCTCATATCCTTGCCAGCATTTATTATTGTTTGTATTCTCCATCACTGCCATTATGACTAGAGTAAGATGAAATCTTAGTGTGGTTTTTATTTTCTTTTCCATGATTGATAGAGACATTGAACATTTTCCATGTTTGTTGGCCATCTGTGTTTCTATTTTCTTCCTTTCTTTTCTTTCCTTTTTTTTTTGTTGAGGTTACTGTGAATGGTATGTTTTTCCTGATTTCTTCCTTTGCCAAATCACTATTGGAGCATAGGCAAGCTATTGATTTACTGGTGTTGATCTTATATCTTGCTATATTGTTAAATTTATTTATAAGCTCTAGAAATCTTCTGGTGGAATTTTTTGGGTTTTCTAGATATATGATCATATAATGAGCAAACTTCTTCTTTTCCTATTTGTATGCCTTTGACTTCCTTCTCTTGCCTGATCTCTCTGGCTACTCTTTCAAGGACTATGTTGGATAGAAGTGATGAGAGTGGAGAGCCTTGTCTTGTTCCTAATTTTAGAGGAAATGCTTTTAGCTTTTATCCATTCAGTATTATGTTGGCTTTGAATTTGTTATATATAGCCTTTACAATGTTGAGATAAGTTCCTTCTAACCCTAGATTCTCCAGTGTTTTAACCATGAATGGGCACTGGACTTTGTCAAATGGTTTTTCTGCATCTGTTGAGATAATCATGTGATTTTTTTGTCCTTCACGCTATGTGGTGAATTACATTTTTTGATTTGCATATGTTGAATCAATCTTTCATATCTGGGGTAAAACCATCTGATTGTAGTGTACTATATTTTTATTGTGTTTTTGAATGTGATTTGTCAATATTGTATTAAGGAGTTTTCATCTATGTTTTTCAGTGATATTGATCTGAAGTTTTCTTTCCTTGATGTGTCTTTATCTGGTTTTGGTACCAGATTGATAGTGGCTTCAAAGAATGAATTTGATAGTGTTCTCTCCTTTTCTATTTCATGGTGTAATTTGAGGAGGATTGGTATTAGTTCTTCTTTAAAAGTCTGTTAGAACCTTGTCAACAATCAATCTGGTCTTGGGATTTGTTGGAAGGCTTTTAATTGCTGCTTCAATTTCATCACTTGATACTAATTTGTTTAAGTTTTCTATATTTTCCTGGTTCAGTTTGGATAGGTTATATGTATCTAGAAATTTGCCAATATCTTCAAGAGTTTCTAACTTATTGGAGTATAAATTTTCAAAATAGTTTCTAATGATCCTCTGTATTTCAAAAGTGTTTGTGATATTTCTTTTTGTAATTTTATTGATTTGGGTCTTCTCTTTCTTTTGATTAGTTTGGCTAAGGGTATATAAATCTTCTTCATTTTTTCAAAGAATCAATTTATTTTTTCACTGATCCTTTATATTTTTTATTCTCAGTTTCATTAATTTTGGCCCTGATTTTAATTATAATTATTTTCTGCCTTTTATTGATTTTGGAATTAGTTTGTTCTAGGGCCTTTATATGTAATGTTATATTATTTATTTGGTAAATTTTTTTAATTAAGAATAATTTTTTTAATGTAGGAACATGGTACTGTAAACTTTCCTCTAAAAACTGCCTTCATATTGTCCCAGAGAGTTTGATATGTTGTATCTTTATAGTCAATTTTTTTCTAAGAATTTTAAATATTTTCCCCCTATTTCTTCTGTTGTTCATTTCTCATTCAAAAGTGTATTATTTAATCTCCAGGTATTAAATGATTTCTGTTTTTTATCTTCTCATCGATCTTTAATTTCATTCAATTGTAACATGATAGGATGATAGGATGGAAGGAATCATCTTTCCTTTTTGTATTTGCTAAGATTTGCTTTGTCACCTAAAATATGATCTATTTTATAGACAGTTCCATGTGCCAATGAGAAGAAAGTGAATTCAGTTTTTGAGGGATAAAATATTCCATACATGTCTGCTAGGTCCATTTGCTTAATGGTAGTTTTGCTGCTAAATAGTCTTAGTTTAATGTCTGGATAACCTATCTAATGGTGAGAGAGGTGTATTGAAATCACCTAATATGTTTACATTGTGGTCTATTTGATTCTTTATATTGAGAAAGGTTTGTTTTATGTATGTAGAAGAACCATTGTTTGGTGAAAATATTTGTATTCATTATTTCTTCTTGTTGGATGATTTCCTTAACCAGTATGAATATGCTTCTTTGTCTCTTCTTATTAATTTTGGCTTTAATTCTACTTCAATATAGAAATAGCTATACCTGTTTTATTTTGATTTTAATCTAAGTGGTACATATTTTCCCCCCTCTTGCATCTTCAGTCTGTGGATGTCTTTGCCTGTGAGTTTCTTGCAAACAACATATGATTGAGTCATGTTCTTTAATCCAGTCTTCCCATGCTTTTCTTTTGCTTGGACAGTTAAGATCATTATATTCAATGTTATTATAGAGACATGATTTTTATTTCCTGCCATTTTGATTTATTTTTAATGCTTAATTCAGATTTGATTCTCCTTTAATCAACCATACTTCCAGTGTGATTTATCCACATGTTTGTTTGTATTTTATTTTTAATTTTTTTCTGCATGAAATATTCCATTGTATGTTTTATAGTACAGGCTTAGTTGTTATAAATTCTTTGTGTTTCTGCTTATCATGGAAGGTTTTTATTTCATTTTCAATTTTGAAGGATAGTTTTGACAGATATAGTAGTATTGGTTCACACTTGCTTTCTTTCAGGGTTTGGTATATATTATTCCACGCCTACTGGATTTTACTGTCTGGGTTGAGAAATTAGTTGAAATTTGAATTGGCTTGCCCCTAAATGTGATCTTCCATTTTTCTCTTGCAACCTTTTAAAATTCAATTTTTATCCTATATATTAGGTATTTTCACTATAATGTGTCTTTGGAAGAATCTTTTTGTTTAGGGTTCTATGTGATTCTTATATTCAGATTTCCATCTTATTCCTAAAATTTGAAAAATTTTCTGATCTTATTTAAAAAGTTGTGTATTCCTTTAGTTTATATTTCAGAGTGATATAATGATTTAGTGAGTCTTTTCATTTTTTATTGGTTCTTTTTAGTTGTGCATGACAATGGAATAGACTATGATATAATTATAGAAACCTGGAATATAATTTATTCTAATTCAGCCCCCAGTAACTGAGTGTTAATTAAAGTTGGTAGGGTATAGCTGGAGGAGATGGAAATTGGGGCATGGCTTTGGGGTATATATTTGTATTTGCCAAGTGGAGTCTCTCTCTCTGCTTCAATCAACATATGGGCTGGTTATCTCTGCCACACTCTTCCACCATGACATTCTGCCTCACCTAGAGCCCTGAGGAATGGAGCCGGACTTCTGTGGACTAAGATTTCTGAAACTGAGTCTTTAAATAAAAATTTTTCTCCTCTCTAACTGTTCTGGTTGGATTCTGTAGTCATATCAGTGAAAAAGCTGACCAAAACAGGTGATTATTGCTTCTACTTTTATGCAAGGACTATTTAGTGAGCTTTTTTCTCTTAAGAGCCCTGGGCTGGGTGAATATCTAGGTTTTGAATACTTTCACTCAGTGCATGTCCTTTGCTCTTCCCAGTATCAACACCACTGTGAAAGAAGATATTAAGCCATATTTATTACAATTACTTCAGAGCAAAGCCTTGTACTAATCAGTCTTAGGGGAAAAAACAAATTTGTTGATAATGCTCTCCACAGTTCCTCTAATCCATGTATAAAATTGTCATAATATTCTGAAATAGATTGAGAAACTAGTTATTAAAGATAGTAAAATTGCTATTATATTTTATAAGAGCAGAAAATGGGATAAGAGAAAAATAGTGCAAAAGAAGAAAAAAATAGGAAAGAAAAGATAGAAAAGAATAATACCAAGTAAGTAAAAAGAAAAAAAATATAGAAAGGAAGAATTTGAGGCAGTAGAAGGTAATGTAAGAGGGAAAAGAGGGGCTAAGAGGAGTAAGTGAAAATATGATCTAAGAAAACTAAGATAGAATGATTGTAATTAATGCTTTAAAACATTAGAAGAAATATAATCAAATGGCTTAAGGGCACATAGTGAATACTAGGGGAAAATCATGGAATCAAAATGAAGAGAAATATATGTATGATAGAATTGATATTAGAGCCATTTGTGGAAATCCATACAAGGTAGAGTCAATTCTTTTTTTTTAATTTTTAAAATTTATTTATTCTACTTAGGTATACAAGATAGCAGAATGCATTTTGATTTATTGTACACAGATGGAGCACAACTTTTCATTTCTCTGGTTGTACATGATGTAGAATCACATCATATATGCAGTCATACATGAAGCTAGGGCTATGATGTCCATTATTCCATCATCTTTACTATCTCCATGCCCCGACCCCCTTCCCCTTTGACCAAATTTCCTCCATTCTTCCCATGCCATATCCTTCATTATGGATCAGCATCCACTTACTAGCGAGAACATTTGGCATTTTGTTCACCAACTTCATCTATTTACCTGTATACATGATATTCTCTAACTCCATCCATTTACCTGCAAATGCATAATTTTATTCTCTCTTATTGCTGAGTAATATTCCATTGTATATATATACCATAGTTTCTTTATCCATTCATCTATTAAGGGCATCTAGGTTGGTTCCACAGTTTAGCTACTGTGAATTGAGCTGCTATAAACATTGAAGTGGCTGATTCACTGTAGTATGCTGCTTTTAAGTCCTTTGTGTATAGACCAAGGAGTAGGATAGCTGGGTCAAATGGTGGTTCCATTCCAAGTTTTCTAAGGATTCTCCATACTGCTTTCCAGATTGGTTGTACCAATTTGCAGTCTTACCAGCAATGTATGAAATATGTATGGAAATATCTCCCATGCTACTGAATAGGCAGTATTCATGCCACAACCTCGCCAACACATATTGTTGTTTGTATTCTTGATAATTGCCATTCTGACTGGTGTAAGATGAAATCTTAGAGTAGGTTTCATGTGCATTTCTCTAATTGCTAGAGAGGTTGAACATTTTTTCATATGTCTGTTGATTGATTGTGTATCTTCTTCTGAGATGTTTGTGTTCAGCTCCTTGGCCCATTTATTGATTGGGTTGTTTTTTGATGTTAAGTTTTTTGAGTTCTTTATATAATCTGGAGATTAGTGCTCTATCAGATGTGCGTGTGGCAAGATTTGTTCCCAGAATGTCGGCTCTCTGTTCACTTCATTGATTGTCTCTTTTGCTGAGAAGAAGCTTTTTAGTTTGAATCCATCCCATTTATTGATTCTTCATTTTACTTCTTGTGCTATAAGAGTCTTGTTAAGGAAGTAAGGTCCTAATCCAAAGTGATGAAGATTTGGGCCTACTTTTTCTTCTATTAGGCATTGGGTCTCTGGTCTTATTCCCAGGTCCTTGATCCACTTTGTGTTGAATTTTGTGCATAGTGAGAGAGAGGGGTTTAGTTTCATTTGTCTGCATATGGATTTGCAGTTTTCCCAGCACCATTTGTTGAAGAGGCTATCTTTTCTCCAGGGTATGTGTTTGATTCCTTTGTCTAGTATAAGATAACTGTATTTAAGTGAGTTTGTCTCTGTGTGTTCTTGTCTGTATCATTGGTCTACATGTGTATTTTGGTGTCAGTACCATGCTGTTTTTGTTACTATAGCTTTGTAGTTCAGTTTAAGGTCTGGTATTGTGATGCCTCCTGCTTCATTCTTCTTGCTAAGGATTTCTTTGGCTCTTCTGGGTCTCTTATTCTTCCAGATGAATTTCATGATTGCCTTTTCTATTTCTATAAGAAATGACATTGGGATTTTAATTGAAATCACATTGAATCTATATAGCACTTTGGGTAGTATGGCCATTTTGACAATACTGATTCTGCCTATTCAGTAGCATGGGAGATATTTCCATCTTCTAAGGTCTTCTTCAATTTCTTTCTTCAGTGTCTTGTAGTTTGCATTGTAGAGGTCTTTCACCTCTTTTGTTAAATTGGTTCCCAAGTATTTTATTTTTTTTTTGAGGCTCTTGTGAATGGGATAGTTTTCCTAATTTCTCTTTCAGAGGGTTTATCACTGATGTATAGAAATGCAATTGATTTATTGGTGTTGATTTTATATCCTGATACTTTTCTGAAATCATTTATTAATTGTAGAAGTTTTCTGGTAGAATATTTTGGATCCTCTAGGTATAGAATCATGTCATCTACAAATAATGGTAGTTTTTTTTTTTTTAGATTTAAGAAATTGTTTTTCATTAGGATATTACACCCTTTTTTCAGAACAAGTATAACAAATTATACAAGTCACTTTTTGTGAAACATTAATATTTAGCAATGTTTTGTTTAGCCGAAATGTTATTTCAGTTGTAAAAACCATCTCCGGTTACAAAAAAACATAATCAGAAACCTTATCGGATTTAGCTTGCTTTTACAAATATCCTAAGAATTCTTTAGCTAAACAGTATTTTAA
>CM053404.1:57323609-57370795 GCA_028644305.1 Xerus rutilus
TTCTAGTCTGTATTAGCAAGGTGAGTGTATATATGTAAGGAGAGGCTCTGCTTGCTTGGTTCTGGGGTTGGTCCAAAGTCAGCTACAGTTCCAATGTCTGAAAGGTGTTAAAATTCCATTTTAAGGAGACTCAATGTCAATACCAATTTCTCCCAAGTACTTTAAAAAAATTGTTAAATTTTCACATAAATACTAGAACTGTTGTTCTAGTTAAATATTTCACATAAATACTGGAAATTAGTCATTTTAAGCCACACTAACCTCAGATGATCCCTTGGATTTTAGCAGCCCTGTATCTTTTTGTTTTGATCAAAAGTCACATAGCCTTACTCCAGATTATCAAAAAAAATTCTACCTAAAATATAGTTGTAGTTTTTAAATAACAAATAAACACACTGTCTGCTTGGAGAGACCTGGGGACCCGATATTCTATACTGACTTGATTATTTCTCTACAAACGCTACTGTTCGTATGCTCCCTCTTGCTGAAGCCGTCAACTCTTCAATCTCGGCATTTAATTTATGTATTACCCATTCCATTGCTTCTCGGCCTTTATTAGCATTAGAAGATATTGTGCTTGCCATCAGCCCTTCCAGGTAACTGCTAAGGCTGACTCCCTGCACAGAGATGATGGCTTCCTGAGTCAAAACAGTCTTTTCTGGGTCTTGAGGATGTGGTTTGTATATAAGTCTCTCATCCACTGAAACCATATTTGTAAAGGAAGTATTAGTAGATTTAAGTTCCATTTCTCTACAGGATCAACTACAGAATGTTCTTGCACATGTGTTTTGGTTCTTGCTGAACCAATAAGAGACTTCACGATGGAAGGCAGTCCCCACTCTGTGCTGAGAAGTCTGTGGCTGTGCAACTTCCCAGAGGGATCTACATGCCTGTCCAGCACATCAACTCCAACCACACTTGGGTTCATAGGGTTTGGATATTTCTGCATTGTAGCTGTTGTAACAGTTTCCCATGGGTGGTCGAAGACGTGCTCCGAGGTCCAGATCTTCATGGCGCCTGCGGCCCGAGCCTGGTGCGGGCGACTCCGGGGTACAATGAGGCACCGAAGCCCGCTGCCCAGCCCCGCCCCGCCTGCACTGGCGGCTGCGCAGCCCCAAATAATGACAGTTTGAGTTCTTCTTTTCCTATTCATGTCCCTTTAATATCTTTTCTCTGTCTAATTGCTATGGGTAGTGTTTCAAGGACTATGGTGAATACCAGTGGCAGAAGAGGGCATCCCTGTCTCTGTTCCCATTTTTAGAGGGAATGCTTCCAATTTTTGTCCATTTAGGATGATGTTGGCCTTGGGTTTAGCATAGACAGCTTTTACAAAGTTGAGGTATGTTCCTACTATTCCAAATTTTTCCAATGTTTTGAACATGAAAGGGTGCTGTATTTTGTCAAATGCTTTCTCTGCATCGATTGATAGAATTATATGACTCTTATTTTAAGTCTATTGATGTGATGTATTACATTTATTGATTTCCATATGTTGAACTAACCTTGTATCCCTGCTGTGAACTCCACTTGATCATGGTGCACTATTTTTTTGATATGTTTTTGTATGCAATTTGCAAGAATTTTATTGAGAATTTTTGCATCTATGTTAATCAGGGATATTGGTTTGTAATAGTCTTTCTTTGTTGTGGCTCTGTCTGGTTTTGGAATCAGGGTAATATTCACCTCATAGAATGAGTTTGGAAGGGTTCCCTCCTTTTCTATTTCATGAAATAGTTTGAGGAGTATTGGTATTAATTCTTCTTTGAAGGTCTTGTAGAACTCAGTTGAGAATCCACCTGCACCTGGGCTTTTCTTGGTTGGGAGGCTCTTGATGGCATCTTCTATTTCCTTACTTGAAATTGATCTGTTTAAGTTGTGTATGACCTCTTGGTTCAGATTGGGCAGGTCATATGCCTCTAGAAATTTGTCGGTGTCTTCAGAGTTTTTTATTTTACCAGAGTATAAATTTTCAAAATAGTTTCTAATTATCCTCTGTATATCAATAGTGCCTGTTGTGATATTTCCTTTTTCATCTGAATTTTAGTAATTTGGGTTTTCTCCTTCCTTCTTTTCATTAGGGTGGCTAAGAGTTAGTCAATTTTTTAAAAAATTTTTTCAAAGAACCAGCTTTTTGTTTTGTCAATTTTTTGAATTGTTTCTTTTGTTTCAATTTCATTGATTTCAGCTTTGATTTTAATTATTTTCTGTTTTCCAATTCTTTTGGTGTTGGTTTGTTCTTCTTTTTCTAAGGCTTTGAGATGAAGAATCAAGTCATTTATTTGTTGACTTTTACTTCTTTTAATAAATGAGCTTAATGCAATAACCTTTCTCTTAGCACTGCCTTTATGGTGTTTCAGAGATTTTGATATGTTTTATTGGAGTTTTCATTTATCTCTAAGATTTTTTTATCTCTTCCCTGATGTCTTCTGCTATCTATGTATCATTCAATAGCTTATTATTTAGTTTCCAGGTGTTGGAGTAGTTTATATTTTTAATCTGTTATTGTTTTCTAATTTTATTCCATTGTGGTCAGATAGGATGCAGGGTAGTATCTCTATTTTTTGTATTTTCTAAGACTGGCTTTGTGACATAACATATAATCTATTTTGGAAAAGGATCCTTGTGCTGTTGAGATAAAAGTGTATTCACTCGTTGATAAATGGAACACTCTATATATGTCTGTTAAGTCTAAATTATTGATAGTTTTATTGGATTCTATGGTTTTTTTATTTAGTTTTTGTTTGGAAGATCTATCCAGTGGTGAGAGAGCTGTGTTAAAATCACCAAGTATTTTGTGTTGTAGTCTATTTGATTCTTGTATTTGAGAAGGATTTGTCTAATATACATAGAAAACCCATTGCTTGGGGCATAGATATTTATGATTGTTATGTCTTGTTGATGTATGATGTATGATTCCCTTAAGAAGTATGAAATGACATTCTTTATCCCTTTCCACCAGCTTTGGTTTGAAGTCCACTTTATCTGATATGAGGATGGAAACTCCTAGTTGTTTACATGGTCCATGTGAGTGATACATTTTTTCCCACCCTTTCGCTTTCAGTCTGTGGATGTTTTTTCCTGTGCGATGAGTCTCTTGAGGGTAGCATATTGTTGGATTTTTTTTTTTTAATCCAGTGTGTCAGTCTATGTCTTTTAATTGATACATTTAGGCCATGCACATTCAGGTTTATTATTGAAATATGATTTATAGTCCTGGTCATTTTAGTTTATTTTCATTTTTACCTTGACTTTGTTTCTCCTTTGATTGCTGTCCTGCCTCCTTTTTAGTGTGGTTCTTCTCTTTGTATATTTTCATTGTTGGTTATCATTTCCTCCTCATGGAATATTTTGCTGAGAATGTTGTGTAGTGCAAGCTTTCTTGCTGTAAATTCTTTTAACTTTTGTTTATCATGGAAGGTTTTTATTTCATCATCAAATCTGAAGCTTAATTTTGCTGGATATAAGATTCTTGGTTGACATCCATTTTCTTTCAGAGCTTGGAATATGTTTTTCCATGATCTCCTGGCTTTTAGGGTCTGGGTTGAAAAATCTGCTGAGATCCGAATTGGTATCTCCTTATATGTTATCTAACTCCTCCCTCTTGTGGCCTTTAAAATTCTATCCTTATTTTGTATGCTGGGCATTTTCATTATAGTGTGCCTTGGTGTAGATCTGTTGTAGTTTTGTACATTTGGTGTCCTTTAAGCCTCTTGTATTTGATTTTCCAGTTCATTTTTCATGTTTGGAAAATTTTCTGATATTATTTTATCGAAGAGATTGTGCATTCCTTTGATTTGAAATTCTGTGCCTTTTTCTATCCTGATAAATCTTAGATTTGGTCTTTTGATGCTGTCCCATATTTCTTGTATGTTCTGTTAATGGTTTCTTATCATCTTCACTGTATGGTCAAGTTTATTTTCAAGATTGTATATTTTGTTTTCATTACCCAAGGTTCTGTCTTCCAGGTGATGTAGTCTGCTGGTGATGCTTTCTATTGAGTTTTTTATTTGGTTTATTGTTTCCTTCATTTCAAGAATTTCTGATTGGTTTTTTTCATGATCTCTAGCTCTTTCTTCAAGTAATCTTTTGCTACTTATAATTGCTCTCTTATCTCTTTGTTAGAATGATCAATGGTTGCTTTTATTTGCTCTCCTATTTCTTTGTTGGATTGATCAATTTTTGCCTATAATTGCTCACTTATGTCTTTCTTTAATTTGGTGATCATTTTAGTTATGTACATTCTGAATTCTTTCTCTGACATTTCATCAACTGTGTTGTCAATGGATTCTGTTACAGTTGTATCCAGGTTTATTTGGGACACTTTCTTCCCTTGTTTTTTCATGTTGATTGTGTATCTTCCTTTCTTGAAATACCGATCTGAGGTATTACAGTTTCTATCCTATAATCTTGTAGTGACACTACAGATTACTTGTATCTTACCTTGGATTTTACTAATGGTCCCCAGCAGGTGTCCCCAGATGGACACTACTGCCACTAAAGTTGGTGGCATGGGTAGTGAAAGTACCTCAAGAAAGCAGTGGGAGTGGCCTTGGCTGGGCTCCCTAGGTGGTCCCTGAAAGTGGTTTTGGGCCCTCTCTTGTGTTCCCACCAGTTGGCAGGAACTCTGGCCCAGAACTGGGGGAGGTCCCAAGCCTCACTTAGGCAGCATCTCCTGAAGGGATCTCGGTGGGTAGCCCTTACTATGGGTGTGGGCTCCCCTGTGGCTGGCAGATAGCAGTCTTGAGTTTTCCTTTGGCTGGGACCTGTGGTGGTCCCTGAATGTGGTTTTGGGACCTCTCTTACACTCCTGCTGGGTTGGCAGGAACTCTGGTGCCTGGCAAAAATTCTTATTGAATTCCTGATTTTTATTTCATCAGAATTTAGGATTTTTAGAAGATTCCCATTAATATTTAGTTTTGGATCCTCCTAGAGGTGATGGGGCACAGGTGCTACTTCTCTGGTTGCTGTAGATCTCACCAGCTTGTTCTTGTTCATCTGCTCAGGTTCCTGAGGCTGCATGCTCAGAAGGTGCTGTGCTATATCTCTTGGCTATTTCTATTGGGACAGCATCATAGAATGTAGGGCTCATGGCTGTTACTCTGACTGATGTGGGACACTTTGTGCTCTATGCCCCTCCACAGGGTGTTTAATATAGTGTCATAGAGCTTTGTGGTTCTCTGCATTTGAACTCTCACTTCCCATGGTTGTAAATACTTTCCCTTTTGTTCACTGGAATAGAGACTGTTTGGCCCACCTTGTCTGAGCTTTCACTGCCCACAGCCAAGGACGTCTGCTCCCATCTTTACCTGATCTCCCATAGAGCTGGGAATGCTAGGTCAGGGTTAGAATTTACCAGGAGTCTTCAGTTTTCTAGTCTGTTTTGCTCCTCTTTTCTTGTCTATGGTGAGGGGGAGGGGCTTCAGTAACTTTCAACTACCAGCAGTCCTTCTACAAGTTTCTTCTAGATGAATTATTGAGACATTCTGTTTCACAGGAATTCATTCCTATTTTTTTTTTTTTTTTAACTGTTGCTATGTGAGGATGGGGAGAAGTTGTGTTCATTTAATTTCTTCTAGGGAGGCTGGCTAGCTGTGGACTCTACAAAATGGCTGCTGTGTTCAACACAGATTTCACTCCATAATTTGGGTTTAACTGCTTGATCTCCTTTACTGACTTTGCTGTTCCTGTGATGTTTTAGCTTGGTCTGCTTTTATTTCCAGCTGTTGTAAAGGAAATAAACTTATGTGCTTTTCTTCTCCCTTTTCTCTTTGTTACTCCTCTCATTGACCCCATCCGGGGCTGGGTTCAGGAATAAGGATTTCTGTCCTTATTTTCTGCTTTGGTAACTAAACTTCAAGTCCCTCCAAGACTCAAACTGTCCAGTATTGAGTTTTAGAGTGTTTATTCTGTCACTTACCTCTATTATCACCTGTCCTTTCACTGCCTCCTTTCTGGGCTGTAGAGGGTTCATGAGATACTGCTTAGATCTGCTCCCATTATCTTATCCTCCTATTAATGTTTGATTTAAATTCTTGAAGTTGATACTTGAAACAGTGGAAAGAAACCTGCAATAGACTGGTTCAACGTAATTATCACAATCAACATGAGACATTATGCAATTTATTGTTTTAAATTCTTTTTTCCCCTCTTTGGTTTATATATACTTTATATAGCATAAGAACACTGAGTATGTAAGGTAGCTTATTTTTCTTTTTCTAACTTACCATTATTAAACACATGTAACTGCTAATTCTTTTGAAGCAGGTGGCAGTTAATTGCCTGGAGGCAGGAGGAAAGAGAATGACAGAACCCTTGGAAAACAAACTCTCGGTAAGAAAAAAAGCACACAAATTTAACTTTAATTGTGATGGAAACGAGACAATTATTGTCCTTTAATTGTTGTGAAATGGAGGCTTTAATTCTAAAAAACAAAAAATTCAATATCTTGCTCTTTTATCACACTGTTCCCAACAAAATAGTTTGGTTTGTTAAGAACTGCTACTGTGTGGTGATATTATATCTGTGGATTTTATGGAAAGAAACTTTTGTGTAAAATTTTACTTTAAAACTGAACTACATTAATATGATTCCTTAATTTCATCCAAATTTTGCCTTATTCATTGAGTAATTTTTCACTCATACTAAATATGTTTTCTTTTCTTTTAATTTTCTCCATATCTTTTCAGAACACAATTTCTTTGTTCTGTATCATTAATAAACTTCTTTTTATTCAATAATGGGTAGAAAATACTTGATTTTGCTTCATGTCATGTGTCTTAGACAGCTTTCCATCTCTGTGACCAAAAGACTTGTCAAGGAAATTAGAAGAAGAAAAGATTATCTAGGGCTCACAGTTTCAGAGGTCTCAGTCCAAAGATGGCTGTCTCCATAGCTCTGGGCCCCAGGTGAGGCAGAACATCATGGTCAAAAGGTGTGGCAGAAGCAAGTTGCTCAGGACATGGCAACAAGGAAGCAGAGAGAGAGAGATCTGCTTACCTGGGATAAAATATAAACCCCAAAGTCACACCCCCCAGTGACCTACTTTCTCCAATCATATTCTACCTGCCTATAGTTACCATTATTAATGCATATCAGTGAATTAATCCAGTGATTAGGTTAAGGCTCTAATATCCCAATCATTTCACCTCTGAAAATTCTAGCCTTTTCTTCAACACTGGGAGAAACCTCATATCTAAAACATGGTATGTTTCTAGTAATCTTTGTTTAGAATTGTTTTATATCAGAATGGAATGTTTCAAATTAGTATAATCACAGGGCATATTATGAGATTTCAAACTTGTATATTTTTGAAAAGATGACATGGTTTACACATTAGGAATTTTGTACATCACAATTTTATTTACATAGCCTATGTTTTTACTTTGGGTATTGGAGATTGAATCCAGGGCCTTGTACATGCTAAGCATGCACTCTGCTGCTGACTTATACACCCACCCAATGAATTTTAAATGCACATCCCACACTATGTGTATTTTTATATATTATCATATTTCCTTATTTATGTTGTTGATTTAAATTTTTATGGTAATATTTTAACACTCATTTAATGTGTTATTTTATTATCATACATCAGACATAAATAATTTTAATAGATATTTAAACATTTAATAAAATGCAACAAACTTCCACATCTATAATTGAGGTTTTATTTGGAAGGCCAGTGGTATGTGAAATAATTTGCACTTGTGCCATCAATCAAGAACATTACTCATTTAACTCTAGTTACTGAAGAAGCAGATGATGACATGACCCAGGGACCCCACTGAAGCCCCATTTGCCACCTCCATCTAGACAAATGATTAAAAGCTTTGTGTCTTTTGACTAGTGAGAGGAAAGTTTCAAAATCATGGTCCCTCATGCATGAAAAACTTGAATATTTTCAGCATCATATATTTTAGTTTTGCAGAGAATATTAATGTGAGGGTAAAGAAGAGATTTAAATTGGAAGTAAAATGAAGTTATTTCCAGCATTTTTACTTAAATTGATGTCTGTGGTGCCTGTAGGGTTTTACATTTTTTTTTCATGGTTATGACCAGTATTGTCTCATTACTTGAAGCAGACATTGGAATATAGGAAACTGCATATGGGGAGGGTAAGAGGGTAATGGATTTGAAGGAGATGGGATCAGGTGTTCAAATGGCATTCCCTTAGAGTTTCATTATGTGTGATAGTTCTGTTTGTCACTGTCCTACTCTCCCTTTCAAATGGCTAAGTTCTGTACATTTTTAAGGAATCAATGTTGTGACATCTCTTCCAGGAAGACTTCCATGACCTTCAAGACTGAATTAGTGTTTGCAATTATTTAAAATCATAAATATTTTATTTCTCCCATCCTCCATCACAGTTATAACTGTTTACTTTCTGATTAGGCTTCCTTAGGTAGGAATTATGCCTTATCAGTGGTGAGTCCATGTTTGTGGTGTAAGAATTTTTCAATGAATTAATGATTATTCTTCATCCTGGAAAAACTGAATGAACTGTATATACTGGGCTGCTGTACATTTGGGATAATACAGTACATTTAAAGGGGTAGTTTAAAGATCCTAAAGAGTAAGCTAAGGCAACTGTTTTAATCATAACCATGTGTCAGAGTTGACATCTATAGCAAAGTTAATATGTGGCAAATAATAAATTTCTCAGCTATGTGACTTCCAAAATTAGTGATATTTAAGTCAGCTAAGAGCAAGTAAAACTAAAGGGTTGTAGGCTTTTCCTGCACAACAAAATTAGTAATCTCATTGGTCAAAAGTGCCAGGTAGATGTATGTTCTTTAAAGAAACATGCCAGAAAATCTGGCATATAAAAATACATGGTAATTGTGCATTATGGCCCTCTTTATGTGATATAGGAGCTATTCTAATAGTAAAGCAAATGTATATTGCAACATGGGCATATAAAGTATTATCAGAAAGCCCATAAAAGCACATGAATGTCTTCCTCAAATCAGTGGAGCAAAATGTCTGAAATGAGTACATTTAAAAGAAGAGTCTCTTTATTTTCTTATCTACATGGTTCAGTTGGTTGAAAAATTCAGCTATCCATTATTTATCTTCCCTCAGTTTGAGTTGCAGATTGCTTTTGGTCACAACCAAATTAAACCATGGAGAAAACTTTTTATCACAGGCAGTTTTCATCATTTCCTTCTCATAGGATACCTGTACTTTGTAAGGCCATTTTTCTATATGATTATGATAAGTATTCATTATAACTCTGACTTTTATTTTTTAATTAATCAGATTGAACTTATTTTCCTTTATTAAAAAAATTTTTTAAAGAAGACTTGACATTACCATCAATATTTTTTTCTTTCCTTGCCAAACTGTGATATGTTTATTAGAAATTTGCCTAGAAATAAATATTTCAGTCAATTTATAAATAAAATAATCTGGTTGCTAATGTGGTCACTTGACTCTTCTCTACTCTCATGAACTCTCTCTACTCTCTAACCTGTGGGTATAAACAGGTTGGTTGTGGGTTTTTCTGCCTATATAGTTCCTGGACTCATCTTTCAGCTCATTGCTGTTAGGTTTTAGCCATGGTTCTCTGACAGAAGCCCTGAGCCCTCCTTAGGCAAGGACCTGTGCCTCACCAGGGCCAGGGGTTGGAGTAGAGCAGCCTTTCATATAGTTTTGCTTCCTGATTCTTTTAGTGCCATAGGAATACTTTTGGAATGCATTGAACTTTGGCTTTAATTTTTGGCAGAACCTGCCCAAACCTGCTTTTTGGTATGACCTATGGGTTAGCTTTTGCAAAGGTGAGTTATTGCATATGGATTTTAACATGCAAATGTTATTGATAACAGCACAAGTAGTTTGGGGTATGAAGGACTAAGTAAGCCTCTCACAGTTATTCACTCATTTCTATTGTGAGTTCAGAAAAAAAAAAGTACAGCATATGAAATACTTCAGAATTTTGAGTCATAGCTGAGAAAGGTGGGGGGCTTATTATTATTCAGGCATAGACAAACCACATGATGTGCAAGAAATTTTGGAATTGACTTATCATGTTCAAATAATTTGTAATAATAGCAATAGCAATTACATGTAATTAAAAAATTCCTACTAGAGACAGATAGCTTCTGCCTTTTGCAATGAACAATACCTGTATAACAATGAACCAATTGGGTTACTAGTTCACTAATACCAAAACAGATTTATGAACAACCAGTTCTGATCTTAGAGAAAATTATTCATTTTATCAGAACTTGCTGACATTGCTTGGGAGGGCAGGTATTTGTTACGTGAAGTTTGCTTGATTCTCTTACTTTAACTGCAGAAAAAATACTACAAAGGGTATTTGTGTAAAAAAATCTGAGTTACAGATAGATATTTGGAGATAATTTTATTTATCATGAAATTCAAGTTCCTACCTTTATTGCCCTTTCTTTTTGTTTGAGGATTAAGCACAACACAACTTTTTCTTCAAATGACTGTGCAAAATAGCAAAGACCTGATAATATATAAGAAGTAAAAATAAGTAAGGGCCTTAAAGTTGCTTCTGAAAATAGAAAGCATCCTTTGCAAGCAGTCCACAAGGGATTGGTTTGTGGACTGCATTAAAAAACTGTCACACCACTTTATTAACCCATGTTCTCTAGAAAAACAGGACCAAATTCCAAGTCTGAGTCTGAAGGCCTGAGATCCAGGAAAGCTGATGGGATGGTTTCCATCTGAAGCTGGGAAGTCTTGAGATCCAGGAGGATCCAGTTTTTCAGTTCCAGTCCAAATGCTGGAGAAAAGTTGATGCCTTAGTTCAAAGGCCAACTGGCAAGTAGAATTTTCTCCTACTTAGGGAAAGGTCAAACTTTCTGTTCTCTTCAGGCCTTCAACTGACTGAAGTCTAGCCACAATCTAAGCAATTCATCAAGAGCCTATCTCTAAAAAAAATACACATATATAAATATTGTATATATAAAATACAAATATAAAATATATAAAATAAGAATATAAAAAATTATCTATATAAAAATATGTATAATATATATATAAAAGGGATTGGGGATGTGGATCCATGGTTAAGTGCCTCTGGGTTCAATCCCTGGTTAAAAAAAAGTCAGTCTACATTATTACTTAATTTCTCAATTAACTCATTTAGCATCACCCTCAAGAGACACATAGAATATCATTTGACCAAATATCTGGGCATCCTATAGCTCAGTCAATATGATAAATAAAACTAGCAGTTACATCAGCATTTGGCTCAGAAATTGAAGCAAAGCCTTTAGGGGGTTACTATTAGAGATGAGCATAGGAGCATGGTGGCAACATTGGCAGGAAACAACTGAGGCAAAACTCATCAAAGTATATTTTGTTTCTTCCCTGACCTTGGTTGAAAAAATGAGATTCAACTTAGTGTAACAAATGTGCAGTTTGAGGTCTGCAGAAGCAATTAGCTTGGTTATGGTGAAGAGAATTTTTCCTTCTTACTTCTATTGTAAACTTTTAAAATCTGACTACTATACAGTCAGCCCTATGTATCTTTGGTTTCCACATCCATGGATTCAACCAACTGTGGTTAGAAAATATTTGAAAAAAAAAAACCTGGGTTTGTATGGAACATACACAGACTTTTTTTCTTATCATTATTCCCTGAACATTACAGTGTAATAATTATTTACATTATATTAAGCATTATAAGTAATCTGTAGATGATTTAAATTACAGAGATGATATGCATAGGTTATATGCTAATATGACACCATTTTATATAAGAAAACTGAGTATTTGAATATTTTGGTATCTGCATGGGGTCTAGAAGTAATATCCCCCTGGATATTGAAGGATGACTATATTTTTAGATGGTCAATTGCATCATAAAGTAATAGCATAGTATTATAGTTAAATATTATGTATAACTTCTGGATATAGGTTATGATGTATCTCATCTCAGAAATTATCCTTGGATAATAATTATGTAGCTTTAATTTTTTTGTAAGCTTTGATTTAAATACTCTGAAACCCAGCATTTAATTAAAATGTATCTTTGTTGTTCTCATATATATTTTTTACTCCCTGAGAATTGAGAAAATTTCAGAAGGGCATTCTAAGATTTTGAGGGGGGTAGCATTATAGTCTCAGCAAACATAGTCTTTCCTTTGGCCCAGGAAGATTGTCCCTGGGGCATGGCCCTTGCCTCTGACTTGGATTTCTTGCCATGGCTATTAATACCTGTATAATTATTTTTGAGACACATGGCAAAAAACAAAATAGAAAGAAAAGTGAGAAATTACTCTGCTCTTAGAGGGCCTGATGGGGTCACCAGGCAGGGTTAAGCCTGAAGAATCCCTTTTTAGAGGCGGATAAGGTCAGCCCAGGTAGGAAATGGTCATTGTGTAGTTAGTGAAGGTCTCACTTTGTCTTTTTCACGGAGATGGAAGGAACTTAGGAAGTGAGCTATATTGCTATCTATTTCCAGGTAGAGGAAAGAGCAAGCTCAAAAGCCTGGAGGATGTTTGGACTGTTCTAAAAATAACAGCAAAGAGGTCAATGCTCTAGAGAGGACTGAGCCTTGCAAAGGGGAGAGTTGAGGAAATGGAGTCAGTCAGAGTCATGGGCCCCAGGACCCTATTCAGCATATAGTAGCATGGATTACTGGGCAGACTTCAGGTTTTACTGGGATGGTAGGACTTTGGGTGGCATCATCTGACTTTTCTTTTGATCACACATGTAAAAGGAAAAAAAAGTGATTTCACTACAAAATAAAAGTTTTTCAAGAAATAGAATTTATATCAAATTCAGTATCGTACCTGTAGTTAGGCAAACTACACAGTCTGAGAGAAGAGAATCCCTATAACTGCTCTCACTTCTAACAACTGCCATACATTCAGGAGTCTCCAGAGCTATCTTCCTGTCTGATCACCTAGCTACAGATTTGGAGAACAAAAGGCTACAAATTAGAACCAGCATCAAGAAGAGAGGCATAGGGCCAAGTCTGGGAGGGTTCCACATGTGAAGCTTCTATCATCCTCAGGAATGGCATCCTCCCAGCACTGGAGTGTAACACTGTCACAGGGTGTCCTTAACCAGGGAAGATCACTTGAGCAGTGGGTTCCAGAGATTTCTTTTTTTCCTGAGGTCTCATTAAAAAGTGATGATTGATCAAATCATTAGCTACATGGTTGAACTCAATCTCTGGTTCCCTTTCTCTCCTTCCTGAAAGGTCAGACTGATTCCATGTTGTGGAAAGCCCAACCTATTTCATGTTTGGCCTATCCAGCGTGGCCAGTTCCCAATTCAGTCATCTTGTTGGCATAAACTATGGGATATGTTCAGAGGGGTGCACCATAAATAACAAAGACGTTCTCATTGTTTTATAAATTCCAAAGTTTTAATTTCCAGGAATGGGGAACAAATTACAGCTGAATTCTTGATTATGTAAATACATCATGTATTGTTTACATGCAGATATTATGATAAAATTAAGTACATATTTTCACTTTCATAATTCATATCAGTTCAATATGAACTTTCCATTGATTCTTTGCACTTAAAAATGTTATTTTTTTTTACCCTCCCTGTTCTTAATATGAACTGATATTTTGTAATTTGTTATTTTCCCCCTGTGGACTATTTGCCATGTCTATTATTACTTCATATGTTTCTTTTTTTGTTATTCTTTCTTTTAATGATCACAGGTATGGAACTGAGTGGATAAATTGGATAATCATAATTCTGTCATTTTTGTGGTAAGTACTTTTGTGCTCTTGGATTATTGCTGCTTGAAAGTTCAAGGTTTCTTCTTCACACACTCCTCTACACTCAGATTGAAATGTTCTCCATAAAGTTGCCACTCCTACATTGGGAGTTTGAATGGATAATTCTGCTGACACATAATTAGGTAAATCAGTTATTTATTTATTTATTTTTGAGTATAGGGTATTGAATCCAGGAGTGTTTTACCACTGAACTACATCCCAGCCCTTTTTATTTTTTATTTTGAGATAGGGTCTTGCTAAGTTACTAAGGGCCTCACTAAACTGCTGAGGCTGCCCTTGAACCTGTGATCCTCTTGCTTCAGTCTCTCGAGTTGCTGGGATTATAGGCATGTGCTACTGTGCCCAGCTAAATCAATTTTAATTGGCAATGCTATTCATATTTCTCATAAGTTTAGTGCTACTGGCCATTCATTGCAGAAAGCTCTAAGACCTGTGCAGTGTTTTGAATTTCTGTTAGTGTCAAATATACAGAGTTGAGAATTATTATTATTTTTTGTGGTACTGGGGATTGAACCCAGGACCATTTTGCCATTGAGCTAGATCCCCAGCACTTTTTATATTTTATTTTGAGACTGGGTCTTGCTAAGTGGCTGAGGCTGACCTGGAACTTGAGATCCTCCTAACTCAGCCTCTGGAATCTCTGGGATTACAGATGTGCACCACTGCACTGGGATGGAAATTCTTATGTTTTGATTTCCTTTGCCACAGATACCCACTTTCTAAGATCAGATACTCCATTTCTATAGCTTTGAAGAGGAACTGTGGAAGAGATAAACAGTGTTGCAGTAGGGTAAACACTAGGCTTGGTGTGGGTCAATAGCTACTTTCTCTGTTCTAGGAGGTAGCAGCTCTCTCTTGGACACACGTTTGGATATTTTACTGTTTTCTGACATGCAGGCTTAGTCTCAGCCCTGAACTGTGAGTGGCTGGGAATCTAATGATGGAGAAGGCAAGGAGGACCTTAGCCACCTGCAGGGCTGATGATGCTGAGAGCCAGGTGGCTGCAATTGCTGCCAGGCCTGATTTATGTTTTAAAATGATCAGTCTGGCTGTTATATCAAGAATGGACTCTAGAAGTCCCGGTAGAAGCCAATTATAAGGTCATTGCAACATTTCAGTATGAGACTGTGGTGGTTTATATCAATGATGTGTCCATGTAAGCATTTGGAATTGGTCAGATTCTAGCTATCTTTTTAAGGAAGAAGTGGCACTATTTGCTGATAGATTAGATATCAGGTATGAGAGAAAATGAGGCATCAAGGATGACTCCAGGCATATTAGTTATTTATTGTTAAAATACAAATTATCCTCAGATTTAGTGGTTTAAGACAATACCATTGATTATCTCAATTTCACAGGGTAAGGGATATGAGTGTCACTCATATGGGTCCTCTGCCTCTGGTACTTTCCTGAGGCCATAGTCATTCCATGGGTAAACTGGGAAGGATCTGTTCCTAGCTTACTGACATGCTGACTGGCAAGATTCAGTTTCTCATGAGTCATTGGCCAGAGGTCTCTGTTCTTCATGATGTCAGCCTCTCCAAAAGCATCTCATAGTATGGCAGCTTGCTTCATTACAATGAATGAGCTGAAGGGCCACAGAGTGCCAGTAAGAGAGAGAGATTGCTAGAAAGATGAAGTATTCTTTGTGACCTATTCATAGAAGCAGTGTCCAATCACTGTTGCTGTCTTTCATTCATTAGAAGCAAGTCACTAGGTCCTGTTCACTCTCAAGGGGTGAGGACCACACAGGACATGAATACTAGGAGCAGAGACCATTGGAAACCACATCAGAAGCTGATCACCATGCAAGAACTCCAGCTTGGAGTTGGTAGAGATGGTCTTCACTGAGATGAGGAAGACCAGGAGCCTCTTTGTGTGGAGGGCAGGGTAGAATAAGTTAGGATTTGTTGTTATCGAGATGTCAAATTTGACATGGATCTTAAACATACAAGTTGGATATATCTCTGACTCTAAAGGGAGCTATTCAAGCAAGAGATAATCAAATCAAGGTGATAGGACTCACCTTGCATCTTGATGGATTGTCACACTCCATCACCAGTGGGAGCACATGTGTTAGCCTGTGTATCACATGAAGCAGTATTGTATTGTCATCAGCAGAAGTCCCAAAGCCACACTTTGTAGGTTGAATCTCTGCTCTTCCACCCACTACCTGCTTTACCATGAGTAAGGTACTTAATCTTGTTTGTACCTCAATGTTCTCATTCATAAATTGGAGATCATAACAAAAACATCAAGCCAATTGAATGAGTAAGAATATATGAAAACATCTTGCTCATAGTAAGTTCGGTATTTGTATGAACATTGTTATTATTCTTTAAAAAAAAGTATCCCATTTTAAATGGCACACAACTTGAGGATATTGTTGCCACCCATCAACTTTGAGTGGGTAAAAATATAGTGACCTATCAATAAATGCTTTAATTCATCATATTTTTCTACACTTGCTCTCTGTCCTCCCATTCAAATACTAGTAATGGGAAACTACTTGGTATGAATGAAGCCATTATATCACAAAAATCAAGCAGCTGAAGATTTCAAAGTAGAAGTTTGAAATACATTTAATGTGCCCATTTAAAAATAGAATTATTCTTCCATTTAACAAACATGTTGTTTATGCCTCATATAGCTAGATTCTGAGAATACTTAATTTAAAAAAAAAACATAGATTCCTGAATACTTGTGGCATCTGCCCCTTTATATAGTAGGTTAAAGATTAAACTGGGGTTTTTCAGGTATCAGAGTTCAGAAACAGTTTTGGTAGTGAAAGGAAAAAGGTGTTAGTAATGCTTTTTCTTCAATTCCCTCTTCTAAAAGAAGAGTGGACCACAGAATGCTGGTGGTGTGTGAGAAGCCGGCCTTAAGGATTCTGAGAATGCATGTCTGGGTGACAGAAGTGCTGGGCTTTGTGTCCCTCTGCCACTAATTCAATAATAGCTTCTGTTTTCACCTATTTTCATATTGGGTTTCTGTATAAGTTTTTTTTTAATGTTCTTGAGTAAAGAAAAAGGTTTGAAAATCAACTTTAAAAGAAGTCTCTTCTCCTACATCTTGCATTTGTGATTTTTGTAATTTAAGCATCACTAGGATTAAAACACAAATGTGTTTGGGAAGGTTACAGAGACCGAAATGTCACCCTGTATGTCTTGCATAGGTGTTTTCATGCAGAGTGAGGAGTAAGGAGTTTTGTGGAAGAGGGGAGATGACAGAGGGCTGTGGAACATGTGGCACTGGAGGATTTGGAAGCACAAAGAGACTTGTACTGAGAAAAATTTTAACAGTGAAAGAGTAGTATGAAAATAGTGAATTGTTGTGGGATAATAGGCTGTGAGAAAGTATTAGTTACACATAGATGAAAGGCAACAAAATAAAGTCTACTTTACAATTGGGCTTTGTGTTGCTGTTTTCTGGCTTTTGTATTCCTGGAGTGATATTGTTCTGTGCGAGAAACACAGGGCTGCATGTGAGAACTGATCCAGGACTAGCTGGCAGAGCAACTTGAAAGCATGTGTGTGCTACAAAAATATGTGCCTGTGCTCACATGCTTAAATTTGGGTGGCGGTTCTGGGTTAAAATCAAGTGATCAAGTACTCCAGTGCCAATATTATACAGTTTTTCTCTCTCTGGCATGTTTAGTACTTTCTCATTTGGAGAAAACTAGGGATTTTTTGTGTACAAAAATGAGATAAAGTCCACAGACATATTCCAAAATTTCTGTTTTGTTGAACACAGTACTAAATATAGTCCAAACTCTTCAACACATTTCAGAAATGTCCTTATGTCTAAAAAAATTCAGTTGGTTAAATTAATTGACTTCTATTTTACTTTTTAAAATTTAGACTATACTCGCAAATAAGAGTTTGGACTTTCCAGGTTCTGTAAAACAGAATAAATATTAGAAGACAACATATTGAGAATTCCATGTGTGCCCTTGTTTAGCACAATCTTGGGCAACTTGTGTCTCAAGGCCTTTTTATGCATCAGGATAGTGATGCCTACTAGCTTACGTATCTCTTAGGAATTGCATGCTTATGAAAAAATCTTTCTGTTGATTTGATAGAATTAAATTCAGTTTTCCTGCCTATGTCATCTAAGGGACAGTCTTGAAATCTATGTTTGTAGTCTGTATCTCTCAAAGGGCTGGCAGGTCAGTGTGGAGTCTACAAATTTTTCCCACTTCACTACAGCTAGTCATATAATCTTTCTATCAAAGTCTGATGATTAGATGGAATGTGGATGCTGAACTTTGCACCTAAGAGAGATGTCATCTGAAAAGAAAGCTTCAAGGAGCCTTGTAGGGGACATGCTTTGTGTAAGCAAATATTTTTCAAAGCCTGTTCACTTCCATCAAGAATGGTGAATTTTACCTGCTTCATTGAAGCAGCAAACACATCTCACCTCTTCAGCAGGAATAACCTTTGCTGAAGCACATGAATGTTTTCTTTCTATCACCAGGATCTATTTTCTCTTCAGTGGAATCTTGATGATACTTGAGGTATATCTCTAACTCCTGTTGATGTGAGATTTAAGTATAAATCTGAGGATTCTGTATGTGACTTGAGCAAATCCTATTAAACTATGTCAAGAAGGAAGGAGAGCAAGCTGATGAGTTTTAAGCACTTTTGTCAATTCAACATATTGTATGAAACTTATAGTATGAACAACATTTTTTTTTTTTATAATAGGAATTGAATCCAGGGCACTCCACCACTGTGCTACATCCCTAGCCCCATTTTTATGTTGAGACAGGGTTTTACTAAGTCCTTAGGGCCTTGCTAAGTTATTAAGTTTCATCTTGAATTTGCAAACATCCTGCCTCAGCCTCCTGAGCCACTGAGACTACAGGCAGGTACCACTGTGGCCAGCTATCATTTTGTTTTCTGGTGTTATAGTTTGGATCTCAAATGTCTCCCAAAGGCTTGTGTATTAAATACTTGGTCCCCAGCCTTTTGTGCTATTGGGAGGTGGTGGAACCTTTGAGAGCTAAGGCCTAGGGGAAGCAAGTTAGCTCCCTGAGTATGTACCCTTGAAGAGGATGTTGGGATTCTAGTTCCTTTCTCTTTTTCTTTGCTTCCTGGCTGCTATGAGGTGAATGGGCCTTTCTATGGTTTAGATAGGGTCACCAAAAGCTTTTGTGTAAAACAAAGCAATAAAATTTAGAGGTGAAATAATTGGGTCATGAGAGCTTTAACCTACTAAGTATATTGATATGGATTAACTGGGTGGTTACTATAGGCAGGTAGGGAGTGGTCAGATGAGGTAGGTTACTGGGGCCATGTCTTTGGGTTTATATTTTGTTACTGGTGAATAGAGCTCTCTCTGTTGCCTTATCACCACCATATTCTGAGCTGGTTTCCTCTACTATTTTCTTCCTTCATAATGTTCTGCCTCACCTTAGGCCCAGAGCAATGGAGTCAGCCATCTATGGACCTGTTAAACTGTTTGTCCCAAATAAACTTTCTCTTCTCTACATTGTTCTTGTCAGTTCTTTTTAGTCAGCCATGAAAAAACTGACTAAAACAGGTCTCCTCAACTATGTACACCTGCCATGAAGTTCTGTGCCACCATAGGCTCAAATCCATAGGTCAAAGCAATCATAAATTGAAGCCTGGGAAACTGTGAGCCAAAATAAACCTTTTCTCCTTTTACTTTTATTATCTCAGGTATTTTGCAACAGTAATGGAAAACTGAGTAACACATGTGGCAAGAAAAAGAAATAGTCCTTAAGAGACCCCCTCCATACTGCATTTTACATATATTATTATTATTAGTTATTATGATTATTTAGTTCTAGAGAAATTATTTTTCTTCTTAGAAAAAGAGTATAAAAAAACAAAAAGTGATAGACTATGATGTATATGATTTAGACAGAAAATGCTAGATGAGATCCCTTTGTTTTGTCTATGTAATTGGAAGCTCTTTTGCTAGGCAGATGGGGCCTTAGTCCCAGTAACACCTCCTTGGCAGTGCGGTCCAGAAGTGTGGTATAGGCAAGAGCTCTTATCCCTCAGGATAGTAGGGGTTGTTTTTGTTATCCTGGGATGGTAAAAGTAATAGTACCCATATTCTGGATATTTCTTATGAATGTTTGTTCTTAGGTTACCTGCTTTATATTTAATTGTCAGAAGAAATATAAGATTAAAGTATTTCCCATTTAACAGATGATGAAAAAGAACAAAGGGGATAATGTCACTTGTTTGAGGTCACACACAGGCTTAAGCAATACACAATTTGAATCAGCACTCATTTGAAACCAAAATCCCATTTTCTGAGCATTAAAAGAGAAGTATCCTCCATCAAATGACAGATGGAGCATGAAGTACAAAGATGGACGGAAGTTTTCCCATTACTTTCCAAATTGAGGACAGTTTCCATCTCAGTTTCCAGTAACCTTCCACCTTGCTTCTTTTTTTCTCCTTTCTTCTAAGAATGGATCCTTGAAGAGAGTGGGGTTGGTTCTGATAGAGGGAGCAAGGAGAAAACAGGAAGATAAGATTTCTTCTTTTTTGAGGATTTGTCTCTTATCACAAGGTATGTCCATAGGGGGAAAAATCAACTTGATATTTATTTTTTAAATATTTTTTTAGTTGTCAGTGGACCTTTATTTAATTTATTTATATGTGGTGCTGAGACTCAAACCCAGTGCCTCACACATTCTAGGCAAGTGCTCTGCCACTAAGCCACAAGTCCTCAACTTGATATTTAAAAACTCATTTTCAGTTCTTTCAAGTACTTTGATTGAATAATTGAAATAGAGGAGTTTATAATTGATAAACCATCACTTTTTTACATTTTAACTTAAAAAAATCACTATTCAGGAGTTTCAAAAAGGCAAATTAGAAAAATCAGAATACTTAGTGTTTTAATCATTTGTTTCTGATGCTGTGACCAAAAGACCTGACAAGAACAATTAGAGAAAGAAAACACAGGCCACCCACCTTATTTAAAGACCTTTCATTTGCTAGTCTTATCATTTTATCTAACCAGTTTTCTTACTCATTTAGAATAATCTGAAATTATTTATTTATGAGCTCATTGTCTTTTTTCCTCAGTAGAGTGCTAGGATCATGAGATTCAGGACCTTTTAGACTTGTTCCTTGCTATTCTTCTGGGGCTGGATGAGAGGCAGTCACATATGAAATGCTCAACAAATTGAGTAATGAGGGGCCATAATAGGGCACATCTTTTAGGAATAAGGGTATATTCTGTTCAGTGTCCCATAGACAATTTATTTCTGCAAATAGAATTAGAATACTGTCAAGTAGAATTAGAATACTACCATTTTATAGCCTCCTAGTGAAATAATGGATCTTGGCAAAGATCATCAACACTGCTAATATCATAAAGAGACCAACAAAGTAGCATGATATGGTTCTTCTGGTATAATTCACATAATCCTTTATGAAGTATTTTTGCCAAAAAAAGTAACCTGATTCATATGTTTCCAAATTTAACAGGTTTCCAGGCAACACAGGACAAAGGTTAAAGAGCACCATGGCAGTTTAATTAACAAAATCTAGAATAAACAATTCTGCACCTTCTTTAGAATAAACAATTCTGTACCTTTAATGAATAAATTGAAGAAAAAATAAGAGGAAAGGACACAATAAATACCTTAAGATGGTTAAGCAATATTGCAATTGACTAAGTTGTAGACTTTAGTTCCTGTTAGAACAAGTCAGTTTTTTTCCTTAATAATTTTATTTTATCACTTTTTTAACATGTTTTTTAAAATTTATTTTTGACTGATATATAAAAACATAAAAATTGTACATACTGATGGAGTACCATGTAATGTTTTGATACATGTAAACATTGTGTAATAAACAATCCAGTTAAGCATATCTCAAACATCTTTGTTCATTGTGAAAATCCTCTCTCCCAGCATTTTTTTAAATCTATATTCAACTCACCATGTAATACTATGCCAGAACTTCTTTCTCCAATCTACCAATAACTTAGTACCCATCGGTCAACCTCTCCACCTCTCCTTGTCCGCCATCCTTCCCCAGCCATCCCAACCACTGGTAACCACCATTCTACTCTGAATTTTATAAGATTAGCTGTTTTAGATTCTCACATATGAGTAAGATCATGCAATACTTGTCTTTTTGTGCCTGGAGTATTTCACTTAATATAATCATCTTGAGTTCTATCCATGTTACTGAAAATAACAGGCTTTCATTCCCTCTCTCTCTGTCTCTTTTATAATGGAGGAACAAGATAATTGTTGAAACTAATTTTGAGTATGCAGAGAAATGTGAATGCTGACTGGATATCTCCTATTATTGTGGGCTTTATATATATGTAAATATAATACACACACACATGCACACATATATATTTTTGAAATGTGGGAGGCAGTCTTTGGATAACTCTATGCTGTAAATGAGTTTCAAAGCAATTTGGGTAATAGTTTCAGTGTGGCCCAAGGTGATTGCAGCAAGTATTTGGGCATTTTGCCACTATACAGTGTCTTTCATCTCTAGTAATGCTTTTCCTCTAACCTATTTTTAAAAATATCTTTATTCATTTATTTTTATGTGGTGCTGAGGATCGAACCCAAGGCCTCACACATGTGAGGCAAGCGCTCTACCACTGAGCTACAGCCCAGCCCCTCTCGTCTACTTTTTCTGACAGATTTTTCAGACTTCTTTTTGCAAGCTTTTGCATGGAATCTCTATTTTCATCCTTTCAACTTTTCTTGTTTTTGATTTTGATTTCAAACTTCATGTATTTGGGTTTACTTTTTAATCCAATTTTTCCATTTTTCTTTTTATTAGAGTAAGTTGCATTATATGTAAAATGATTATTTGATATATTAGAATTTAAGTGTGCCATGTTTTGTCTATTTTCTTCTTGTATTTTTTATCTTCCTTTTAAAATCTTCCTTTGGATTGAGTGCTTTTTCATGCATTTTCTTTAACATCTGGGATAGTTTAATATATATTCTAGTCTTAGGGATTACTCTAGATATCATAATATAAATTCTTAGCATATCGAAGACTGTTATAAATTCATGATTTATACTTCTCAAACATTCCAAGGATCTCTGACTATTTTAACATGATTACTTCTATTAGCATTTGTTATAATGTTGGTTTGCTGGAGAAAAGTTCTCTATGTAAAGCCAGATGACCAAAAGGAGGCAGATTAAACCACTGGATAATGGCTTTATTGGGATGTACGATCCGGGACGAACTCCTCAGTCCAACAGAGTGGGTCCAGGAGAATCGCGCCGTGTTCTGCAGTACAGAAAATTTAAAGGGCCGGGTCTGGAAAAGGAAGGCTTAAGGCAGGAAGAGAAGAGCTATGAGGTAGGAAAAGGAGGTAATCTAGAGTCGTGTGTTCTCTGGGATTGGTCAGGAGATCCTGCTAAGGTCGGAGTCCTTCCAGGTTGAGTCAGGAAAAGTCCACTGATTTGGTAGGAGGCGCCATTACTGCTTATGTATCAGAGTCCGGTTGGCTGTTCCTTTGCGCATGTGGGCTGCTTGCTGCTTTGTTCCCTGTGGCCTGTGGCAGTGGCCATATTGTACATTCTGTGTTCGCCTCGCAAGAAGAAACGTGAAATCTTGAGTGGACCTAACACTCTCTTAACATTTTCCCAGTCAGAAATTGTCCTTATTTCATTTTGATTTTTGAAGAATATGTTTATTGGATACGGGATTCTAGTGTGACATTTTTATTCTTCCTCAGCATGTTAAGAATGTCATACGTCAACTCGAGCACCCACTGTGCCTGATAAGTCAGCTACATATTTTTATCACAAAAAAGGTCTACACAATCTAATTTGTTTGCTTTGGCTGCTTTTAAGATTTTATCCCTGTGTTTTTAGCAATTTGAATAGGATGTGCTTAAATGTGGTTTTCTTTGTGGTTTGCTTGGAGTTTTCAGAGACTTTTATATCCATGGGTTCATGTCTTTAATATGCTGTAGAAAGTTCCTTGCAATTACTCAAACATATTTTGCTGACTCATTTTTCTTCTCTCTCTTCTGGAATGCCAATTATACTTATATAAGATGACTTAATATTGATTTAAGATGCTTCATTAAATTTTTTCACTAATTTTTGTCTTTTTCTTTCAGTTTTGATAATTCTACTGGCTATGTTAAAATTTTCCCATCTCTTCCTTTTTGTATCTAGTCTGCTGGCAAGTCCTTTTGATGGATTCTTCATTTTTAATGTACTTTGCTCTTAGTAACTTCCTTTTTTTTTGCTTTTTAAAAACTGTCTAGTGGCAGAGGGTGAATAAAGGAAGGTTGGACTTGATCAGTGTACAGTGTATGCATGTATTGAAATACCAGGCTGAACCCCATTAATATATACAATATGTTAATCAAAAATGAAAGACTTGTGTATCATTGTTGACATTCCCTATCATTTAAGTATGTTGTACATATATTTGTGATAGTTGTTTTAAAGTTCCTGTCTTACAGTTCTCTCATCTGTGCTGTCTTTGGGTTTATTTCTGCTGTATTTTATCATTTTAAACCAAGGTTCACATTATCTTGCTTGCATATGCATCTCACATCTTTTGATTTTTTGTGAGACTGTAGGCAAAATGAGCAGAGCTGGAAGTTGATGGAATTTACTTTTGGAGTAAGGTGCAGTCCTTTGTCCAGGCTGCTGGCACAGGAGACTGAATCAGTCCTCTCTGGGTCAGCTGGTTCTGGGCTTTGCTACAGTTTTAATTTAGTTCTGTGTTGCTAGGTTCTTTGGATACTTTGAAGGTGGGGCCAGGACTTTCCCTTCTGATAGATTTGGAATTTTAGTTCTTGTGAAACTCTGGAGATATTTTTGTTACACAGCCCAGACTGGGCGTTTCTCTGTCCCACCTCTTGTCTGCAGTCCTGTGGGTTGCTTGGGAGCATCCTTTCTCCTCAGTTCTTCAGTGCCTCTGGAGATCCTCCCTCTCTCATCTGCACTCACTCTTCGAACTGCAGCTATCTTGCATTTGTGGAGGGCTCAGTGCACCTTGGAGAGATAGCAGAATAGTTTTTCTGCTTTGCTCCTAGTCTTTAAAAGCTATTCCTTGCTTCTCCTGCTGGGGAAAGTTCAGTGTGCCCCCCAGGGATTTCTCTCAGAAATCACATCCTGCTTTCAACACCTATCCCATGTGTTCAGTGAAGGTCAAAGGCAAAGACTCATTCATTGGCTTGATTGAGCTCAGTTACTCTGATCCATCACAGTAGCACAGGATCTATGGAAGAATCTTCTTCCTCTAGCTCATCCTTTAGGGATAATAGGAACTGTGAGTCTTGTCTCTTCTAGCTAGTCATCTTTCTAGGACTTATTTTAGTTACATTATTTTTTTAAAAAAATCATGTGTGACTCTTTTGCAATCTGAAATTTAAACTGTGAATTTTGTAGCTTATCTCATTTGTTTTCACTGTTGGATGAAAGTAACAGTTTCTTGAAATATTTTGTATCCTAGACAGATGTAAATATTTCCATGTCTCTTTGAACTGTATCCCACAAGTATCAACATGCAGAACTTTAAATTTTGTGTTGATCATTGGGATTAAGGTTAAACATTTCCAACCAACTTATTTCTCATTGTTGATTTCTAATTTAATTATATTTTAGTAAAAGATTGTAGTCTATATGATGTTTTACTTTTCAAATTTATTGAGATTTACTTTATGACCTTATATATGTTCAATTTTTATAAAACTCTCTCGAGTACTTTAAAAGAGTATTAGTTCTATTTCTCAGGTGCAGGATTCTTTCTCTGTCTCTCTACTAATTATTTGCTTTTGGGATGGATTCATTTTTCATTTATTTTCTTATATTAATGACTGCTTTACTTTCAAGAAATTAAATGCATCAGTTCATTTTCATATTTATTTGTTTTTATTTCATCATTTCTTGTTCTGATTTATTTGGTGTTATATCCTAATTTACTCTATTTTAAAGTACTTGTGATACTTTTATTTCATCTGGAGCTAATTTGCATTCAAATTATTGATTTTTTTCCTGCTTCCCAGTACTAGTGAATATGTATAGCCTATCTTCACATGTTTAGGTAGGTGCATTTTAAGGGAGAGTTGTGGTTTCTTCTCTTTTTTCTCCCTCCTCTTTTCTCTGCATTAACCCTGTCTCAGGGGCTTATCCCCGGCTCCCCACCATCAACCCACAGGACCAGAAGGAAGATTTTAAATGTGTTGTACTCCTGCTCCAATGGGTATTAGAGATATAGATCTAGAAATACAACAGTGGTGGCTTTACTTATTCTTGCTCAAGTCTCTTATTTTTATTTAAATTGATTTCTTAAGTAGAAGTTGATTTCTGGCTCTTCTCAGGTGCTAGGAAGTCCTATTTTGTGTTCTGCATTTTGGTAATGAGCTTTACTTTGCTCCTATCTCAGAGGTTGTTCTTTGTCATGGTTACTGAGAAGCCAAACTCCTACCAGCTACTGCCTTTCTCCAGACAATGATCCCCTTTTATCTGCTCAAACCCCTCCCTTCTCTTAACTGTTTTCTCTATCTGTTTAATTTCTAATTGCTTCTGGGCCAAGCTATGCCATTTGCGTTTTCCCTTTTTAGTAGATTTCTATTTTCATTACTAATATTACTGTTATCATTTCTTTGTAACTCTTGCCTTGGAGTGCCTTTGGGATCTTGGATACTTGCTTAGTGTTTCAACATTGGTGTGTAAACAGTATTATTGAATGCCACAGGTACATTATTTGGCTCTATTACTGGGTTCCAAACCTAGCATATTGTTCTTAGTTTAAAGAAACTGAAAGGATCTGTTGATTTGATAATATTGGCTTCTCAGATTCTGGAACTCTGGCTAATATTGGGAAAGAGACCAGAGCTATCAGTTTTCATTTTCATTTATGTTGAAATTTCTTTTGTTGGTTTTTCCCCTGTTATTTTCCAAATGTTATGCTGCCTAAAATCTTTTGAGAAGAAATAATAAAGTCTTTGTACATGTAAAAAGCCTATTCTTTTATACAAATTTATTTCCAGAATGGGCTAAGTATAATTTTATGCTACTAAAACAGCCAATTCTTTGGGAAAATTGTTTTTGTAAAAATTTACTTCCTTCCCAGACACTGCCTTTTAGCCTGAGAAAAACAGAAAATAATCTTTTTTTTTCTTTTTCTGTCTTTACACAGGGTGGGGACTTTTCCTTTTTTCTTTTGTACCACTGAGCAAATTTGTGAAGGTTGATTAGTAGGTTAGTGTTTTCAAGAGGTGTTTAGACCACTGCCCAAGATACTAATAAAGCATTTCTGGCTTGCAGGGAGGGGTTTACTATCTTCAGTGTTATTTCCTAAAGCCCTCAGAAGCTCATCCAAGAGAAGAATGTGTATTCCCTCTGTGGTCCTGTGTCAATGAGTTCTTTAGCTACAACTCACTGCTGACTAACTTCCCAGGTTCAGTTTTACATATTGGAAAGGAAAGTGGCTGCCTTGGACATTTCACTTGAAAAAGACTAAAGGACCTGCATGCAACTCCGATTGTTCCCTGATGGTCTGAACAGACTTCCATTGTTAGACTCATCTGAAGGGAGGAAGACAAGAACTGTGTTTCCATTCTCCAATATCTTGGGTAAGTTGTGTTGTGACCAAATAGCTAAAATTAAGTACACAGGTCAGTGGTTCTCAATCAGAGGCAATTTGACAATTCTGAGTGAGTGATCCCGGAAGTCCATGTAGTGCTGAGGTTCCACGACAGTCCCATTTCGTATGCTCGAATCATTCTTAGGCAAATTGTACTTTGACCTTGCAGTGGAAGATGACAGATCTTTCTACTGTTATAATGATCCTTTAAGACACTCAACCTATATAATAGAAAAGATGATTGTTTCTGCTTTAAATCTGTGCTTTTCATTATGACATTATTAAATATTGAGAGGAACTTGGATGTTATTGCATTATGATTTCTTGCACGAATACAAAACACATGCATTTCTTCATGCTTACAGAAAGGTGTGAGGGAAGACTTAAATGTCTGTTACAAACAGATACAAAACTGAAATTCATTTCTTAGAACTTGCTTCTCATATTTACCGTTTGAAAGCTACCACCATAATAGTGCCATTGAGAAATCATTAAAATAATGATATGAGCAAACAAAAGGAATGACTAGCATTCTTTATTATTAACAAAAAGCCAAATGTTTATTTTTTTTTGACAAAAATTTGTATGAATCTCAGTCAAGAATGGGACTATTCCTGGTTGGGATAAAATAATTTTTAGCCAAGTTTATTCTGATGGCATTTGTGTTTAATTTTCCTAGGTCTCTTCCTATTTTGCCTTTCATGTATCATCTTCTATTCTTTTTTCTTTTTGTACTATAAAATTATTCTTTTGGGCCCTTTTAAAAAATTAAAATTCTCCTTTGTGTTTAAACTAGAACAAATGTTTTTTGGTTTTTGTTTTTAAATAATTCCTCCATACAAAGGTTTTCAGGTTTTCTACTATCTTGGCAATTAATATGCCAGTGGCACTAAATGAGTTTCTCTAAATCTCAGAGGTCCTCAGAAGCCTCTGATAAAGGATTGTCTCAATCGCTCCTGTTTGTGTCAGATAAGAAACTGACACAAAGTATTGCCTTTCTTGCTGGCTGACTGATCTAGGGAGACAATAAGCCTCCCTGGAAGAATCCATTAATAAATGAGCTCATTGGCTTTACAGAGATAATTTGACATGGACTTTAAAATCAGCTAAAATTAAAATGAGATGGCCTCATTTTATAGCCCAGGTTCAAATCATTAATTATAAATTAATTAATTAGTTAAAATCATTAATTGTGAATAGTTAACAGACACAGGTACATATAGAGATGGTTCTTTTTTTCCTTCATTTTAGAATGTTACTCTTAAATATGAATATATGTTGGTGAGTAGGAGAACAATTCTATTTTTGATAAATGATTTGAGATGCTTAGAGCTGAGGCAAGAGGATGGATACTTGAAACTATTACTTTATCAATAGTAACTAATAGAAGCCCAGAGAATAGACTTATGATTATATGAACATGAATTGGCCTTAGAGAACATGTTAATTCCATCACAAAGGCATTTCAAGGTCCTAGAAGTGTTCTGGTTTGTTTGAAAAAATAGATTCAGTAGTGTAATCTTTCTTCTAACATGCTTGATTCATATCATGAATAGTGCCTTAAAATATCTTACCTCATTTCATTGCCTTAGTCAGATGATAAAGAGGAAGATTTTTGTTCTATATTTCCTTCAAGCTAAGCATTAGTGTAAGAACATTCCATGTCTAAAGCATTAACTCTCTTGCCTCCTTGGTCATTATAAATTTACCCTGCCTTGTGATGCTCCTCCTCTGAACTTGCAAATGATTGATTGCATAAGGTTTTTCAGCAAGTCTCTTTTAGATATCAGAAGTTTAGAATCCAAAGGGAATTAAGGGATCATGATGCACAATATCTTTATTTCAAATGTGAATAAATAAGGACTAGGGATATGAACAACATGCCTAAAGTTATAAAACCTGGCAAGTGATAATGATGAAGTTTTCTTTTTTGACAAAAATTTGTATGAATCTCAGTCAAGAATGAGACTATTCCTGGTTGGGATAAAATAATTTTTAGCCAAGTTTATTCTGATGGCATTTGTGTTTAGTTTTCCTATTTTGCCTTTCATGTATCATCTTCTATTCTTTTTTCTTTTTGTACTATAAAATTATTCTTTTGGGCCTGTAGGAGCACTCCCTATGCCTTCAACCCCTCCCTTCCCTTTTTTCCTATTCTCCTCATTGGTTGTAACCTCAGGGCTGTGATTGGTCTGAGGACCCTATATAAGCCTCTGTATTTCCTGGATTAAACGGGCTCTGAGTCTTGTTCCAGCAGAGTAGTAGTCTTACCTACCTCCGGAGTCTGGGTGGAGTGACTCCGCGGACCGTCACTCCTAGCTTTGTCCCCGGAGACCCCACTTTGTCTTCCCCAAAGACCCCTTTTCATCTCTCAGGACCCCAATTCATTGAGTAGACCCATGAGGCCCGACCTCAAACAATATCAAAACAAAAAAGTAAGCCTCTTTGGGAGGAACCCCCAATTCTAATGGCCACTGCCCCACTGTTGGATCTCATCTGCCTTAGCTGGGTGGACACCTCACCCTGCTGGGTGGAGCAGTGGCCTATTCTTGAGCCTAAGCTTTCAGCATTAAAGAATCCTGTCTATGAGCAATTAGCCTTAGGTCATATTGAGCCTTCAATTAGCCCTCATAACTCTCCCATTTTTGTCATTCAAAAAAAATCAGGCAAATGGAGGTTATTACAGGACCTTAGACATATCAACAAGAAAATGAAAAAAATGGGCACATGTCAAGGTGGCCTTCCTTTCCCTTCATCCATCCTGATAGATCACTATATTGCTATTGTTGACATCAGGGATTGCTCTTTTTCCATCCCTCTTCATGAGGCAGACAGACCTTACCTTGCCTTTTCTGTCTGGGAACCTAATCATGTCAACTCTTGTGAGTGATATCAATGGAAAGTCTTGCCACAAGGAATGAAAAACAGCCCTACCATTTGCCAAATGTTTGTGGCTAAAGCCATTGCCCCTTTAAGGAGCAACGACTACACCATTCATTACATGGATGACATCTTAGTGGCTTGCAAAGACCAAGCATCTCTTCAAGTGCTTTTGAATTCACTCCTAAAAAATTTAGAGGATATTAATCTTCATGTGGCCAAGAAGATTCAAACTCACCCTCCCTTCTCCTTCTTAGGATTTCATTTTTTTCAGGTGATAGGACCCATTAAACCCTCTCTTGATGTCCTCGATGACATCTCCCTGACAGAGTTACAACAATTATGTGGTAATATTAACTGGATTAGGTCATTCTTGCCGTTACCTCCAAAAGTACTTGAGCCCCTCTATGATCTGCTTAAAGGCAGCAAACATCCTTCTAAAAGGCTTAGGATTACTCCGGGAGCTAGAGGCACGCTGGCAGAAATTAATCAATTGTTCACATCTGCCCTTCTTCAAAGATTTGACTCTGCTGTTCCTCTATCAGCCATAGTGCTTTCCACCTTAAAGTTACCCCTAGGTGTCCTTTGGCAATGTGACGGACCTTTATTATGATCCCACCTTCCCTGGAGCTCCTGCCACAAAATCACCAGTCTCACCTCACAAATTATAGCCTTAGCGGTGAGGCTCAGAGAACAAGCTAGATCCATTTTTAATAAGGACCAATCACAGCCTTGAGAATAGGAAAAAAGGGAAGGGAGGGGTTGAAGGCATAGGGAGTGCTCCTACATGGGCCCTTTTACCTGTATGTGAAACATGATATGTAGATCTAGATTGCTTGGGTATAAATATTGGCTCTGTCATTTACTAGTTGTGTGACCTAGGCAAATTAATAGCCTCTCTGTGCATATTTATTCTTGTGAAAAATGGAAATGACACTATGTATGAAGATTATATAGAATACTGAGTATGAAATAGTACAGACATTGGTTATGATAGATAATAGGCAGTGATAACTGTGAAAACTGCTTTTATTCTTATTATCACTTTCAAGTTAGCACCCTATAGATACCTTAATCTCTTACATTCCACTTCAGGCCTGTATCTTTTATATCTCCAAAATTGGTTGGTGGCAACATTATTTACATGTATGTTATGGTTTGGATGTGAGATGTCCCCCAATAGCTCACATGTGAGACAATGTAAGAAGATCCAAAGGAGAAATGATTGGGTTATAGCTTTAACCTAAACAGTAAATTAATCTCTGATGGGATTAACTGAGTAGTGACTGGAGGCAGGTGGGATGTGGCTGGAGTAATTGGTTCATTGGGGGCGTGGCTATGGGGTATATAATTTGTATCTCCAGAGTGGAGTCTCTCTTTGTTTCCTAATCCCTGTGATGTGAGCTGTTTCCCTCTGCCACACTCTTTTACCAAGATGTTCAGCCTCATCTTGAGCTCTGAGGAATGGAGCCAGCCTTCTGTGGATGAAGACCTCTGAAATTGTGAGACTTCTAATAAACTCTTCCTCCTCTATAGTTGTTTTGGTCAGATCCTTTAGTCACAACAATGAAGAAGCTGACTGAAACAATATAGGAGTCAGTAAGGATTTCTTCTTTCTCTCAACCCTCTGTTGTGATCCAATAGCAACTTATTGAACAAATATATATATTTTTAGATACTGGTGATTGAACTCAGGGGCACTTGACCACTGAGCCACATCCCTAGCCCTATTTGTTATATTTTATTTATAGACAAGGTCTTGCTGAGTTGCTTATTTAGCACTTTGCTTGTGCTGAGGCTGGCTTTGAACTTGCTATCCTTCTGCCTCAGCCTTCCAAACTGCTGGGGTTACAGGTGTGTGCCACCATGCCCAACTGAACAATTATTTTTTTTTTTTTGTATCGGGGATTGAACTCAGGGGCACTGGACCACTGAGCAACATCCCCAGCCCTATTTTTGTGTTTTATGTAGAGGCAGGGTCTCACTGAGTTGCTTAGCACCTCGCTGTTGCTGGGGCTGGCCTTGAACTCACGATTCTCCTGTCTCAGCCTCCCTAAGTGCTGAGATTACAGGCTTGCACCACCGCGCCCTGCTCTGAACAAATATTTTTGAATTTAAGTTTCTACATGTCTGTTACATCTATCCTCACCTCTATGAGGATATTTCTATTACCTCACCAGGGTCCCTCATTGGTTCTTTAAAAGAACTTTAATATAGTACTTTAAAAATTTTACAAATATGGAATATAAATGAAAAGTTATCTGTTCCTAAAATAGATTGCCCTGATAAATCACATGACCATCAGTTAAAGAGATCTGAATTTTCTATTAATAAAATTAATAACAATATTTACCACATATATTTACATATAACCATAGACAAAATTATAACCATGGTTTGTGTGCAAAAAAAACAAAAACAAAACAAGGCTTTGAGTCTATTTTAGTACCTTAATGATGCTGTAACAAAATGCCTGAGACTAGATAAGTTACAAGAGCAGAATTCCATTTCTCACAGTTCTGGCAGTCAGAAAGACTGTGATCAAGGTGGCAGCAGATTTGGTGTCTGGTGGGACAACTCCCAGTTTCCAAGGTGCTGCCTTATTGCTGCATCCACACATATCTGAAGGGTGAACACTGTCCTCACATGGTGGAAAGCAAAAAGGGAAAAAAGGCCAGGCAGCTCTCTGAAACCTATTTTGTGCGCATTGATCCCATTCATTAGGTTGGATCTCTTTTGACTTAATCACTTCTCAAATCACCCCTCTGAATACTGCTGCATTGGGGATTATGTTTCAACATAAATTTTGGAAAGGACATATTCAAACCATAGCCTTGTCAATTAAATACCTCACTTAACACAGTGCGAAGCCTCAGGTCAAAGTTCTGACATTTACTTAGGCTACCTGCAGTAATATTTTCTATTCTTTAATGTCCAAAAGTAAGCATTGCAGTAAGTGATAGTTCCCTTTGCCTCTTGCCTCTGGCTACATTCCAGCTCTTTTTTCAACCTACTTCTACTGAGAACCATACTACTCCATCTTTAGTCTTTAGACAGCAGCTTCACAGCAGGGAGGCATTTTTGAGGAAGACAAAGTAAAGGCAAAGAGTACCACACGCTATTGGCCAGATGCAGTTGAAAGCGGTTCAACTATTGACTTATTTTTTCCCTATCTTCATGGATGCATTGTTTCACTGAAACTTTAAAAATAAAAAGTCAGCATTCTGTTTTTTTCCTCTTGCAAACATTTGGTAAAGACATGATTGAAAAAGCATGAGGAAGGGCCGAGCATTGCATATTGACAGAGTTATATATACTGAGGGACGTGGTCAGGGAGGTGGCCACCATGTCTTCCAGCTGATGACTTTCCATATGACAAATTTCAGCTGTACACAGGAATGTGTTGAGGTAGTTGAGCTCTGTGGGCTGACGTTGAGCAGAAAGATTTGTGAGCACCTTCTTGTGACAGCTTCAGGTTTGTAACATTCAAAGTAATGGCAAAAAAATAAATGAGTCTTAAGACAAATAGTTTCTTGAACTTTGGATGTTGTTTTGGAGAAGATATTGAGTATTTTTTCCTTAAAAAATGCGTTGGCATCTTGCATGGTTCACAAAGAGTTAAAGCTGGATGGTTCAAAATGATACTTCTCTGGGGTTCAGACAGTTGGTGTTTTGTGAATGGGCCTCTGATCTTTGAGTTTGGGGAGCATAGAATGTGTAGGTCTAGACTCTCATCAGAGTTATGAATAGCACTGGGATTAGAATTTGGCCTTCAGCTAAATGTGTCCAGCACAACCTTTTACCTGCTGCATTTCTTCAATGGAAAGATTTTGGGATATAAAAAATATTTTTAGTTACCTTTGAGTTAGATGATTATTCATTTCTTTGACCTGAGATGGTAGCTGCTTTGCCTTTCTCTTGTGAATTTCATTCTCTTTAATGTCACTCCATCTTGGACTTTCAGGGGATTAAATAACTCAGTCTTCTCATACTCCCGTGACTCATGTGCAAAATAGATCCATGAGGTGCTGAAAAGCTCTTTCTGTATAACAAACTACTTGGTTTAGAAGATTTTTAAATTCAGTGATGGGGGATATCACCCATGGTATAACTGCATGGAATTTATTTGAAGAAAATACAAGTTTAAAAGTACGTACTTTATTAGGCTTAATAGCCATCTCTCTTTAGTAGAAATTGCAAAGTTGGTGCCTAATGGGATGGTGTGGATGAATAAAGGCATGTTTCTGGAGGCAACAGATATTCCAGAGCTTGTTGACATGAAGAGTGTGAGCTGATTCTGCATGACCTGTTCATCTCCTGTGGTTCTATTAGCTGTGGCTGGCCTCAAAATGGTGATGATGTTTTCTCAGCTTCTGAGGTGCTGGGATCATAGGCATGTGCTACTGTGCCTGGCTTGTACAATTTTTGTATTGCCTAATGAGGATCATTGAGAATGCAATTTAGTCCTTAGTGGAGCTATTACTTATCATTTATTTGCACAGAATTTCTGAAATTAGGAAATTCAAATCATAGCTGTTCTTGGTTGGTGGAGTGTGACATTTTATCACATACATTGTAATTATGTATAGTGAGCTCTTTTGTACTGGGAATTTATTTTCCAGAGCAGGTGCAGAACTTTAGTCTCCCACTAGGGCTTAGCCAAAAGGACATGAGCTTCACTTGTGTTGCTCAGATCTCAGTTAATGCTGGCTGGTGTCACATGTGGAGATCTGAGACTCCATAATAGTGCTGTGGCTCCTTCCATTCACCTGTCCTCTTCTTCCTCTATTTTTCTTAACTTTCTCAATGGCTCTGCCGGCCTGGTCTTTTTCATGGCTTCTTATGGACCCTTTACTAAAGAGCTCTGACTTGTCTTCTTGGCTTTGATATAACCCCTCAAATCCATGCTTCACACCCACAGAAATTTGATTTCTTCAAACATAAAAATATGACTCTTGGGCTGGGGTTGTGACTTAGTGGTAGAGCGGTTGCCTAGCATGTGTGAGGCACTGGGTTTGATCCTCAGCACCACATATAAATAATAAATGAATAAAATAAAGATCCATCAACAACTAAAAAAATATTAAAAAAATATGACTCTAACTTCCCTACTTACCTCTGTTGTTTTCTTATTACCTACAGAATCTTATCCTTATTCCAAAGTATAACCTACCAGGCAGCCCTCTGTAATTCTCTTGTTTATTTCTGAATCTTTTTCTACTATAGTTTTATTATGTTAACATTGTAAATGCATAACATTTAATACATCTTTAAAACTAATAGGACAAACTTAAAGCCTAGATAAAGCAGGAAAAACCAATACAGGAAAACAATATTAGTTCATGTTGAAGTCTAAGAAAATTTGGTTTTGATTGAAGAGCAATACATTTAATCTTAATTTTTGTCAGAGTAATGAGGACATATGGAACATGACTTCTGAACAAAGATTCCTCTATAAATTTGGGGAAAAGCATCTGTGACCTATGAGATTTTTCTAATTCATGTCTTTCTCTTAAAAGCTTCATGGTAATTTTATCTGCTAGGAATACTTTATTCTATTTTCTTAACTCTAGTTACAAATGATTGAAATCTGGAGATTAAATGTCAGTGTTTGTTGGCTGACCAAAACAAATGATTTCATCTGCCTAAAATTCAGTCACCATTTTTCAAATGTTCATGCTTTTAGTATTACTCGTGATAGGAATCCCCCTTCATTGAGCTTTAGCTAGATGGCAATTTCATTAAAAATATAAGTGCTATGCTTTCTGACTGGGAAAGCATAGGGGTTAGGACTTTACGCAACTGCCAGCAAAATGTCATCAAAAACAGCACTGCACTGTGAGTAATAGTTACTACTGTAAGCTCCAACTGTGGAGCCTGAATTCATAGATGATATCTAAATTTAAAAAATAACTTTAACCAGTGTAACTTGTTTCAACAGCTTTGGTACAGATACAATGCTACATAAGCAAAGTAACATGTATTCAATTTTTCTTTGAAGGTGAATATCCTGATTTAAATGTTCCTTTAAAATTTTGATGAAAATTGCCAAATTGCTTTCAGTTCTTTTGGATTGATAGCCATATGTCTATGAAAGTTTATGTCTCTACGTACAACCTCATAGTTATGAAAATGAACTTCTTAAAAGGAACTGAAATTTCAAATTCTTGCCAATCTGTTGGTGAAAAAAATCTTGTTTCATTTTCATTTTTCTAATCTACTGAAATAATGAAACTTAAAAAGGCATAGATATATGAGGTATAATTTTATATATAGTAAAATTTGCCCTTTTAGATGTGCAGCATGGTGAATTTCGATTAATGTATCCAGTTGTGTATTACCACTACAATAAGATGAAGATATAAAACATTTACCTTTCTGCCTGTAAATATTCAGCCTTCTGCACCTGCTCCAGCTGCTGTCCGCCTCTTGGCCAGTCCTTTTTACAAAGACCCTGTGGGAAACATAGTCCAGAATGCTGGTCTCAATGAAATACATTACCCTTCTCTGTCTGATTTTCTCATCTTGGTTATCTTATCAGCTTTTTGGTGTCTTTTTCTTTTTAAGAATTTATCTATCCTTTCTAGCTTGTTTTTCTTGGTGGGTGTGAGTTTTTTTGATAATATAAGGGAATTTTAAAAATAAATTACTAGTTTTCCTACTTCTGGTATATTTTTGTTTCAGGATTGGTTATGATATTATTAACAGCTTCCAGATATAAGTGTCTTATCACAATAGTAAAAGTATGTTGCTCCATCATGCCTACGCATCTAACCTGGTTTTGATGGAAAGTGAATCTGCTCTACATGGTTGCTCAGGGATCCAAGGTGATGGAGACCTTTCCATCTTGTTGCTCTACTTTGTGGAACCCAAGGCTTCATGGATTATACTGACAGAAGAGACTTAGTTGAGCTCATATTCCTACTCTTCTATGTTTTAGCTAACACTTTTGCTCATGGCCTGTTGGTTAAACTAGTCACATGGTGCTGTCTAACTGAAGAAAAGGGGTGGGTAATATACTCTTTGCATTCTTGGAAGAAGAAATTTGGTAGATAATTACCATGGAAATTAGTATTTATTGAGTGTCTATTACTGTATGGCAGACCCAGGAATTTACATATATTATTTCTATGATTTCTTACAAGTGTCCTTTGGGATAGTAATTAATAATTTTACTTTTAAAAGAAGGAAACTAAGGACTAAACATGGTTGGTGTTTATAGGCCACACATTCAGTAGAAGTACACTCAGAATTTGAATCCAGTATGTTTCTTATTTGGAAATCTGTTCTTTCTCCATTAGGACATACGTTATACATGCAACACATATTTGCTGAATTAAGTAAATAATATATATTATAGTAGATGGCAATCTTATTCAGTTTCTTTTTCTTTGAAAAAAAATATTGCTGATTCAAAACTGGTAAAAAATGTCAACAAAGAACCTGTCATCTGTGGGGTGAAATACTAGCTTGAGGGACTGAATTCTGAAACTTGTTACCTGTTTTAGTTTTATTTAAAAATTTGTCTTGATATCTGTCACTATGGAAAATAAAAGTCACTTGCAGATAGTTTTTGTAGATTGAAAACATGGGGATTGTAAAATGCAATCAAAACAAGCAAATATTCTGTGGGTAACTGTCTCATTTTGTAGGAGATTTTCAATCCAAGTAGTGTGGTATAGTAGCAGGGTGTGATTGACAGCATTCTTTGTTTTTAATGATTAAAATACCAAGAGGTTTTGATCTCAAACAAATAAACCTTGGAAGAGGACATATTGAGTCTGATATAGAACATTTAGAGTAAAGAGGGATAATGTGGTTTAGAAAAACATGACACTAAGAAACTACTTTTTCATTTCTCTTATGTCTGGAAGAAGTATGTTCTGACTGCTGAAAAGGTGATTTTAAAAGTTTTCCTGTTTGTTAAACATTTCTTATTATGTAAAAAGTTAATTGTTATTGGACCAAAGTCAGACATATGAAATTATGACTTAATGATGAATGCTTTTTGTGTTGTAGGACAAGGGTGAGGGAGTTTCTCATGTACCAGATGCTGGGCCAAACAGCCTTTCCTAACCACTTAATTGGAGTTTCAGAAAAACAAGTTGAATAATCCAAATTATTTTAACCATTATGGAACCTCAATATTTCAACACCTGCAGAGCTATGGAAAAGCCTGCTTAAGGTTGATAAAATTAAGTTTAAGAAAGCTGAGGAAGTTTCTCTGAAATTTAATCGAATGTCAAAAGAGTCCTTGGGGAGGAAAAATGAGAAGTCACTGCTGCTGTGATCCTTCCAGGCCAACATTGTAAATGGATTTATAGTTTTGGAATTAACTAACCTGTTGAGACTAGAGCCTGCAATTTTTAAGTGTTTTAATATCACTTTATTTACAAAAATCTTTGTATGTATCCTCTGCCATGAACTTGTATTCCCTAAAAGTTTTGCAATCCTGTTTCTTCCTTTTGGTTTTTTAGACTGGTCATGGCAGAGAACTGTTGTCAATAAAAGAATATTTCATCTTTTGAACCACATTCAAATCAAAGATTCTTTTGCTGCCACTAGATATCGATTGTAGCCTGAAGTACTCACCCCTTCTTTTCTAAGGTCTTGCAACCTTTGCTTTCTGCCGTTAACGAGATTAAATTCTACTCTGTTCCTTCTGTATAACTCCCAGTGATATACAACTCTGACCAGTGAATTTTTCTCCAAGATATTTTATCATGAAATTATGTAGCCTGTCCTGCTTGCTTATTAGAGGGTTAACCATGTAGAGAAATTTAAATTTTCTTTGTGGACTGTTTATAAAACTGGTAACTTTAATATATTTTTGTAACATGATTTCCAACTAAAAATTGTATTTGAAAGAACTCCTTTTGTGTTCATGTGTATTTTAAAGAATTGGCATGAGAGGTTTTGCTCCATGGTTGTGACAAGATGGATCAGTTTATGCTGCAGTAAGATCCCTAAGCTTTAGTGGCTTAAACCACAAGGTTTATTTCTTATCTATGCTGTATGTTCATTATGGATCTGAGGGAGCTCTGTTTAGTCACTGACATTCCAGGACTCAGATTGTTGTAGCTGCCATCATTGTTAACTTTGAGTTATCAGTTCTAGAAGTTTTCTGGTGGAACTTTTTGGGTCCTCTAAGTATAGATTCATGTCATCTGCAAATAATGATAGTTTGAGTTCTTCTTTTCCTATTCGTATCCCTTTAATTTCCTTCATCTGTCTGATTGCTCTGGCTAGAATTTCAAGGACTATATTGAATAAGAGTGGTGAGAGAGGGCATCCCTGTCTTGTTCCAGTGTTTAGAGGGAATGCTTCCAATTTTTCTCCATTTAGGATGATGTTGGCCTTAGGCTTAGCATAGATTGCTTTAACAATGTTGAGGTATGTTCCTACTATCCCTAGTTTTTCTAGTGTTTTGAACATGAAAGGGTGCTGTATTTTGTCAAATGCTTTCTCTGCATTGATTGATAGAATCATGTGATTCTTATCTTTAAGTCTATTGATGTGATGGATTACGTGTATTGATTTCCGTATGTTGAACCAACCTTGCATTCCTGGAATGAACCCCACTTGATTATGGTGCACTATTTTTTAAATATGTTTTTGTATGCGATTTGCCAAAATTTTATGGAGAAATTTTGCAACTATATTCATCAGGGATATTGGTCTGAAATTTTCCTTTTTTGACATGTCTCTGTCTGGTTTTGGAATCAAGGTGATACTAGCCTCATAGAATGAGTTTGGAAGGGTTCCTTCCCTTTCTATTTCATGGAATAGTTTGAGGAGTATTGGGGTTAGTTCTTTTTTGTAGGTCTTGTAGAACTTGGCTGAGATTAGCCCTGAGCCATCTGGTCCAGGGCTTTTCTTGGTTGGAAGGGTCTTGATGGCCTCTTCTATTTCCTTGCTTGTAACCGATCTGTTTAAGTAGTGAATGTCCTCCTGGTTCAGTTTGTGTAGGTCATATGTCTCTAGGAATTTGTTAGTGTCTTCAGGGTTTTCTATTTTACTGGAATATAAGTTTTCAAAATAGTTTCTGATTATCCTCTGTGTTTCAGCAGGGTCTGTTGTGATATTTCCTTTTTCATCACAAATTTTGGTAGTTTGGGTTTTGTTTCTCCCTCTTTTTGTTAGGGTGGCTAAGGGTTTGTCAATTTTGTTAATTTTTTCAAAGAACCAGCTTTTTGTTTTATCAATTTTTTGAATTGTTTCTTGTTTCAATTTCATTGATTTCAGCCCTGATCCTAATTATTTCCTGAATTCTACTTCTTTTGGTGTTACTTTGTTCATTTTCTAGGGCTTTGAGTTGTAGTGTCAAGTCATTGATTTGTTGACTTTTACATCTTTGAATAAATGAGCTTAATGCAATGAACTTTCCTCTTAGCACTGCCTTCATAGTGTCCCACAGATTTTGGTATGTTGTATCAGAGTTCTCATTTACCTCTAATAATTTTTTTTAATCTCTTCCCTGATGTCTTCTGTTATCCATGCATTGTTCAATAGCAAATAATTGAGTCTCCAGGTGTTGTAGTGGCTTCTTTTTAAAAAAACTCTTATTAATTTCTAGTTTTATTCCATTATGGTGAGATAGAATGCAGGGTAGTATCTCTGTTTTTTTTTGTATTTACTAAGACTTGCTTTGTGGCATATGATATGATCTATTTTGGAGAAGGATCCATGTGCTGCTGAGAAAAACATGTATTTGCTTGTTGAAGGATGGAATATTCTATATATATCCGGTAAGTCTAGACCATTGATTGTTCTATTGACTCTTGTAGATTCTTTGTTTAGTTGTTGCTTGGAAGATCTATCCAGTGGTGAGAGAGTTGTGTTAAAGTCACCCAGTACTATTGTGTTATGGTCTCTTTTATTCTTGAATTTGAGAAGGGTTTCTTTGATGAACATGGCTGCCCTATTGTTTGGAGCATAGATATTTAAGATTGTTATGTCTTATTGATGTATGATTCCCTTGAGCAGTATGAAATGACCTTCTTTATCCCTTTTCACTAACTTGATTTGAAGTCCACTTTATCTGAAATGAGGATGAAAACTCATGCTTGTTTATGCAGTCCATGTGAGTGATAGATTTTTTCCCCATCCCTTCACCTTCAATCTGTGAGTGTTTCTTTCTATGATGAGTCTCTTGGAGGCAGCATATTGTTGGGTCATTTTTTAAAATCCAGTCTGGCAGTCTGTGTCTTTTAATTGCTGAGTTTAAGCCATTGACATTGAATGTTATTATTGAGACATGGTTTGTATTCCTAGACATTTTGGTTTATTCTTAGTTTTTAACTTGGCTGGGTTTCTCATTTGATTGGCCTTTCCTTTAGTGTAGCTCCTCCCTCTGCAGGTTTTTAATTTTCTCCTCATGGGATATTTTGCCAAGAATGTTCTGTAGTGCTGGCTTTCTTGCTGTGAATTCTTTTAATTTTTGTTTATCTTGGAAGGTTTTTATTTCATCATCAAACCTAAAACTTAATTTTGCTAGATATAGGATTCTTGGTTGTCATCCACTGTCTTTTAGTGCTTGGTATATGTTGTTCCACAATCTTCTGGCTCTCAGGGTCTGGGTTGAGAAGTCTGGAGTGATCCTAATTTGTTTCCCCCTATATGTTATCTGATTCCTTTCTCTTGTGGCTTTTAAGATTCTCTCCTCATTCTGAATTTAGGCATTTTCATTATGATGTGCCTTGGTGTAGGTCTGTTGTGATTTTGTACATTTGGTGTCCTGTAAGCCTCTTGTATTTGATTATCCAATTCATTCTTCATATTTGGAAAATTTTCTGATATTATTTCATTGAATAGATTGTTCATTCCTTTGGTTTGAAATTCTATGCCTCACTCCATCCCAGTAATTCTTAAATTTGGTCTTTTAATATCCCATAGTTCTTGGATGTTCTGTTCATGGTTTCTTACTGTCTTCACTGTGTGGTCAACTCTAGTCTCAAGGTTAAATATTTTGTCTTCAGTACCTGAGGTTCTGTCTTTCAAGTGGTCTAATCTGTTGGTGATGCTTTCTATTGAGTTTTTAATTTGGTTTATTGTTTCTTTCATTTCAAGTATTTCTGTTTGGTTCCTTTTCAGAATCTCTACCTCCTTATTGAAGTGATCTTTTACTTCCTGTATTTGCCTATGTATCTCTTTATTGAAATGATCTTTTGCTGTCTGAGCTTGCTCTCTTATATCATTCTTTAAGTCACAGAACATTTTAATTATGTACATCCTGGGCTCCTGTTCTGTCATTTCTTCTGCTGTACTGACCATGAATTCTAATAGTGTAGTTTCTTGGTTTTTTTGAGGCACTTTCTTCCCTTGTTTTTTCTTGCTGTTTGTGTGTCTTTCCTTCTAGCTCTGCTAATCCAAGATGTTACAATTTTTTTTTATTACTATAGGGTTATAGTTTCCCTGAAGGGTTTCAATACTTCTCTGGAATTTCCCCACTCTGGTGAAGAATGTTGTAGGTGGAGGTCTCACAAAGAAACCATCTCCTTTAGCAACAGGGTGAAGGGCTGGCCCGCTCGTGGTCTTGGATGTAGTGGAGATGCTGTCTCATGGTGTGCTGTGTTGAAGTAAAAGTTTGTCCCCAGATCCTGTCCAGCATCTTTGGTGTAGAAAGTTCTGCCCTGGTAGATGGAGAGCCACAAAGAACAGGGGTCTGGCACTGGAGCTGTGTGTCCACAGGAGCAACTGCTAGGGGTCCTGTGTGATTGGGTATGTGCTGGAGCCAGGTACCCCATATAGAAGCAGCCCTGCTTGTCCAGGGCAAATCCTGGCCTACAGCCCTGGACTGGTGCTCTGAGCCACTTGCAGCTGAGTTCCATTGCTGGCCACTGAAGTCACACTGCTTGTGGCAATTGCTGTTGCCTGGTGTCCTTGCGTACATGTGTGGGTGAAATTCCTGCAGGGGATGATAAGCTGTAGGATGATGTCAAGAAGCTGGCTGGGAGACGGTATTTCCACTACTTCAAACTCTGGTTCTGGAGAGACTAGGTTGGTGGAGACTCTCTAGGCTGCCATCTTAGAGCTGAATCCTGGTAACTACTATTTTGTTCTAAGGAGGAGAAGTTGCTCCTCCTTACTAAATTCCCATTCTACTCCATCTTCTCCATCAAGCCAATCATTCAACTTGTTTTTTTTTTTTCATAAAAAATTAGTGTTGCCTGCTTGAGTTTTATGTAAATGAAATGATACAGTGTGTACTCTTTTGTTTGAATTTCAGCATTTTTTTTTTCAGATTTGCCTATTCTGTTGCATGTACTTTTATTACTAAATAGTATTCTACTACATACCATATTTTCTTATTAACATACACCTGGGTCCTTTATAGTTTTCATTTACAGCTAAGAATATTTTTGTATAAGTCTGTGGGTATGTTTTCATTTATTTTAAGAAAATATGATTGAATTTGTTGAGTTATAAGGTAGTGGTATTGCATTTGTCAGGGTTCTCCAGAGGAACAGAATTAACAGGAAAATAAAAATATTTAATTATAAGAAGGGATTTATTAGATTTGCTTACACTATCAGAAGCTGGATACTCCCACAATGGCTGTCTGCAAGCTGGAGAATCCTAGATACCAGTAGTTGCTCAGTCCAAGAAGATGGAAGGCTCACAATAAAGGGAGCCAATCATTCAGCACTCATCTGAGGCTGAAGGCCTGGAAGTCCTCTGGAGAATCACTGGTACAAGTCCACATTCAAAGGCTGAAGAATCTGAAGTCTTGATGTCCATCAACAGTGGCAACAGCAAAAATTACACCTGCTCAAGAGTTAAGAGTTCATAGGTGCAAGTTTGCCCTTCTTCCATTTTTGGTTCCATTTAGGCCCTCAGCCTATTGGATAATGCTGCTCACATTCAGGTTAGGTCTTCCCAGTAAGTTTATGTGCCCACATGCCAATCCTGGAAATACTCTCACAGGCAAATCCAGAAATGTGCTTTACCAATTTTCTAGGTGTCCCTCTATATAGTCCAATTGACAAGAATAACCATCATGCTTATGTTTGGTTTTTTTGTATGTGTGTGTGAAATTGCCAGAACTTTAAAAAAAAGAGCTTGCAATCATATTGCAATTCCATTGTCAAAGTATAAACATTTTGGTTTTTGCTGTCCATGTCCCACGTGGGCAGTGAGGACAAGGTTCCCTGACTGGTAAAGGGCTGGCTGAACAATAAATCTAAAAGAAATGAAATGGTGAATAACCACAGAACAAAGAAAATAGTTTTAAAAAGTGGGAGAAGGAAGGGCCTGAAACCAGATGGTTCTGGCTTCCAGCATCTAACTTCCAGCTTCTAGCTTCTGTCTTCTGTCTTCTGACTTCTGGCAAAATGGAGTCTGTGTGTGATTTAATTATATCTGTGAACTTCAAAGGCCTTCTACTGAACATTATTTACCATGGTAGGAAGAAGTTGGGGGGCAGGTAGGCTGACTCAGTTCCTAATGGGGATATGGCCATTTCTGGTGATGCAATGAGGACTTCCTTAGTAGAGTGGAAGAGGTGGGGCACTTGCATTAGTCAGGCCTAACTGTAGAATGCTACAGAAGGTTCATAATGCCAGCCCATCTCTCTCCTGGCTACAATGCTGAAGAGAAGTCCCTCATGCATTCCATGGATGGATTCCCACAGGTTTTACCACACCCCACCCAACATTTAGTGTTGCCAGTCTTAGATTCCAGCCCTCCTGATGAATATATGCAGTTATCTCATAGTGTTTTTTTAAAAATTTATTTCTTCTAACCAGTTATACATGACAGCAGAATGCTCTTTGATTCATTGTGTATAAATGGAGCACAATTTTTCACATCTTTGGTGGTACACAAAGTAGGGTCATACCATTCTTGCAATTATACATGTACCTAGGTTAATGATGACCATCTCATTCCATCATCTTTCTCATCCCAATGCCTCTTCCCCTCCTCTCCCTCCCCTTTGGCTAGTACAAAGTTCCTCTACTCATCCCATGCCCCCTTCCCCACCATCGCTTATGGATCAGCATCCACTTATCAGAAAGAACATTCAACATTTGGTTTTTTGAGATTATTTACTTTGCTTAGCATGATATTCTCCAACTCCTTCCATTTACCTGCAAATGCCATTCTCTTTTATTGCTGGGTAATATTCCATTGTGTATATATATATACCACAGTTTACCCATTCATATATTGATGATAATCTATGTTAGTTCCACAATTTGGCTATTGTGAATTGAGCTGCTGTAAACATTGAAGTGGCTGCATCACTGTGGTATGCTATTTTTAAGTCCTTTGCTATTTTTAAGTCCTTTGCTATTTTTAAGACCTAGGAATGGGATAGCTGGGTCAAATGGTGGTTCCATTCCAAGTTTTCTAAAGAATCTCCATACTGCTTTCCAGATTGGTTGTACCAATTTGCAGTTCCACCAGCAATATATGAGCATGCCTTTCCCCTGACATCCTCGCCAACACTTCTTCTTGCTTGTATTCTTGATAACTGCCATTCTGACTGGTGTGAGATGAAATCTTAGAGTAGTTTTGATTTGCACTTGTCTAATTGCTAGTGATGTTAAATATTGATTCTTGAAGTTGAGAATGGTTTGTTTGATATACATAGATGCCCCATTGTTTGGGGCATAGATATTTATGATTGTTAGGTATTATTGATGTATGATTCCCTTAAGCAGTATGAAATGTACTTTATCTCTTTTCATCAACTTTGGTTTGAAGTCCACTTTATTTGATATGAGGATGAAAACTCCATGCAGTGCACGTGAGTGATACATTATTTTCCCATCCTTTTACTTTAAATCTGTGGATGTCTCCCTGTGAGATGAGTCTCTTTAAAGAAGAATATTTTTGGGTCTCTTTTTTAATCCAGTATGCCAGTCTATGTCTTTTAATTGAATAGTTTAGGCCATTCACATTCAGGGTCATTATTGAAATATGATTTGTATTCCTGGTCATTTTGGTTTATTGTTGGTTTTTAACTTGGCTTAATTTCTCCTTTAATTGGCCTTTCCTTTAGTGTAGCTCCTCTCTTTATATATTTTCATTGTTGGTTATCATTTCCTCTTCATGGAATATTTTGCTGAGAATGCTGTGTAGTGTAGGCTTTCTTGCTGTAAATTCTTTTAACTTTTGTTTATCATGGAAGGTTTTTATTTCATCATCAAATATGAAGCTTAATTTTGCTGGATATAAGATTCTTGGTTGGCATCCATTTTCCTTCAGAGTTTGGTGTATGTTGTTCCATGATCTTCTGGCTTTTAAGGTCTGGGTTGAAAAATCTGCTGAGATCTAAATTGGTCTCCCCCTTCATGTAATCTGATTCCTCTCTCTTGTTGCCTTTAAAATTCTATCTTATTCTGTATGCTGGGAGTTTTCATTGTAATGTGCCTTGGTGTGGATCTGTTGTAATTTTGTACAGTTGGTGTCCTGTAAGCCTCTTGCATTTGGTTTTACAATTCATTTTTCATGTGTGGGAAATTTTCTCATATTTTATTGAAGAGACTGTGCATTCCCTTGATTTGAAATTCTGCGCCTTTTTCTATCCTGATAAATCTTAGATTTGGTCTTTTGATGCTGTCCCATAATTCTTGTATGTTCTGTTCATGGTTTCTTACCATCTTCACTGTATGTTCAACTTTATTTTCAAGATTGTAAATTTTGTGTTCATTATCCAAGGTTCTGTCTTCCAAGTGATCTAGTCTACTGGTGATGCTTTCTATTGAGTTTTTTGTTTGGTTTGTTGTTTCCTTCATTTCAAGAATTTTTGATTTTTTTTTCACAGTCTCTAGCTCTTTTTTTTTTTTCTGTTAATTACAAGGCTATTTGCTTTGATGTTTGAAAATCATCTATAGATTAGTTTACTAAACCACAAACCAATTACCGCTAGCACCCATTTTTAAAGAAAGAAGCCAAGAAATATCCTAAAATCGGTCGCTGGTGTCATGGTCCAAGCCCAGATCTGAAAGGAGTGGCTCTCCACCCTATCGTG
>CM053404.1:57371295-57384458 GCA_028644305.1 Xerus rutilus
CACTTTACTTCCTTGTTTTTTCATGTTGTTCGTGTGTCTTCCCATCTAGCCGTGTGGATCTGAGGCAGTAGTTTCTACCCTGTAGACTTATAGTATCCCTGAAGGTTTCCAGTACCTCGCCTTTGAGGGGGAGACCAATATTAACAGCACAGATCGGGGTTTCTCCGCCACGCTGCTGTCCCAAGATGGCTCCTGGATCCTCTAGCTCTTTCTTAAAGTAATCTTTTGGTACCTATATTTGCTCCCTTATCTCTTTGTTGGTGTGATCAATGGTTGCCTTATTTCTGTCTTATTTCTTTGTTGGAATGATCAACTTTTGCCTATATTTGCTCACTTAAGTGATACTTTAATTTGCAGATCATTTTAATTACATACGTTCTGAATTCTTTCTTTGATACTTTATCAACTGTTCTGTCAATGGATTTTATTATTGTAGTATCTTGGTTTATTTGGGACACTTTCTTCCTTTGTTTTTTCATGTTGATTATGTATTTTCCTTTCTTGCAATGCCAATCTGAGGTATTGCGGCTTCTATCCTATAATCTTGTAGTGAAACTATAGATTACCTGTATCCCACCTTGGAGTTCACATCCAGTTCCCAGCAAGTGTCCCTAGATGGACACTACTGCCATTAAAGATGGTGGCAGTGGTAGTGGAGGTAACTCAAGATGGCAGTGGGAGTGGCCCAAGATAGATGCAAACACTTTCAGAGATGAGACTGAAAGGGTGAGACTTACAATGGCTTTGGGCTGATTAATCAGAGATGCAGTGTTATGGTGGGGTACTGCCTCTAGGCCCTGTCTGTTGTCCCACAGTAGAAGCTACTACATGGGAAGAACTATGGGGATGATTACAGTGAACAAGATGGATATAGGAAGAGAGCAACATCATGGAGCCCCACTATGTGCAGAGGCAGTCCTGGGCCTGGGCTCTCACACAGACCTGTGAGGGTAGTCCCAGGCCTGATATTGGCCTGAACTCCCTCAGGAATTTCAGGTGGTGGGTCTGGCCCTGGGTCTGGGCTCCCGTGGATCTGTAGGGGCTCTGGCACTGAACTGGGGGTGTCCTGGGCCTCAGCCACAGGGGTCCCTGGAGTCAGTCCTTTGCCTGGATCTGGATTCCCCTGTGGGTTGGTGGATTGATGGGTAGCAATTTGGGGCCTGACCTTGGCTGGGCTCCTGTGGAGGTCCCTGAAGGTGGTCCTGGTCCTTGGCCTCTGCTCCCGCTGGTTGGCAGGGGCTCTGGCACAGAACTGGGGGCTATCCTGGGCCTCACTTAAGCCAGGTCTCCCACAGGGGTCCCCAGAGGCAGTCCTGGAGAACCTAGGTCTGGGTTCTCCTGTGATTGGTGGGTAGAAGTCTCAGGTCTGCCCTTGGCTAGGCTCCCACTGTAGTCCTTAAAGGTGGTCCTGGGCCTTGGCTTGTGCTCCCTCCAGTCAGCAGGGGCTCTAGAGTGGAACTGTTTCCTTCATTTCAAAGATTTGTTTGGTTACTTTGCAGAATGTCTATCTCTTTCTTGAGGTAATCTTTTGCTGCCTGTATTACTCTCTTATCTCTTTGTTGGTGTGATCAGTGGTTACCTGTATTTGTTCTCTTATCTCTTTTGTTGGAGTAATCAATTTTTGCCTGTATTGTTTATCTTAGGTCATTTTTTAGTTTGCAGATCATTTTAATTATGTACCTTCTGAACTTCTTCTCAGCCATTTCATCTATTGCGCTGTCAATGGATTCTATTAGTGTAGTATCTTGGTTTATTTGAGGTACTTTCTTCCCTTTTTTTCATGTTGTCTATGTGTCTTCCTTTCTTGCAGTGTGGATTGAGGTATTGCAATTTCTACCCTATAATCTTGTATTGTCCCTGCAGGCTACCAATACCTCACCTTTAAGGAGTAGATCAATGTTTATAGCACCCAATGCAACAAATATGCAGCCATGAATCAATTAGCTCCTATTTAGACATTTCCAGTTTTGTTGCTATAAACAGAAATGATGAGTTTGGTTATCATCAACCATATAGTCAGTAGGTTTGTATAAGTGTTTATAGTTTCTAATGATGGACAGAGAGACAATGCAGGGTGCGGAGGTAGGATGTGATGTTTATGAGGTAGGGTGTGAAAATATAGAGATATGAGATTATAGGTTGAGTGAAAGGGAGATTAAAAGATGTTGGCTGTTAGCAGGATAAAAAAGAGAGGTGACCTCGTGCAAGGCTCTCTGTTGCCTCTGCAATAGGAGGATGTCTGTTTGCACACCTAGTACAGATACTTCTAGTGACACCAGGCTCACATGAACCTTGCTGATGATCTTCTAGGTCTTGGTTGTTATCCCTAGATGGAAACGGCCACATCCCTATTTGGTGGCGGCAGTAGCATCAAGCCTGTAGGTACCTTGATATTGGGCTTCCAGGCCCCAGGCAGTGTCCCTAGATGGAAGCTGCCCCAATTAAAGATGGTGGAAGCAACAGTGGAGGGTACACCAGATGAAGGTGGAGGTGCTTCATGATGGAAGCAACCACTTTCAGAGATAGGGTTGGAAGGATGAGTTGTGTGATGGTCTTAGGCGGCCTTCTTTGTGGTGGCAAGTGGTGCTGCAACAGGTAGCTGCCTCCTGTCCCTGTCCATTGACCATGGTGTAGATTACCACATGGGAAGGGCTATGGCAGTGGCTCCATTATCCCAAGATAGAGGTGGTTTGGGTGATGCCATATGGTGGTGAATAGGGAGCTGTAGTGGGAGGTTCCTCGCCATGTGGGTATGGGGTTCCTCACTGTACTGACAGGGCAAGGTGTGGGGTTCTTCATTGGGTGCCAGTGGGGTAGGGCCTGCAGGTGTTCTGGTCTGGGCTCCTGTGGAGCAGGGGCCACTCTCACAGTGGTTTTAATGTGCATTTACCTGGACATTAATGCTGCTACATATTTCTTCCTATTTTTATTGGCTTTACATATGAGAAGCATATACTTCAGTATTTTGCTCATAAAGGATTTTCTTGAATCTTAATTTTTAAGTTATAAGAGTTCTTCCTATTTCTTGGGTATCCATTTTTGGTCAGATACATGTTTTAGAAGTATTTTCTTTCAGTCTGTATCTCACCAATCTTAATTCTCTTTTAAAAGTTTGAAGAGAGTTTAATTTTATTTCTCATCTTCTCCTGATTATTCAGTTTGAATTGCTGTATATCAAAGATTTAATCCCAGATTTAGTACAAAATGCTCTGGGTCTTCCTCACCCACAATTGGAGTGTGCTTTGGGGGCACAGATGAACTTTTGATGTGACCTGACATGAAACCATCTGAGTTTGCCCTGGCTCGCACCTGGCCTGTGGTGTCATTTTCTTTGCCAGGGCTCACCTTCTGCCCTTGTCAGGACAAGTTTTGCTGAGAGCTTAGGTGTGCTTTAGTTTCTCCACCCACATAGCTGCTAAGACTGGACCATGCCAATTTAAATTCTAATTGATAACTTTGAAAGAGTGAAATATTTTAATCAAGCCTTTCAGTTTTTATAAGAGAATTTACTCTGATAATGCAAAGGTATTCTCCTCCCCTGCCACAGGCTTTATATATTGAACTTTTAGGTTTAAGCCTGATCTACCTTGGATTAACTTTTGTGTACAGTGTGAGATAGGGCTTACTGTTATTTTATTTTTCCATGTGGATATCAAATTGTTCTAGGATACTGTTGAAAAAACTTCCTTCTGAATTCCTTTGATATCTTTTCAATTAAAAAAATTTTTTGAATATTGAATGGCAACATGAATGTCAATCTATTTCTGGCCTCTTTATTCTGCTCCATTGATATATTTGTCAGTCTTTATGCTGGTATGATACCATCTGAATACTCTGGCTTTATAATAAGTCTTGAAGTTAGGTAGCCTAAATCCTTCAAGATGATCATTTTGTAAATTTTTTTGGATTTATTAGGTTCTTTGCTACTCTACATAAATTATAAAATATGCTTACCAATTTCTATGTAAAAATTGCTAGAATTATGAAAGAGATTGTGTAGAATTTACAAATCAGCTTGGGGAGACTTGACATCTAAATAATAGTGAATCTTTGATTGATAAACATGTTTCATCTATCCATTTATTTAAATTCTCTTTGATTTGTTTCAGTCAATGATTTATATTTGCTTGGTCAAACTGCAACTAACTTTTGGGAAGTAGCTCAGTTATTAGTTCATTTTCTTTAACTTCAGTTATACTTCTTGAAATCTGCCTGTGCATTCATTCTTCAGGAGTTCAACAGAGATTCAGGCAAAATGTATTCAGTAGAATTTTGGGCTCCTTAGGCTTTCTCTCTTTTAGTCTTTCCTTCTTACTTTGTATAGTTCTTTGAAATTCTACCCTCTGGATCTTTAAGTGAGAAAGACAGTGGGTTTTCTATTTGGATTTTAGCCACCAAGTATGACACTGGCAGGTTAAAATCTCTGAGAGCAAAGAATTCACCCAGTGCTTGTCTCTATATGCAAAAATAAGTGAAACGGGAGCAGACCTTAATAGATCAGCAAGCAATCTTTATTAAGCAGGGGTGGAATGGCACATTCTCAGGGGACAAATAGCAACTGATTACAAGAGGGATCTGGTTTTGATAGGTTTTTAGTAAGAGTTAATCATAGCAGAATGTTTAGTATGACTGAATCATTAGAGACTTGGGCAGTCAGGAAACTAGTTGTGCAGGTTCAAAGCCTAACTCGAGAAAATAGTTGTAAAAGTTCAAAACCTCATTGTTACTGAGCTGAAAGTCCAGAGCCCAGAGCCCATCTGTTGCCTTCCCTACCCAGGACTCATTGTTACTGGGAAAGGATAAAAGTCCTGAGTCCAGAGCCCATTGTTTGCCTTGTTTCTCCCTAGGGGTTGTTATTCCATACCCTGCAGTCCCTGCTTTTAAATGGCAACTCCTGGGAAGAATATGCCTGCTACTGTTTGCCCTCAAATAAACTTATATAATTAAAAGAAATTATTCTAGGGCTTATAGTTGTTATCTGTGGGAAGGTCAGACCCCCACAACTACTAATAGAAGTATAGTCCTCTTAATTTCATTTGGACATCTGAATTTTAACAATGCATGAAAAAATTCTTTAACTTGTGACTTTAATATATCAAAGAGAAAAAAGATTCATTGTGACTTATTAATCAAAAATTCTATAAGAACTGTGCATAGCTTACTTAATGTATAAATTTTAATAGCTACATGTATATAACCACAATGTGAAGTTCAGTGCCTTCTTACTCACATAATGCTGTGAAAACTTTCATTGAGGTGACTATAGTAATATTCTCTGTCCTTGTCTTAATATTCCTTCATTTTTGATTTACACGTGGCACATTGCTTCCCTTCTGTATTCTTTATCTTATCTCTACCATCACATATATTATTTCAAGGACCTTACTATTAAGTTAAAAGTCCTTATTTTCTCCCTATGCTGTCATTCAAAATTTGCAGGTAGGTGCCAAGAATAGTTATTGATAGACTGTATTTCCTTTACTATTAATCAGAATTGAAAAAAATTTAAAACTAGTAGATACTGCAGTATGCCTGTGTGTTTTCTCCCCCCTCCTCTATGTTTCTTCTTTGCTTTCTTTATTGTTGAACTCCACTATATTCTTTGACACCTGATAGAAAGAAATCAAACAGTGGGAACATGACCTCACAATGACTTCTATCATATTACTTTCATCATGGACTTTGATACTTTCTTGCAAAATCAAACATCTTTACTAACTGCAAACATTTGTTGTACATTTGTTCTCTAATATTATGGATAGGTTCCATTTGTTCCTAAAGCAATTCTTTTTTTTTTTGTTTCAAAAAACTTTAATCCTTTAATCTAGTTAAGCAGTTCACAAAACCCTGTAAACTTTAGGAGTAACATAAAAACCTAATAAATCACTCCCCAGACTCTCAGTCACAGAGATTTTGATGAGTAGATGTTGAATAAAGCCCTGGAATATGAATTTTCATTGCTTTGCACAGATATTTTCATATGACAGCATGTTATGTTGATTTATCTGGTTCACATATGTTAACAAATTATTAGGTGGGGGCAGGTGCAAATGTGCTCCCATTGTAGATGGAGAAATCAAGGCATTGTATTTAAAAAAAAATACAATGAATGAGACAGTTCCAAGATGGTGACCTAGATGATCTCCTCTGTGCTAGGCTCCCTGGGACCGAGGCTAGAACTGGTAGAGGTGCAGTTTTCCAGCCAGCTTCCTGGCATCATTCTGTGGCTGACCACCCCACGCAGGAGTTTTGCTCACGTGTGTGTGCGCAGGGCCACTAAGAGGCAGCAGTAGCCGCGGGCAGTGTGATTTATGCAGCAACCTGTGGAGCGCAGTTGCGACGGGGGCCTGGGCCCAGAACTCCTGCCCGGGATTTTCCCCAGACAGGCGGGGCCTGCTTCCACACAGGGTGCCTGGCCCCAGCGCCCACCCAGCCGTGTGGGACCGCTGGCAGTTGCTACTGTGGTTGGATCAGTCTCCTGAGGAGGATTGTTCTTTGAGGATCCGCTTCTAACATGGCGAACTTCCTACACCAGGGGCGTGGGTCAGCACCTGGGAGCAAACTTTGGCCATGGCTTAGCGCACTGTGGAACAGAGACTTCACCAGCAGTGCAGAGTTTTACCCTGCTATGGGACCAGCACGCAGGACACCAGCGGGGAAAATCCAGCAAGCAATGGACAGCAACATCTACTGGAGGTGAAAGGAACCATGCCTGTTTATTTACATTGAGACTTTTTACTTTTTTTTTTAATTCTTATTTTTTATTTTATCCTTTATATTTTTCTCCTAATAGTTCTATTGTTTAATCCTTTTTAAAAATTTCTCTGCTCTCTTGTTCTTTCCCTTTTTCCTTTTTCCTTCCCTCTTTTCTCTCTCACTCTTTTCCTGCCCTCAAATCTCCAACAGTGGTGACATCAAATATCTGTTATACAGTGGGATATGTTAGATTGGGATTTCTGAACTGTGTACTAGAGTGGTATTATATAGTCTTGCAACTCCTACTTGCATATGTTTTATTTTTCGTGCTATCATCACTCCTCGTGGTACTCTTTGCTTCCTCCCTACTGTCTTCCCCAACTCTCTGTCACCCTTTTTAGTAATAGCCAACTCCTCTTGGATTCCTTTTTTATGCTTTCTAAGATCTAATAACCATATCCTCCCTTCCTACTACCCTGACATTCTATCCTTCACCCCACCCTCAAGTTTCCCTAGCCCACCAACAGATACTATAGACCCTTGTGCAAACTTATTGGTTACATAATAGATTGTAAAGGAACACATAATTGTTGTATTTTGTGACTAAACTGTAAATGAATTTGGGAGATTTAGGAGCTACTTGGATTGAAATTATATATTGCTTGTATTGAGATCAATCAATATCGGTCCCCCCTTTAAAGGAGAGATGACAAAACCCTGCAGGGAAACTACACCCATATAGGAGCAAAAACTGTAACAACTTGGATCAGCAGAGCTAGAAGGAAAGACACACAAATATCATGAGAAAATGAGGGAAGAAAGTGACTCAAACAAACCAAGATACTATACTATTAGGATCCATGGTCAGTACAGCAGAAGAAATGACAGAACAGGAATTCAGGATGTACATAATTAAAATATTCAGTGACTTAAAGAATGATATAAGAGGGCAAGCCCAGTCAGCAAAAGATCATTTTGATAATGAGATACATAGGCAAATACAGGAAGTAAAAGATCACTTCAATAAGGAGATAGGTAATCTGAAAAGGAACCAGACAGAAATCCTTGAAATGAAAGAAACAATAAACCAAATGAAAAACTCAATAGAAAGCATCACCAACAGATTAGGCCACTTGGAAGACAGAACCTCAGATACCGAAGACAAAATATTTAACCTTGAGAATAGAGTTGACCACACAGTGAAGATAGTAAGAAACCATGAACAGAACATCCAAGAATTATGGGATAACATTAAAAGACCAAACTTATGAATTATTGGGATAGAGAAAGAAAATACTTGGGAATCAATCTAACAAGAGTGGTTAAAGACCTATACAATGAAAATTACAAGACACTAAAGAGTGAAATTAAGAAGATCTTAGAGGATGGAAATACCTCCCATGTTCCTGGATAGGCAGAATCAATATTATTAAAATGGCCATACTACCCAAAGCACTATACAGATTCAATGCAATCCCAATTAAAATCCCAAAGTCCTTTCTTATAGAAATAGAAAAGGCAATCATGAAATTCATTTGGAAAAATAAGAGACTCAGAATATCCAAAGCCATCTTGAGCAAGAAGAATGAAGCAGGAGGCATCACAATACCAGACCTTCAACTTTACTACAAAGCTATAGTTACAAAAACGGCATGGTATTGTCACCAAAATAGACATGTAGACCAATGGTACAGAATAGAAGACACAGAGAGTAATGCACATAAATACAGCTATCTCATACTAGACAAAGGTGCCAAAAACATACATTGGAGAAAAGATAGCCTTTTCAACAAATGGTGCTGGGAAAACTGGAAATCCATATGCAGTAAAATGAAACTAAACCCCTGTTTCTCACCATGCACAAAACTCAACTCAAAGTGGATCAAAGACCTAGGAATTAGACCAGAGACCCTGCATCTAATTGAGGAGAAAGTAGGTCCAAATCTTCATCACGTGGGATTAGGCCCTGAATTCCTTAACAAGACTCCAAAAGCACAAGAAATAAAAGCAAGAATCAATAAATGGGATGTACTTAAACTAAAAAGTTTCTTCTCAGCAAAAGAAACTATCAATGAGGTGAACAGAGAGCCTACATTCTGGGAGCAAATTTTTGCCACACACACATCAGATAGAGCATCTCCAGGGTATATAAAGAGCTCAAAAAACTTAACACCAAAAAAACAAACAACCCAATAAATAAATGGGCTAAGAAGCTGAATAGAAACCTCTCAGAAGACGATATGCAGTCAATAAACATATATATGAAGAAATGTTCAACATATCTAGCCATTAGAGAAATGCAAATCAAAACTACCCTCAGATTTCATCTCACCCCAGTCAGAATGGCAGCTATCCAAAATACCAGCAACAATAAGTGCTGGTGAAGATGTGGTGAAAAAGGTACACTTAAACATTGCTGGTGGGATTGCAAACTGGTGCAACCAATCTGGAAAGCAGTATGGAGATTGCTTAAAAAACTTGGAATGGAACCACCATTTGACTCAGCTATCCCTCTCCTTGGCCTATACCCTAAAGACTTAAAAACAGTATACTACAGTGATGCAGCCACTTCAATGTTTATAGCAGCACAACTCACAATTGCAAAACTGTGGAAGCAACCCAGATGCCCTACAATAGATGAACGGATAAAGAAACTGTGGTACATATACACAATGGAATATTATTCAGCAATAAAAGAGAATAAAATTATGGCATTCACAGGCAAATGGATGGAATTGGAAAGCAGTATGCTAAGTGAAGCAAGCCAATCCCAAAAAACCAAATGCCGAATGTTCTTTCTGATTAGTGGGTGTTGATACATCCACTAATCAGATGGGGGATAGGAATGGAGAACATAGAAGTGGAGGAACTCTGGATGTGGCAGGGGGGAGGGGGGAGAGGGAAATGGGAATAGGTACAGTAAAGATGGTTGTTTGAGATCATCATCACTACCCTTGGTGCATGTATGAAGACACAAATGGTGTGACTTTATCTGGTTTGCAACCAGAGAAGTGGAAAAACTGAGCTCTATATATGTACTATGACTTGAAATGCAACTAAATAAACTAATAAAAAATACAATGAAGAGTTAAATAGAAATGTTTTCATGTTCTGGGTCACATTCTCTGGCTATCCTTGCTGGAATCCCACTGGGGACTCTGGCTGGTGACCCTCATCATGCTCTTGATACCATCGGTGGGCTAGATCTAGTGGCAGGAATTTCACCAATGATAAAACTACTGGATCCTATAATGTAGTCCTGAAGCCATCATCTATTAATAGAGTCTAGCCTATAGAGGAGACTAAAAAATACTTATTTAATGATGCAAAAGCATTCTTCCAAAAAATCAAATTCTCATTATTTCCTGGTTCTTATACTGAGTCTCTTTGAGGAACACTTATCCATTTGACATTTGGAGGAAAGAAATGAAGACTCCTGTATCTTTTTTTAAAGTACTCCAGAGACAGTAAAAGACCTCCACAAGTTGGATAATTAGTTTCACCAACTGGTTGCTACCTGCAATTTGAGAGTGATTAGCTGAAATGAATGATGCTTAGGCATGTGGTATTTTGTGGAATTATGGAGGGACTCTCTCAGATGACCACCTATAAACTTTTCTTGCAAATCTTGAATGCACAGGTGAAAATCTTAGTTTAGCCCTTATATCTAATTTCCCATATGTTCCTTTTACAATGGTATCCTGTGTTTTAGGATCCCAAGTTCTGTAAAAGGTGTCTTAAGTGATTTTTTCCCTCTGATTCTACTCCCATTCTTATGCCTCTATTCATTTTACTAGATTAAACACCTAGAGGCATAAACCTTAGCAACAGAATAAACCCTACCACCTTGAGTGCTTCCTCTTTGCTTGCCTTTTCTTAGGTTTTGATTTTTCATTCTATTCCATAGTATAAGTACTACAAATAATTACAATATTCATTGAGAACTATGTGACACTGTGCTGTGTTTTGCATTCCATCACATAAAACTCTCAACTTATAAGGCAGGTCCCATTATTTTCATAATACACAGAGGCTATTATTTTAGAATAGTCATTTGAGATAGGGGCTATGTTAAGTCATTCCCAGATAGCACAGATAATTCCTGTGGAAAACAGTTGAGGGAAACCAACTAAATAGTGACAGTAAAAATCCATTTTGGCAGGGGGGTGGTGTAGGTGAACTGTGTAATACATCAATGATGAAATGTATAAGCCTGGATGAAAGCTGTTATCTACACAAGCCAGTGGCAGCCTTATTTATTTTATTTGGGAAAAATTGACAAAGTTGGAGACAGGTGGGCTTTAGCATGTGGCATTAACTCAGAACATGCAATGACTTTATACCACCCATACTTTTTCATAATAGTAGATGGAAAATGGGCTGTCATTTCTGATATGTGGGACATTATCATCATATTGTACACTGGTTGTGTGATTCACAATAATCTAATTTACTTCTTGATAGTTTTATAAGGAATCATTTGACTTTTGGGCTGGCACTAATTAAAATGGAGGTACAGTAGAAATTATTTTGCAGGCCGTTTTTTTTTTTTGTATTATATGTCAAAATGGTATGGCAGATTCTAAACACAAGTCTTCTAATATTACTTTTAAAAAGATTTCCAATATAATGTTCTTAATGGTATAGTTTTAGTGGAAAGAAGTTGATGCATGCCTTCAAGGAGTTTATATTTTGAGAGTATGAAGACATTTAAGCTGTGATAGTATTTTATCAGATGTCTCTAAAATTTTTTTGTGTGTGTGATTTAATGAAAGTTTCTAGATCATCTCTTATCAGATTGGAAGTATTCCCTCCTCTTCAACTTTTTGCAATGGTTTAAGAATAACTGACATTAGGATGGACAATGGTTAACTAGAGAGAAGGGCATCTCTCATAGCTTGGTGACCCAGGATTCAAGCAGTGCGAATTCTGGTTCTTTGCAAGGTGGATGAAAGAAGAATTTCACTGAAACTCAATACTGGACAGCCAGAGTGCCTTAGAGACTTAGAAATTTGGGGCACATTAAGTAAGGAAAAGGAACAAAAATAGAGCTGGGCTGCTGGTGGGAGCAGCAGAGTTGGCATACAAGGATGGAAAAAGCTGAGAAATACTACAGACAGTGTGAAAAATCCTGAGATGGGAGGGGCAGCTTGCCCTAGGCCAATCCAGAGGCTGTTGGGCACAATAAATTGGTGCACAAAATATGTGCATATTTAACAATCATCCACAGAGAGCCAAGGCAGGAGCCATCTTGAGCGTACCATACTGCAGCAGCTGAAGGATACACGAACAGAGAACTTAGATCCAGGACCAGGGCCCAGCTCTGATGCACAATCCATGTAGACACTAGCCATGTGATGTAGAAAGAATATAGCAAAATCTGAAGAAAATTAGGCACACAGGATATATTGCTTAGGGGAATACAAGAGAGGGAGGCCAGGGAGAACCTTGCTCCCTCTCTCCTTTGAGTCTAGAGGCTTGCAGGACCAGCTGCGGGGTGTAGGGGATGTGGGGTTGGGGAGTATCTGCACTAGGAGCCTGACCCTGGGGACCTAGACCTGGGGAGGACTCAGAACCAGCTTCAGCATGTCAGGAATCTGAACAGGTGGGGGTGACTGCACTGGGGGACAGACCCTGGGAGGCCATGAATGATGGTATTCATGTGCAACAGAAGCAGAGAAGGACTAGCTCCCCATCATCTGAGTGGATCCCTGGCGAGACTCCTGGGTTACAGTCTCCCAGCATAGATAGGCATCTGATGGGCTCTAAAGGTGCATTTATTGAATATATTCAGATAACTAGCTGTGCTGTAAAGCACCTGGATCTTGCTAGATCTAAGCCTCACCCCCAAGAGAGCTCATCTGCAGGAACTCATCTCACAGAACCCAGTTGCAGCTTCACCCTGGAACATGGCTGACTGTATATCCCATTTAAAACTTCATCTTGCCACCCAAAGGGAAAGCAGAGAAGTTTCTGAACTACAACTGGCATTTAGGTGAGCAACGCAACAAAAAGAGGATTTGACAACCTGTGGCCCCTACATTGCACACAGTACATATCTCAAGAAGAAGCAGAAAGAAAGACAGTTGGGCACAGACCACAAAAATATATTCTCACTGACTTCTTTGTCCACTGCAATGTAAATGACTCCTTAATTTTTTTAAATCAATATTCTTTTATTTTAATGTGTGCTGAATGATTCATGGACATTTATACATATCTGCTTTTATTTTCTCATTTCTAGCATTTTTTGAAGGTAGTTGTTTTTTCTTGCTGTCTTTTTTTTTTATTTTATTTTTTTCCCAAAAGTTGCATTTTAATACATGTTGGCAAACATAACAGAAAAAAACAAATTATCAGAAGCTGTACACACTATTCACTGAAAACATTTGTTGAGGCAAATAGAAAAAAATTGTTACAATCATAATTTTTCTAACTTTGCACAAAATTATAAGCAGATTACACTT
>CM053404.1:57384558-57399860 GCA_028644305.1 Xerus rutilus
ACTACAGTAAAGCAGCCACTTCAATGTTTATAGCAGCACAATTCACAATTGCAAAACTGTGGAAGCAACCCAGATGTCCTTCAATAGATGAATGGATAAAGAAACTGTGGTACATATACACAATGGAATATTATTCAGCAATAAGAGAGAATAAAATTATGGCATTTGCAGGCAAATGGATGGAACTGGAAAGCATTATTCTTGCTGTCTTTTGAGGGTTAGGGTTTCTGATTAGTATATTTTGGTTGTGTTTTGAATTGTCTTCTTCACTATGATGTTCACCTTGTTTCTCCTTCTAACTTTTCTCATGCTAACAGACAAATTCTGTTGTTCTCTCTTTCACTCTTTTAATTTTTTACTTCTATTTTTCCTCCCTCCTTGTAACTATCACATCCTATGTCACTTTTGCATTTTCCACATTCACCTATTAAAATTGCAAACCCTTTTCTACCACCTATCTCTTCTTCTTTCCTCTTAATTAACTCTATTCTTAGTATATCTTAGCACTAATTGGTTTATATAACACCAACCCCCACCACTAATGCTGTAGTAATAATTAATACTGTGGAAGTCAAAGATAACACCTTTTTAAAAATTTTATGCCAGACATAATGAAAAATAACTTCCTGTTCTTACTGATGGAAATTGCTGATCCTACCAATTCTGTTTATTGCTTCAGTTAACTTTGTAAATGCCATAATAGGAACCAAATACTTAGTTTTTTGCTATATATTATTTACATAGATTGTTGCTATTTTTTGGCTCTCTCTAATATGTGAGGTACTAGAAACTAACAGGGATACTACAAGTTCATAGGTATGTAATGGCTAATTTGAAATGTCAACTTGATTGGAATAATAGATACCTGAAATTAAGAAGCTTCAGGGTGTGTCAACAAAAGGGTTGTGTCTGGGAATGATTGGCTTGTGGGATAGCAAAGTTAAGTGGAGACAGTCCTCAAGTGTGCGCAGTACCATACAGCAGATTGAGAAGCTTGGATGGAATAAAAGTTGGAAGAATAAGAATGCAGCAGCAGACACAAGCTTGATTCTTCTTGAATAGGTTCTTGATTGCTGTTGCGATTGCCTAAGGACATCAGACTCTGGCTCCTTCGTTCTTCCAAAGTGAACTCTACCAGTGAGTCTCCAGGGAGTTCCCAGAAGCCTTTGGTACTTGGTTGGGGTAGCATCCTTTGTCTTGTTCTGAGGCTTTAGCATCTTGGAATGCACAGCTACTGGTTCCTCCAGATCTTGAGCCTGCAGGCAGCCATGTGGGACTATCCAGCTTCTGGTTGTGTAAACCAATCTAATAAATCCCCTTATTATAATATTATATTTACATATATATTTCATATGTATATATATATCTTCTGTTGGTTCTGTTCCTATAGAGAACCCTGACTAAAACAGAGTAGAAACTGCTGCTTCAGATCTGTTCAGATAGATGAGTACACATACAAACACTATAAAAAAGCAAGAGGAAAAAGTCACCCCAAATAACTCAGAATGCCTCAAAAAAAGACTCCATTGACAACACAGTGGAGAAAATATCTGAGAAAGAATTTGAAAAGTTCATAATTAAACTGATCTACAAGGTAAAAGATGATGTAAGGTGTGAAATTGGAAAGAAAATATAAGAAGTGAAAGATCACTTTAATAAGAGATAGAGAACCTAAAGAAAAATCAATTGGAAATCTTCAAAATGAAGAGATCAACAGATCAAATTAAAAATTCAATGAAAAGCATCACCAATAGACTAGACAACTTGGAAGATTGAGTTTAAGGCAATGAAGATAAAATATATAATCTTTAAAGTTGATAATAAAGAAAAATGTTAAGAGGCATTGAACAGAATCTTCAAGAAATATGGGATAACATTGAAAAGTCAAATTTAAGATTCACTGGGATAGATGAAAGCTCTGAGGTACAAACTAAAGGAATGAACAACCCTATCAATGAAATAATATCAGAAAAATTTTCAGACCTTAAGAATGTAATGTACAATCAAATACAAGAGGAATATAGCACTCCAAATGTAAAAAACTACAGCAGGCCCACTCCAAGTCACATTATTATGAAAATGCATACCATACAGAATAAGGATATAATTTAAAAAATTGCTAAAGAAAAACAACTGGTGACATTTAATGATAAACCAATCTGGATGTCAGAGGAAGTTTCAATCCACACCCTAAAAGCTAGAAGGTCTTGAATAATATACACTAATCTCTGAAATAAAATGGATGCTAACCAGCAGAATTAAGCTTCAGATTTGAAGATGAGGTAAAAACCTTCCGTAATAAACAAAAGTTCAAAGAATTTACAAATAGAAAGCCTGAACTGTAAATCTTCTTCATAAAATATTTCATGAAGAAGAAATAGAGAATAAAAATGAAAACCAACATTACATCTCAAGGCCCTAGAAAAAGAAGAAGAAAATTACCAAAATCCATAGAAGACAGGAAATAATTAAAATCAGAGCTGAAATCAATAAAATTTAGATCTTAAAAATTCAAAAAAATCAATTAAAAAGTTGTGTATTTGAAAGAATTAACAAAATTGATAAGCCCTTAGCCAAGCTAACCAAAAGAAATAGAGAAAAAAATTATTAAAATCCACAATGAGGCAGGAAATATCACCACAGACACTAATGAAATATAGATGATAATCAGAAACTATTTTAAAAACTTATACTCCAATAAAATAGAAAATCTTGAAGACATTGACAAATTCCTTAGACACATATGATTTCCCCAAATTGAACTAGCAGGATACAGAATATTAAAGCAGACTCCAATCAAGTAAGGAAATTGAAGCAGGCATCAAAAACCTACCAACAAAGAAAAGTCCAAAACACATGGATTCTCAGGAGAGTTCTACTAGACTTTTAAAAAAGAACTATTATCAGTTCTCCTGAAATTATTCCATGAAACAGAAAAATAGGGAACTCTTCCAAACATTTTCTATGAAGCTGGTATCACTGTGATACGGAAACCAGACAAAGACACACGAAGAAAATAAAATTTTAGACCAGTACTCTTTTTAAAAATGCTTTATATTGCTTTATTGTGGTCTAGTTTTAAATATGCAAGTAAGACACACATCTTAGGCTAGTTTACCAAGTTAAATTTAGTATATTTTTATGAAGAGATTTTAAAAAATGTATAGTTCTTTTATTTATTTATTTTAAAGAAATCACTTCTATTTTGACAGGATCTTTATTTTTGATATTTCTCTATCTTTTTAAAAAATTATTTATTTATTTATTCTACTTATTTATACATGATAGCAGTGTGCGTTTTGATTCATTGTACACAGATGGAGCACAACTTTTCATTTCTCTGGTTGTATGTGATGTAGAATCACAACATACATGCAGTCATACATGAAGCTAGGGCTATGATGTCCATCATATTCCATCATCTTTACTGTCCTCCTGCCCCCTTTCCCCTCCCACCCCTGTAACCAAAGTTCCTCCATTCTTCCTGTGTCCTCCCCCACATTATGGATCAGCATCCACTTATCAGAGAGATCATTCGGCATTTGGTTTTTTGGGATTGGCTTACTTCACTTAGCATGATATTCTCCAACTCCCTCCATTTACCTGCAAATGCCATAATTTTATTCTCTTTTATTGCTGAGTAATATTCCATTGTGTATATATACTACAGTTTCTTTATCCATTCATCTATTGAAGGGCATCTAGGTTGGTTCCACAGTTTAGCTATTGTGAACTGAGCTGCTGTAAACATTAAAGTGGCTGCATCACTGTAGTATGCTACTTTTAAGTCCTTTGTGTATAGACCAAGGAGTGGGATAGCTGGGTCAAATGGTGGTTCCATTCCAAGCTTTCTAAGGATTCCCCATACTGCTTTCCAGATTGGTTGTACCAATTTGCAGTCTCACCAGCAATGTATGAGTGTGCCTTTCCCCCTACAACCTCGCCAACATTTATTGTTGTTTGTGTTCTTGATAATTACCATTCTGACTGGTGTGAGATAAAATCTTAGAGTAGCTTTGATTTGCATTTCTCTAATTGCTAGAGATGTTGAAAATTTTTTCATGTCTGTTGATGGATTGTATATCTTCTTCTGTGAAGTCTCTGTTCAGTTCCTTGGCCCATTTATTGATTGGGTTGTTTGTTTTTTGGTGTTAAGCTTTTTGAGTTCTTTATATAACCTGGAGATTAGTGCTCTATCAAATGTGCATGTGACACAGATTTGTTCTCAGAATGTTGGCTCTCTGTTCACTTCATTGATTATTTCTTTTGCTGAGAAGAAGCTTTTTAGTTTGAATCCATCCCATTTGTTGATTCTTGATTTTACTTCTTGTGCTATAGGAGTCTTATTAAGGAAGTAAGGTCCTAATCCGACATGATGAAGATTTGGGTCTATTTTTTCTTCTGTTAGATGTTGGGTCTCTGGTCTGATTCTCAGGTCCTTGATCCACTTTGAGTTGAATTTTGTGCATGGTGAGAGATAGGGGTTTAGTTTCAATTTGCTGCATATGGATTTCCAGTTTTCCCAGCACCATTTGTTGATGAGGCTATCTTTTCTCCAGTGTACGTGTTTGGCTCCTTTATCTAGTACAAGGTAACTGTATGTAAGTGGGTTTGTCTCTGTGTCTTCTATTCTATACCATTGGTCTACATGTGTATTTTGGTGCCAGTACCATGCTGTTTTTGTTACTATAGCTTTGTAGTATAATCTGAGGTCTGGTATTGTGATGCCTCCTGCTTCAATCTTCTTGCTAAGGATTGCTTTGGCTATTCTGGGTCTCTTATTCTTCCAAATGGATTTCATGGTTGCCTTTTCTATTTCTATAAGGAATGACATTGGGATTTAAATTGGGATTGCATTGAATCTATATAGCACTTTGGGAAGTATGGCCATTTTGACAATATTGATTCTGCCTATCCAGGAGCATGGGAGATTTTTCCATCTTCTAAGGTCTTCTTCAATTTCTTTCTTCAGTGTCTTGTAGTTTGTATTGTACAGAACTTTCACCTCCTTTGTTAAATTGGTTCCCAAGTATTTTATTTTTTTTGAGGCTCTTGTGAATGGTATAGTTTTCCTAATTTCTCTTTCAGAGGGTTTATCACTGATGTATAGAAATGCAATTGATTCATGGGTGTTGATTTTATAATCCTGCTACTTTGCTGAAATCATTTATTAATTATAGAAGTTTTCTGGTAGAATTTTTTTGATCCTCTAAGTATAGAATCATGTCATCTACAAATAATGGTAGTTTGAGATCTTCTTTTTCCTATTCATATCCCTTCAATTTCTTTCCTCTGTCTAATTGCTCTGGCTAGTGTTTCAGGACTATGTTGAATAGCAGTGGTTAGAGAGGGCATCCCTCTCTAGTTCTCATTTTTAGAGGGAATGCTTCCAATTTTTGTCCATTTAGGATGATGTTAGCCTTGGGATTAGCATAGATAGCTTTTACAAAGTTGAGGTATGTTCCTACTATCCCTAGTTTTTCTAGTGTTTTGGACATAAAAAGGTGCTGTATTTTGTCAAATGCTTTCTTTGCATTGATTGATAAAATCATATGACTCTTATCTTTAAGTCCATTGATGTGATGGATTATGTTAATTGATTTCCATATGTTGAATCAAACTTGCATCCCTGGAATAAACCCCACTTGAACATGGTGCAATATTTGTTTGATATATTTTTGTATGCAATTTGCCAGAATTTTATTTAGAATTTTTGCATGTATATTCATTAGGAATATTGGTCTGAAATTTTCTTTCTTGGATGTGTCTCTGTCTGGTTTTGGAATCAGGGTGATACTTGCCTCATAGAATGAGTTTGGAAGGGTTCCCTCCCTTTCTATTTCATGAAATAGTTTGAGGAATATTGGTATTAATTCTTCTTTGAAGGTCTTGTAGAACTCAGCTGAGAATCCATCTGGACCTGGGCTTTTCTTGGTTGGGAGGCTCTTGATGGCATCTTCTATTTCCTTGCTTGAAATTGATCTGTTTAAGTTGTGTATGACCTCTTGGTTCAGTTTGCATAGGTCATATGCCTCTAGAAATTTGTCAGTGTCTTCAGGGTTTTGTGTTTTACTGGAGTATAAATTTAAAAATAGTTTCTAATTATCCTCTGTATTTCAGTAGTGTCTGTCATGATATTTCCTTTTTCATCATGAATTTTTGTAATTTGTGTTTTCTTCCTCCTTCTTTTCATTAGGGTGGCTAAGAGTTTGTCAATTTTGTTTATTTTTTCAAAGAACCAACAATTTTTTTAATTGTTTCTTTTGTTTTAATTTCATTGATTTCAGCCCTGATTTTAATTTTTTTCTGTCTTCTACTTCTCTTGGAGTTGGTTTGTTCTTTTTCTGAGGCATTGAGTTGAAGAATCAAGTCATTTATTTGTTGACTTTTACTTATTTTAATGAATGAGCTTAATGCAATGAACTTTTCTCTTAGCACTGCCTTCATGGTGTCCCATAGATTTTGATATGTTGTATCAAAGTTTTCATTTACCTCTAAGAATTTTTTTTATCTCTTCCTTGATGTTTTGCATGCATCATTCAATAGTATATTATTTAGTTTCCAGGTGTTGTAGTAGTTTCTATTTTTTAATGTCATTGATTTCTAATTTTATTTCATTGTGGTCAGGTAGGATGCAGGGTAGTATCTCTATTGTTTTGTATTTGCTAAGAGTGGCTTTGTGACATAACGTATGATCTATTTTGGAAAAGGATCCATGTGCTGCTGAGAAAAAAGTGTATATACTTGTTGATGGATGGAACACTCTATGTCTGTTATGTCTAAATTATTGATAGTTCACTGAGTTCTGTGGTTTCTTTGTTTAGTTTTCGTTTGGAAAATATATCTAGTGGTGAGAGAGCTTTGTTAAAGTCACCAAGTATTATTGCATTGTGGTCTATTTGGTTCTTGTATTTGAGGAGGATTTGTTTGATATATGTAGAAGCCTCATTATTTGGGGCATAGATATTTATGATTTTTATGTCTTGTTGATGTATGATTCCCTTAAGAAGTATGAAATGTCTTTCTTTATCCCTTTCCACCAGCTTTGGTTTGAAGTCCACTTTATCTGATATGAGGATGGAAACACCTGCTTGTTTACGTGGTCCATGTGAGTGATATGTTTTTTCCCACTCTTTCACTTTAAGTCTGTGGATGTCTTTACCTGTGAGATGAATCTCTTTTTTTCCCCCAAATTTTAAAATTTTATTATTGTTATTATTATTATTATTTTAGAGGCTAACATTTCATTTCTCTGGTTGTAAGTGATATAGAATCACAACATACATGCAGTCATACATAAAGTTAGGGCTATGATGACCATCATATTCCACCACCTTTACTGTCCCCATACCCCCTCCCCCCTTACACTGTGAACAGAACTCCACCATTGTTCCCATGTCCTTCCCCACATTATGGATCAGCATCCACTTATCAATAAGTACATTCAGCATTTGGTTTTCTGAGATTGGCTTACTTCACTTAGCATGATATTCTCCAACTCCATCCATTTACCTGCAAATGCCACAATTTTATTCTCTTTTATTGCTGAGTAATATTCCATTGTGTAAATATACCACAGCTTTATCCAGTCACCTATCGAAGGGCATCTAGGTTGGTCCCACCATTTAGCTATTGTGAATTGAGCTGCTGTAAACATTGAAGTGGCTACATCATTGGAGTTTGCTGTTTTTAAAGTCTTCTGGGTATAGACCGAGTAGAGGGATAGCAGGCTCAAATGGGGGTTCCATTCCAAGTTTTCTAAGGAATCTCCATACTGCTGTCCAGATTGGTTGTACCAAGTTGCAGTTCCACCAGCAATGTATGAGCAAGCCTTTTCCCCCCACAGCCTCGCAAACACTTATTGTTGTTTGTATTCTTGATAATTGCCATTCTGTCTGGCGTGAGATAAAATCTTTGGGTAGTTTTGATTTGAATTTCTCTGATTGCAAGAGATGTTGATCATTTTTTCATATATCTGTCAATTGATTGTATATCTTAATCTGTGAAGTTTGTGTTCAGCTCTTTGGCCCACTTATTGATTGGGTTGTTAGTTTTTTTTGGTGGTAAGTTTTTTGAGTTCTTTATATATCCTGGAGATGAGTACTCTATTGGATGTGTGTGTGGCAAAGATTTGTTCCCAGAATGTCAGCTCTCTGTCCACTTCATTGATTATTTCTTTTGCTGAGAAGAAGCTTTTTAGTTTGAATCCATCCCATTTGTTGATTCTTGATTTTACTACTTGTGCTATAGGAGTCTTGTTAAGGAAGTATGGTTCTAGTCCGATATGATGAAGATTTGGGAATCAGACCAGGGACACACCACCAGAAAATTTTTAGAACTCATAAACAAATTAAGAAAAGCAGGAGGATATAAAATTAATACTTATAAATCTATGACATTCCTATACACCAGTGATGAAGCAGTTGAAAGAGAAATTAGGAAAACCATCCTACTCAAAATAGCCTCAAAAAATAAAATACCCGGCAATCAATCTAACAAAAGAGGTGAAGTACCTGTACAATGAAAACTACATTATGCTAAAGAAAGAAATTGAGGAAGACCTTAGGAGACGAAAAAAACTTCCCATGTTCTTGGATAGGCAAAATTAATATTGTTGAAAAGGCCATAATACTAAAAGCACTATACAGATTCAATGCAATTCCCATCAAAATTTCTATGATGTTCTTTATAGAAATTGAAAAGGCAGTCATAAAATTTATCTGAAAAAATAAGAGGCCCAGAATAGCCAAAGAAATCCTCAGCAAGAAAAGTGAACCAGGAGCCATCACAATACCAGACCTTAATCTATATTACAGAGTCATAGTAAGAAAAACAGCATGATATTGGAACCAAAACAGGCAAGAAGACCAATGGAACAGAATAGAATAAACAGAGACAAACCCATAAATATACAGTTGCCTCATACTAGACAAAGGCTCCAAAAACATACACTAGAGAAAAGATAGCTGTTTCACCAAATGATGCTGGGAAAACTGGAAATTCACATGTAGTAGAATGAAATTAAAACCCTATCTGTCACCCTGCACAATACTCAACTCAAATTAGATCAAAGACCTAGAAATTAGACCAGAAACCCTGCACATACTAGAACACTCCAACACTCAGCTGAGGAACTGACTGAATCTCAACATTCTGTACATCCACAAGAATGTGGTCCTAACTAGAATAAGATATATTCCATGCTTGTATAATTACATAAAGATGAATTCTACTATCATGTATAATTTAAAAGAACCAGTAAGAAAGGATAAAAGCATAACTGATATTACAGATTATTTTAAACATATGAAGGCATTAAAACCATTGTAATTTAAAAATATTAAAATCTGAAACTGCATTTAAATGTATCAAACATAGGGACTTAGTAACACTAAATGTATCAAACATAGGGACTTAGTAACACAGTACACAGTTAAGAGTGTTCTGTTTAACCCCACGATGGTGTGACTGACTTGGAGTTGGGTCTCTCTGCTGCTGCCCGGCATTATGAGAGGATACTACTGTATATGCTAACCTGAAGAAAAATAAAAACTCAGAATTTGAAGTAGAATTTTCTGAATGTGTGTTGCATTGCACCATTGTAAAGTTGAAAATTCTATGTCCAAACATTGTGAGTCTGGGAATGTCTAGATTTCTTTTCTGTTTGATAGAATTCAGCAGCAAAGCCATTAGGACAGGCTTTTCATTATGAATTTTTTTTTTGTTGATTTAATCTTCTTACTCATTATTAGCCTGTTAAGATTTACTATTGATTCTCAGTTTAATCTTAGTAACTTGTGTCAAGGAATTATCCACTTCTTCTAGGTTATCCAATTGGTAGGTATTATAATTGTTCACAATAATTTCTTCTAATTTTTTGTATTTCTGTTGTGGTTGTAGTAACATGTCTGCTTTTTTATCTTCTGATTTTTAAATTTTAGTCTTTTTTTTCTTTATCTCCTAATTAGTATAGCTAAAGATTTGTCGATTTTTAAATCTTATCAAAGAGCCAATTCTTAGCTTTGATGCCTTCTTTGATTTTATTATTTCCTTCTTTATAGTAATTCTAGGCTTAGTTTCTTCCTGCTTTCCTAGTTTTTTGAAGTTCAACATTAGGTCACTTGAGATCTTCTTTTTTACAATAGGCATTTATAGCTATAAATTTCTTAGAACTGCTTTTGCTCTATTCTATAGGCTTTGGTATTTTTTTTATTATCAAGACATTTCACTTTTAATTTTTCTATTGATGGTTCAGCTTTTTTTTTTTTTTTTTTGGTACTGGGGATTGAACTCAGAGGTACTCGACCACTGAGCCACACACCCAGCCCTATTTTGTGTTTGATTTAGAGACAGGGTCTCACTGAGTTGCTTAGCGCCTCGCAGTTGCTGAGGCTGGCTTTGAACTCGTGATTCTCCTGTCTCAGCCTCCCCATGTGCTGGGATTACAGGCGTGCGCCACTGTGCCCAGCTCTATTGGTTGATAGGAGTATGTTTTAAAATTTTCATGTGGTTGTTAATTTTCTAAATCTCCTCCTATTACTGATTTCAAATTTGATATCATTTTGATCAGAAAAGATACTTTATATGATTTTATCTTAAATTTGTTAGACTTGTTTTGTGGACTAACATGCTGTATTCTGGAGGATAATCCATGTGCAGTTGAGAATGTGTATTCTGAAGTTGATGGGTGGAATGTTCTGTATATGTCTGGTAGGTCCACTGGGTTTAGGATTTGGGTTTAAAACTGACTATTTTTGTGTGATATTTCAGGATTGCCTTTCACTGTCTTTGCATATTCATTTTCTTTATTTGGACTGATGGCATATTATGCTGTTGAGCACATTTATTATAGTTTGGTTATTTAGTTTTTATCCAAAATCCAAAATTATGTTGCATTTTCCATTGGAGTTAGTAACAGCTAATTTTGGTGCACACTTTAAATGATTTTTTTAGCATCAATTTTCCAGAAATGAAAATGGTGAGTCAGAAATAACTAAAACTACTCATCTTAAAGGTTTAACAGGTATTGCCACATTGCCATCTATAAAGTTCCACTAACAGTATAACTCTAATTACAAACATTATCTTTTTCTTTTATATAGCTTTCTCTCTTGACAGGCCTATGTTGCTTTGAAAACTTCTAAATAATGTTACTTAGTTTGAGAATGCATTGGGGGAGGAAACTTAGTATTTTACCAAGAATAGAATTTTTTGTTTTTTCCTTCACCACTAGGTATGTCTGTAACAGGTTAGGGAAAATACATTAAGTGAGTGTCTTAGTTTGGGCTGCTGTAATGAAACACCCTCTAGGTGCCTTAGACAACAAACATTTATTTCTCACGGTTCTGGAAGCTGGAAATCTGAGATCTGGGTGCCAGCATGGTTAGCTCTTGGTGAGTGCTCTCTTCCTGCTTTACAGGTGCCATCTTTTCATGTGGCAGTGGGAGAGGGGCAAGCTCTGTTGTCACTTCTTATAAAGGCACTAGTCCCATTCATGAGAGCTCTTCTAGATGTCATGACTAAAATTACCCTGAAAGGACCCACCTCCTAATACCATATTAGAAGTTAGGATTTCAATATATGAATTTCATGAGGAAATGGACACAGTCTGTAACAGTGGAGGACAATTTTCTCAGAAGCATAAATTAGACCTCTCTGAAATTCCTGATTTTAAATTCCATAAGCCAAAGTAACTCTATATCATATCAGTACAAACTTTCAATGTCAAACTAATTCAATGTGAGTAGCTACAGTAGCTATTTTATTCCCTGTAACGTCAGATTGATTAAAACGTCTCTCCTTTATGCTTTAAGATCTATGGATGGCACAAAGATACAAGGGGGTACTAGCATAAAAAAGGAAAATACTTATTTAGGTCTAAGTTGGAAAAGTTTCAGAAACATGGATTTCATATAAGTTCTTTGGAAATATTTGTGAATTTGCACTCATATGTTTTAATATTTTTCTTACCACATCTCATATTTAGTATTTTAGTAAGAGATGTTTTCTCTGGGCCTAGTAATAAAATTGAGTTAATGCTTCTGTATATGATGTTTATCCTCTTTCTATTTTATAAATCTTTCCTTGTTGAGAAAAATATCTACCTGTGATTCTGAAGAGTCATTCTCATTTCCAAGCAGGTCAACACTGTATGTGATAATCCCATGACTGGAAATGATGTGTAAGGCAATAAACTCCTTCTGTTTTGTAAGCAAAAAGAAGTGAAACCTGAGTGTTTATGACAGCAGGATACATTTACTACTGAGTGACAGTTTCTACTACTCTGGAAATATTGCACAAACAGATTATCGGAACAAGGAGAAGAAGATTTTTGCTTCACTCTTTTAAATATTTTGTTTTGTAGGCAAAGTTGGAAGAAATATAGTTAAAGAAATAGAATCAGTAAGCAATAGAGCCTGTTATTGCCCAAAAGGATTGGATGAGGTATGTCTTCAATCAGGTCAGAGGCAAAAATTGAGATCTACTCTGAGAGGAATAGGAAGATGAATGCGTCACTTAAACATAGTTACCAGGAGCGTCCTCTAATGCTTAGGAAAAGGTTGGACAGAGAAGGAAGAATGAGCAAATACAGTGTGTATACCAAGCCATAGCATCAGAGTGCATATTTAAAATATATTGATTAATAGATGGAAGATTTTAGAAATTCCCCATAATCCTACCACCCCAAAATATTTCATTTTGAAATATATCTTGTGTCTTTAGCTATTTTATATTGCTATAAAAAACACAGAAGACAGGGTACTTTATAAAGAAAAAAAGATTTATTTTTCTTACAGTTTGGGAACCTGAAAGTCTGAGATTGGGTGGTTCTATCTGTTTGGCTTCTGGTGATGACCTTCTGGCTATGTCACATAGCAGATGGCGTCACAGCGTCAAGATTGCTTTCCCTGAATATAAAGAACAAAAGAGGAACAAAGATGATGAAAAGGGCTAGGCTTGCTCTTTTAAGGAACTAATGTACTCCTATAACACCCAACCCACTTTGGGAGACCAGCAGCAATACTTTCCAAGGGAGTTCATAATCCAGTCACTCCACTGGGGCTTACTTCCTAAAGGTTCCACTGCCTTTCAACACCATTATATTGGAAACCACGTTTCCAGCTCATGAAACTTTGGGGAAAAACTATATCCAAACCATAGCATCTTTCCTCTGTGCTTTTAAATATGTATAGGTTTTGAAAGACTTTTTCATAAAAAATCATAAAGGTAATGTATTTTTATTATAATAAATCAGACACATTTATTTGATAAAGAATTAAAGATCCCTTAGTTTCCTACATTTCTCTCCTCAGTTAAAATTTATTTGCATTTTTAAATATCATTTCTATGTAGTTGATATCCAGTATATAATATGTAAAATTTATATATACTTATAATCACACTATATGCAAGAACTATAAATCTTGACTCCAGAGTTTAGAACCTGATTACCTTTTTTGTGTCATTGCCCCCAGTCTTTTCTACAGCAACATTTTTCTCCTTTACTATTCTAGCATCTTGCCACCTTGGCCCATATATATTCCATTTCTTTTCCTCCCAGGTAACAGGCTCTATTTATTTTGTTCTTGTGACAGACCATGGATAATCTAATTATACACTTGAATTTCTGGTGGATCACACAAAGATAAATTGTGTACATCTCATCATGTATTGATTCATGCACCATTTGCCATGCAGTTGACCCAGAGAAACACAATTACTGCTGTTACAGTTCATTTAAAAGAGTTTTCAACAGTTTAAGATGTTATCATTTTAGAATTGATGGTCTTTTGGGTGATACTATAACACTAACACGCACACACGCACACACACACACACACACACACACACACACACATACATGCCAGAACCTAACCAAACTGAAAAACTGAATTGTATATAATTTTCTGGATCAGAAGAGAAAATTCTCTTTAATCCGTAAGTTTCGGTTTTACTGTTAAAAAATGATAAAGCTGTTTTGTTGTTTTTTTCCATCAGAGTTTTGTTGACTTCATCTAAAATGTGGTAGATAACACAATGGGTCCTGCACATCCATGTGTTCTGTATCCTTGAATTCAATCAACTTTGCACTGAAAATGTTTTGAAAAAAATTGGCTCTATATCAACCATGTGCATGCTTCCTTTTCTTGTCATTATTCCCTAAATAATGTATTATAATAATTATTTATGAAATTATGTTTTGATAGGTATTATAAGCAATCTGTGATTATTTAAATTATTATTATTATTATTACAATTATATGGGGGATGTGATTCATATGCAATCCTCTCATATATAGGTTATATTGCAAATACTATGCCATTCTGTAAGGGATTGAGCATTCATGATTTTGCCATCCATAGGGGTTTCTAAAACCAATCCCTCATGAGTACTAAAGGACAACTGTATAGTATGGAGTATATTCCCATCATAATTTGTTTTAGGTTAAAATTTCTCCTCTGCTGCAGAACCACTCTGAAATAATTCACACATATACACTTTTATTTTTAGTTTTTTTTTATTAATTTGTTTAAATGCATTTCAAGTCATAGTACATATATAGAGCTCAATTTTTCCATTTCTGTGTTTGCCAACCAGACAGAGTCACACCATTTGTGTCTTCATACATGCGCCAAGGGTAGTGATGATCATCTCATTCAACCATCTTTACTACACCCATTCCCCTTTCCCTCCTGCCACCTCCCCCCTTCCCCATCCAGAGTTCCTCCATTTCTCCTATGTTCCCCATTCCCACCCCCCTTATGAATCAGCATCCACTAATCAGGGAGAACATTCGGCATTTGGTTTTTTGGGATTGGCTTACTTCACTTAGCAAAATGTTCTCCAATTCCATCCATTTGCCTGCGAATGCCATAATTTTATTCTGTTTTATTGCTGAATAATATTCCATTGTGTATATGTACCACAGTTTCTTTATCCATTCATCTATTGAAGGGCATGTGGGTTGCTTCCACAGTTTAGCAATTGTGACTTGTGCTGCTATAAACATTGAGGTGGCTGCTTTACTGTGGTATGCTGTTTTTAAGTCTTTAGAGTATAGGCCAAGGAGTGGGATAGCTGGATCAAAAAGTGGTTCCATTCCAAGTTTTTTAAGAAGTCTCCATACTGCTTTCCAGATTGGTTGCACCAGTTTGCATTCCCACCAGCAATGTTTGAGTGTGCCTTTTGCTGCATATAGATTTCCAGTTTTCCCAGCACCATTTGTTGAAAAGACTATCTTTTCTCCAATGTATGTTTTTGGCACCTTTGTCTAGTATGAGATAGCTGTATTTATGTGCAT
>CM053404.1:57399960-57444340 GCA_028644305.1 Xerus rutilus
TAATATTGATTCTGCCTATCCAGGAACATGGGAGGTCTTTCCATCTTCTAAGATGTTCTTCAATTTCTTTCTTTAGTGTCTTGTAATTTTTGTTGTATAGGTCTTTCACCACTCTTGTTAGATTGATTCCCAAGTATTTTATTTTTTTGGAGGGTATTGCGAATGGAGTGGTTTTTCTAATTTCTCTTTCAGAGGACTCATTGCTGATGTATAGAAATGCATTTGATTTATGGATATTGATTTTATATCCTGCAACTTTGCTGAATTCATTTATTAGTTCTAGAAGTTTTCTGGTGGAACTTTTTGGATCCTCTAAGTATAGGATCCTGTCGTCTGCAAATAATGATAGCTTGAGTTCTTCTTTCCCTATTCGTATCCCTTTAATTTCCTTTGCCTGTCTGATTGCTCTGACAAGAGTTTCAAGGACTATATTGAATAAGAGTGGTGAGAGAAGGCATCCCTGTCTTGTTCCAGTGTTTAGAGGGAATGCTTCTAATTTTTCTTCATTTAGGATAATGTTGGCCTTAGGCTTAGCATAGATTGTTTTAACAATGTTGAAGTATGTTCCTACTATCCCAAGTTTCTCTAGTGTATTGAACATGAAAAGGTGCTGCATTTTGTCAAATGCTCTCTCTGCATTGATTGATAGAATCATGTGATTCTTATCTTTAAGTCTATTGATGTGATGGGTTACGTGTATTGATTTCCGTATGTTGAACCAACCTTGCATCTCTGGAATGAATCCCACTTGATCATGGTGCACTATTTTTTTAATATGTTTTTGTATGCGATTTGCCAAAATTTTATTAAGAGTTTTTGTATCTATATTCATCAGGGATATTGGTCTGAAATTTTCCTTTTTTGACATGTCTCTGTCTGGTTTTGGAATCAAGGTGATACTAGCCTCATAGAATGAGTTTGGAAGGGTTCCTTCCCTTTCTATTTCATGGAAGAGTTTCAAGAGTATTGGGGTTAGTTCTTTTTTGTAGGTCTTGTAGAACTTGGCTGAGAATCCATCTGGTCCAGGGCTTTTCTTGGTTGGAAGGCTCTTGATGGCCTCTTCTATTTCCTTGCTTGTAACCGATCTGTTTAAGTCATGAATGTCCTCCTGGTTCAGTTTGTGTAGGTCATATGTCTCTAGGAATTTGTTGGTGTCTTCAGGGTTTTCTATTTTACTGGAATATAAGTTTTCAAAATAGTTTCTGATTATCCTCTGTGTTTCAGCAGGGTCAGTCATGATATTTCCTTTTTCATCATAAATTTTGGTAGTTTGGGTTTTGTCTCTCTTTCTTTTTGTTAGGGTGGCTAAGGGTTTGTCAATTTTGTTAATTTTTTCAAAGAACCAGCTTTTTGTTTTATCTATTTTTTGAATTGTTTCTTGTGTTTCAATTTCATTGATTTCAGCCCTGATTCCAATTATTTCCTGTATTCTACTTCTTTTGGTGTTGCTTTGTTCTTCTTTTTGTAGGGCTTTGAGTTGTAGTGTCCAGTCATTGATTTGTTGACTTTTACATCTTTGAATAAATGAGCTTAATGCAATGAACTTTCCTCTTAGCACTGCCTTCATAGTGTCCCAGAGATTTTGGTATGCTGTATCAGAGTTGTCATTTACCTCCAAGAATTTTTTTATCTCTTCCCTGATGTCTTCTGTTACCCACACATTGTTCAATAGCAAATTATTGAGTCTCCAGGTGTTGTAGTGGCTTCTTTTTTAAAAACTATCATTAATTTCTAGTTTCAGTCCATTATGGTCAGATAGAATGCAGGGTAGTATCTCTATTTTTTTGTATTTACTAAGACTTGCTTTGTGGCATAGCATATGATCTATTTTGGAGAAGGATCCATGTGCTGCTGAGAAAAACGTGTATTTGCTTTTTGATGGATAGAATATTCTATATATATCTGTTAAGTATAGACCATTGATTGTTCTATTAAGTCTTGTATATTCTTTGTTTAGTTTTTGTTTGGAAGATCTATCCAGTGGTGAGAGAGTTGTGTTAAAGTCACCCGATACTATTGTGTTGGGGTCTATTTGATTCTTGAATTTGAGAAGGGTCTGTTTGACGAACATGGCTGCCCCATTTTTTTTGGGCATAGATATTTAAGATTGTTATGTCTTGTTGATGTATGATTCCCTTAAGCAGTATGAAATGACCTTCTTTATCCCTTTTCACTAATTTTGGTTTGAAGTCCACTTTATCTGAAATGAGGATGAAAACTCATGCTTGTTTATGCAGTCCATGTGAGTGATAGATTTTTTTCCCATCCTTTCACCTTCAATCTGTGAGTGTCTCTTTCTATGAGATGAGTCTCTTGGAGGCAGCATATTTTTGAGTCTTTTTTTAAAATCCAATCTGCTAGTCTTTGTCTTTTAATTGCTGAGGTTAGGCCATTGATTTTCACTGTTATTATGGAGACATGGTTTGTATTTCCAGACATTTTGGTTTATTCTTAGTTTTTAAGTTGACTGGGTTTCTTCTTTGATTGGCCTTTAGTGTAGCTCCTCCATCTGCAAGTTTTCATTATTATTTTTGATTTCCTCCTCATGGAATATTTTGCCAAGAATGTTCTGTGGTGCCGGCTTTCTTGCTGTGAATTCTTTTAATTTTTGTTTATTTTGGAAGGTTTTTATTTCATCATCAAGCCTAAAACTTAATTTTGCTAGATATAAGATTCTTTGTTGTCATACACTGTCTTTTAGTGCTTGGTATATGTTGTTCCACAATCTTTTTGCTCTCAGGGTCTGGGTTGAGAAGACTGGAATGATCCTAATTTGTTTCCCCCTATATGTAATCTGATTTTTTTCTTTTGTGCCTTTTAAGATTCTCTCCTTATTTTGAATGTTAGGCATTTTCATTATGATGTGACTTGATGTAGGTTTGTTTTGATTTTGTACATTTGGAGTCTTGTAAGCCTCTTGAATTTGATTATTCAGTTTATTCTTCATATTTGGAAAGTTTTCTCATATTATTTTATGGAATAGATTGCTCATTCCTTTTGTTTGGAATTCCATGCTTTCCTCTATCCCAGTAATTCTCCAGTTTGGTCTCAAGATTTAATGTTATCCCATAGTTCTTGGATGTTCTGTTCATGGTTTCTTACTGTCTTCACTGTGTGGTCAACTCTATTCTCAATGTTAAATATTTTGTCTTCAGTATCTGAGGTTCTGTCTTCCAAGTGGTCTAATATGTTGGTGATGCTTTCTATTGAGTTTAATTTGATTTATTGTTTCTTTCATCAAGGATTTCTCTTTGGTTCCTTTTCAGGTTCTCTATCTCTTTATTGAAGTGATCTTTTACTTCCTGTATTTGCCTATGTATCTCTTTATCGAAATGATCTTTTGCTGACTGGGCTTGCTTTCTTATTTCATTCTTTAAGTCACTGAACATTTTATTTGTATACATCCTGAACTCCTATTCTGTCATTTCTTCTGCTGTACGGACCATGGATTCTAATAGTGTAGTTTCTTGGTTTTTTTGAGGCTCTTTCTTCCCTTGTTTTTCTTGGTGTTTGTGTGTCTTTCCTTCTATCTCTGCTGATCCAAGGTGTTACAGTTTTTACTCCTATTATATTTTCCATGCAGGGTTTCAATACCTCTCCTTTGAAGGGGGGGCCAATATTGATTGATCTCAATACAAACAATATGTAGTTTCAAACCAAGTAGCTCCTAAAAGTTCCCAAATACATTTACAGTTTAGTCACAATATACAACAATTATGAGTTCCTTTAACATCTATTATGTAAACAATATGTTTGTACAAGGGTCTATAGTGTCTGTTGGTGGGCTAGGGAAACTTGAGGGTGAGGTGTAGGATTGAATGTTGGGGGAGTAGGAAGTGAGAATATGGTTATTAGATCTTAGAAAGAATGAAAAAGGAACCTAAGAGAAGTTGGGTATTACTAGAAAGAGTGACTGAGAGTTGGGGAAGACCAGTAAGGAGGAAGAAAAGAGAGTGCAACTAGTGAGGAGACATGGGAGTAAGAAAAATAAAACCTATGCAAGTGAAAGTTACAAGAATATATAATACCACTCTAGTATACAGTTCAGAAATCCCAATCTACTATATCCTACTGTATAACAGATACTTGGTTTCACAACTATTGGGGATTAGAGGGTAGGAAAAAAGCGAGAGAGAAAAGAGGAAAGAAAAAAAAAGGAGAGAAGAAAAGAGCAGAGAAATAAGACAAAAAGGTTAAAGAAGAGGAATTTAGGAGAAAAAGATAAAAGATAAAATAAAATATAAGAATAAAAAAAGAAAAAAAGTCTCAATGTAAATAAACAGGTATTCTTCTGTTCACCTCTAGTAGGTGGCATTGTCTGTTGCTCACTGGACTTTCCCGGGTGGGTAGAGGATGTCCTGACTGTGGGTCCCACCAGGAAGCCCACTGCTTCAGCAGCGGTGTGAATGTCTGGGCTGCTGGTGCAGATGCTGTTTCATGGTGTGCTGTGCTGATTTCTAAGTTTGTCCTGAGATGCTGTTTGTAGTTCCCTGATGCAGGAAGTTCTGCCATGTTAGATGGAGATCCACAAAGAACAGTAGCTGGGGGTCCCGCGCAGGAGACGTTTATCCACAGGAGCAACTGCTAGTTGAACTGCTAGTTGGTACAAGAACTCCATGTAGAAGCAGGCCCCAGTCACCCGGGGCAAATCCCAGGCTTGAGCCCTGGGCTGGGGCCCCACGCTGTGTTGCGTTGTGTTCCACTGTTTGCCACTGAAGTCGCACCATCCGTGGTAATCACTGCTACCTGGTGGCCCTGCGTTCACACACATGGGTGAAATTCCTGAGGGGGATGATGAGCCGCAGGATAATGACAAGAAGCTGGCTGGGAGACAGAATCTCTACCACTTCAAGCTCCAGTCCCTGAGAGACTAGCACGGAGGAGTCCATCTAGGCCGCCATCTTGGAACCAAATCGCCCACACATACACACTTACATAAATGTAAAGATTGAGTTTTGCCAATAATGTCTAATAGAAATTTTGTCTTCACCAATACACTATTTTTGGCATAGTGCTGGGTTTTTAGATTCAATTATATTTTGAGACAACAAAATAGCACTTCTTATTCTCCAGTGACTAACATAATTGAAGTTACATACAACATTTAAATAAAAGTCCAAAGTTACTAGTTTCTGTTCCTTCTATTTTTTATAAATCTGTCTTTCTTCATCAATGTTATTATAATCATATAATTAACATTGTTAATACTCTTCTTTCTTCATAGTAAGTAATAATTCCTGTTAAGGACTTAAATCATATTGGAAATGTATATATATTATTATTTTTCTAAAAAAACAACCGTTAGGATATAGCTCAATAAAATTCTCAATTATTTAGTGAACATTAAAATTTTTATTTGAAAAACATTTAAACCACATTTATAAGTTTTTAAAAAATCTACTTTAGTACTTGATTTTATATCTTGGAGGTTAGGTGTTAGGGAAAATTGAGTAAACATATTTTTTCCAGGTGTGAAGCAGATATGAATATTGATTTGTAAGGTTAGAGATCTGAAGAATATGTATTCATGGTAAAGAAGTTTGTGGTGGAAATACAAAAATTGGATCTTGAAAAAAATTATGATAGCAAATGAGCAATTCCTCAACCCAAGTGCTTTGTAGCTGAGTGTAATGAAAAGCTGGCTAGTGAGCATGTGGCAGTGGCCTAACACAGTTAGGTGTTGTCTGAAAACATTCCTGAGAAGGAAGGGAGCATCGGCACATGTGAACAGTACACACTTGACTGCATGAGACTGGGGGAAGAACTTGAGTGCTGATGCCAGCGATAGCTCCAGTAGCATAGATGGGCAAAGTAGACAAGATAAGTACCATTTCCCCTATGGGTTTAATCCAGTTAAGAAAGTGAAAGCTTCTTCCCATCTTTTCTATATCATAAGGAGTTACTGACATTCACCATGATCCAAGATAAGGCTGGGCTCCTTATCTCATATTGGTAATAACATTACTGCCAGAGACCTCAACTGTATTGCAAGTGGGATGAGTGATAGCTGCAGCTGAGATGAGATTCTATCACTGATGACATTTGAAATGTTTTCATAGAATGATCATGTAAAGCAATGATCTCCTTTGAGAATCAATTTATACATTTTATTCTTACCCACAGAAGTTAGTTTCTGGGCAGATATGCATTTCTCCATTTATCTTATTTTTTGTCTGTCTTGAGACTTTTAATGATTTATATGTAATTAAAAGAAGAGTTAGTGCCAAATGACAGATGAAAGAGTTCTATATTTGATAAATGCCAGTTAGGAATAGGAAAAAATGACTTAATAATAAATTTGGTTAATCTATAATTTGAAAACACCCTAATTCATATAGGTCATGGGTTTTCAAGTCCTTCCTTTTTATTGTGTTGCTCACCAAGTTGAAAGTTGGGCTTTAAGGATTTCATACTAGACAAAGGCACCACAAACATACAATAGAGAAAAAACAGCCTCTTCAACAATTGGTCCTGGGAAAACTTCAGATCCATATGTAGCAGAATGAAATTTAACCCCTATCTCTTACCTCAAAGTGGATCAAAAACTTAGGCATTAGACCAGAGAAACTATGCCTAGTAGAAGAAAATGTAGGCCCAACCCTCCATCATGTGGGCTTAAGAACTCACTCATTTCTTCAACAAGACTCCTAAAGCACAAGAAGTAAAATCAAGAATCAACAAATGGGATGGTATCAAACTAAAAAGCTGCTTCACAGCACAGGAAACAATCAAGAATGTGAAGAGAGAGTGCACAGAATGGGAGAAAATCTTTGCCACTTGTACCTTAGATAGAGCATGAATCTCCTGGATATATAAAGAATTCAAAAAAGTTAATACTCAAAACATAAATAACTCAATCAATAAATGGTTAAAGGAACTGAACAGGCATTTCACAGAAGACAAATATGATCTGTCAACAAATATATGGAAAAATGTTCAATTAGAAAAATGAAAATTAAATCTATACTGAGATTCCATCTCACTCCAGTCAAATGGCAATTATCAAGAATACAAATAACAATAAATATTGGTGAGGATATGGGGAATAACAATAAATCTTGGTGAGGATATGGAGAAAAGATTCACTCATACATTGCTAGTGGGACAGCAAATTGGCACAACCACTCTGGAAAGAAGTATGGAGATTCCTCAGAAAAGTTGGGATGGAACCACCATTTGACCCAGTTATTCCATTCCTCAGCATATACCCAGAGGAATTAAAATCAGCATACTATAGTGACACAGCCATATCAATGTTTATAGCAGCTCAACTCACAATAGCTAAGCTACAAAACCAAACTAGATATCCTTCAACAGGTGAATGGCTAAAGAAAATGTGGTACATATATGGAATGGAATATTACTCAGTAATAAAGAAGAATGAAATTATGGCATTTGTTGGTAAATGGATGGAACTGGAGACTATCATGCTAAGTGAAATAATCCAGTCCCCCAAATCCAAAGGCCAAATGTTCTCTCTGATATGTGGACACTAACATATAATGGGGTAAAAGGAAGAATAGTAGTTCATTGGATTAGACAAAGGAGAACGAGGGAAGGGAGGGTGATAAGATTAGGAAAGACAGTAGAATGAATGGGAAATAACTTTCCTATATTCATACCTGAATACATGACCAGTGTAACTCCACATCATGTACAACCACAAGATTGAGATCCTAATTAGACTGTTATACTCCACATATGTGTAATATGTCAAAATACACTCTACTGTTATGTGTATTTAAAAAGAACAACAGCAAAAACACTCCAATTCTTTAAAATAGATTCTATCAGAAGCCGAAGCTACAATGGGACTGAGATCAAATTATATTATCACATATGAATGGCATATGATAAAGAAGCATAAGGTTACAGTTTAGATTGGTGATATACACTGTAGGTCTAGATCTTCATAGAGAATTTTATATTTATCTGGAAGTTTAAAAAATGAAGGGGATCCTGACATAGATAAAAACAAAATTCTAAGTGAAATTCTTTAAAAAAGAACTGTATATGAGGAAAGTCTTCGTATCCAGTATTTAAAAATTTGTTTTAATTAGTTATACATGACAGCAGAATACATTTTGACATATTATACATAAATGGAATATAATTTCTCATTCTTCTGGTTGTACATGATGTGGAATTACACCAGTCTTGTAATCATATATACACATAGGATAATAATGTATGATTAATTCTATTATCCATCCTACTCCCATGTCCCTTCCCTCCTTTCACTCTCTAATCCTAAGTACCTCTATTTTTACCTAGTTTCCTCTCCACTTATTGTGAATCAACATCTGAATATTAGAGAAAATATTTGACTTTTGGTTTTTTGAGATTGGCTTATTTTGCTTAGCATGATGTTCTCCAGTTCCATCCATTTACCTTCAGATGCCATTCTATATGGCTGAGCGATATTCCATTGTGTATATGTACCACATTTTATTTATGCATTCATTTGTTGAAGGACATCTAGGTGGTTTTATAATTTGGCTATTGTGAGTTGAGCTGCTATAAACATTGATGTGGCTGTGTCACTGTAGTATTCAGATTTTAAGTCCTTTAGGTATAAACCAAGAAGTGGGATAGCTTGGTCAAGTGGTGGTTCCATTCCAAGTTATCTGAGGAATCTCCATACTGCTTTCCATAATGGATGCACCAATTTGCAGTCCACCAGAAATGTAAGTGTACCTTTTTCCCCATATCCTTGCCAACATTTATTGTTGCTTGTATTTTTGATACTTGCCATTGTGACTGAAGTAACATGAAATCCTAGAGTAGTTTTAATTTACATTTCTCTAATTGCTAGAGATGTTGAACATTCTTTCACATGGTTATTGATTGATTGTATTTCTTCTACAAAGTGTCTGTTCAGTTCCTTAGCTCATTTATTGGTTGGTTTATTTGTTTTTCTGGTGTTAAATTTTTTGCATTCTTTATATATCCTGGAGATTAATGCTCTATCTGAGGTGCATGTATCCAGTTTTAATAGAATTGCTTTTGAATTGTCTGTATTGCAAATAAACCCATTTTGATGGCATCTTGTCTACTCTCATGGTGTACTCAGTTTAAAAGTTATGAATAATGTGCCCTCCAATTCAAAATGCATTTATTGGGTATTGTAGAGAAAATGGGGCCACATAGTGTAGCAGCAGTCATCTTATGCCTTGTCCCCAACTTTTCTGGAAAGAATATTTTGTTTTTCCTCAAGACACTCATTACTTATAGTAAATGTATAGAAGAACTTCTTGGTTTCTTCTGGGACCATTATTTCAATGGCTCTCATAGGAGATGTTCAAGGTTGAGCTGTGTTCCAATAATTCTCTGAAAAGCAAGATGTCATATGAAGACATTCCAAGATATGAAACTCCACTTCTTCATTAGTCAGAGTCCAGATTTTCCTAGCTGGTCCTTAAGACTAATAATTAAGAAATGAGCTTATTTCATTCAGTAACTTCTTTATCCTTAAGATTCAGTTTTAGTAGTTCACAGACTTAAAGATTAAATTGTTTCTCAGACATTCATATTTATTAGTCTCACGTCATCTTTGGCTTCTTGTTCATTGTGAGATGAACAAGATAATTTCTAAATCCTAAACATTACTCTTTTGCTTGTCTTCTTCCAAAGTGCAAAAAATATTAACATACTGTTATAAAAATTTCCATGCCTGGTTATGGGTATCAGCTTTATTTTTATTTTTTTCACTTAAGTAATTTCTAGTTTTATTTTTTTCAGCTTTATTTTTATTCCAACTTCCCAAATTTTAGAATTTTCAGAAATATTCTCTATATTAGGAAATACTACATTAAATATGAAAGAACTTGGTTTTAAGATAATTATGTTAATTGTACACATTTATGAGGTATAGTGTGATAATTCAATATATGTATACAATATATAATGATCAAAGCAGGGTGATCAACATTTCCCTGTTAAATGGTTAAGAGCCTAGGTTGTGAATCAGATAGATTTTGTTCAAACAACTTTTTAATTACTCAAACTACATGGCCATGTATAAAATATTTAACATTTATGAGATCCAGTTTCTTACCTATATAACATGAGAGATAATTTTGCATATTTCATAGAGTGATTCATTACAATAGTGCATGTCAAGTGCTTGATTCAGCATCGGATACATGTGATATGCACAATAAATATTACTATTAATTCATTACAGCTCATTAAATCATATTATTAAAAAATTTTTAGGTATATAGTGTTACTATTGAGCTTATACACAGACTTATTTCCCATTAATGGTAATGAGTTTGGGCATATGTGCTTAAAATCTCCAGCTGATTGTTTTTGAGGTCAGATTCTTTTAACTGATCTTCCAAACAACTTCCAAACTTCAACAAAACATGATTTTTACGCTGGATAGTACAGTGCATGGCTGCAGTAGGTTTTCCTCAGTAAAGTTACATATGGATTGGGCCCCTTTGCTCTGGTGACTCCACCAACCTCCAGGGCCTTGGGTCCTCTGCCTGTGGCTGACCCTCGAGACCATGTAGGATGTCTTTAGAGGTCTGAAAGTGGCATACATCATTTATACTGTCTTTCCATTGGAGATATGAATTTAATGATCAAATTTATTTCTGCAGATGATAGCTCAGAAATTTTCAATTTCATTAATTAAACCTATCACTGAAATAATCCATATAAGCATATTCATTATTGCCATTTAGTAAATACATGCTCAAGTCCCCTATTTCCATGTTATTCATAGTCCAATTTTTATTTTACCAAAAATTTAGAAAATTAAAGAATGCATTTTCCTAAAACCTATCAATTAGCAAAGTTCAAGCACAGAACTACTATTTTTGGACCAAGAGTAGGGAATGTAGTGCAGTTGACAATGGGATATGTTGAGTACATGGCATTGATCCTGAAACACCCAAAATATAGAGCAACACATTGACTCACATAGGAGAAAATCATCCTGTACTTTCCAAAGCTTTATACCATTTAAGCTTCATAACATTACACTGACATTGGTACATGTCATTAAATGAAGAAACGGAGATATGTGTGTGTGTATGTATGATTTTGTTTGGATGCTATGATTTGTTTCACTTGCTTTAAATAATGAGCTAAAGCATGAAGAACTATCCTTGTGTTTTTCATATTTGCAAAATTAAAATTTTAAACTCATACCATGATTTTTAGAGGCTCATAAGAGATTTCATGAATCCAGTGTTTTGCAAAATATTCCTAACTGCCTTTGTAGATATTAACTTATATTTGCTTCCTGAATAAAATTTCACTTTGGTTGGCAGAATGCCATATTTGTCTCAATTTTATTAGCTAAGTGAATGCTTAAGATGGTTTAATGCTTTAAAACTTTTATCCTTAGTTAATTAATCTTCAATATCTTTCTGACGGACCCTTCTAAAAATGGCAATACTGTGCTTCCACTTTTCTAGCTGATGGATTTTAGGAAATTTATTGCATTATTTTTTAATTTCCAAAGTTTTTCATTAAGTAAAAATTGAACTACGAATTGCATAAAGATTCAGTATCCATAAACATGAATTCCTAAATTGCAGTAACGAATATATGAATATCTCAGTGATTTTTTAAAATTAATAAACAGAAATTTCTGAGCAGAAACCTGTAGAAGTAAATTTAAACTTTATTATTTCAAGAATTTAGCTTAATCATGTGTTTATTTGTTGAGCTTTTATAAATACTGAAATATTAACAATCTAGATTGAAAATGAAACAAAGTTGACTCCTAATTAAAATTTTAAGTATATTTTTGTGTCAGTATGTGCATATTTACAGATTATAAATAACAATCATTTCTTAAACTAATTAAAATTTCATGTTGAAATCTTACCAGAAATTATTTCATAGCAATATTTTTGTTTATTTATCTAATCACCAAAATTCTTCTGTAAATGTTATTGTTCTGAGTCTATTACTCATAGTTTGGTGATGCGCTTTGCAAATACATTCCTTGAAGTTTCTCTGAGGATCATTTTGCTGTGTGATTTTAGTGATTTTGTGTTTCTCTGTAGGGCTTGGAAGATGAAACCCCTATAACAATCAGGCACTATGGAAACATTCCCTAATTCCTCTGGTCTTTTTATAATCTAGATCTGTGGGTCGATCAGTGCAAATCCTTATGTTAAATTGAACTTGTAAATAGGTGTGGAGAGTTCCATGAAAGAGATTACACATGTTGCTGAGGCATCACGTAAAATGAAGACCACAGTGATTCATAGATAAAAATAGAATTAATAGTTTAAATCTCCCACAATGTACACGTTATAGATTCAGTCCCAGCTCCTAAACTGCACAAGAGGGAATGATGGGGTCCATTAAATTCAGAGATAAGACTGGATGCCAGAGGAGGAGTAAGTGACTTTGGAGGGAGGGAAAGGGAGAGGACCAGAGGAGATTTGTAGAAATGAGTACATAGAAGAACAGGGATAGCTACAATGGCATTCTGAGTCCTGGGGTTTAGTTTCTTTGGGAGGTCTTGTCCCATTCCTCAACTTTTTTTTTTCCTTCAGGTTCTGGGAATTGAACCCAAGGCACATGTAAGTGAGGCAAGCACTCTACCACTGAGCCACATGTCCACTTCTCGACGTAGCTTTTCTGAGTCAATCAGCACCCTTACAATTAATTGAGATGAGTAACTGTTACTTGCAATAAAAAGTCTACATAATCTGACACTTTTCTTGCTTTCAAAAATCAATAAGATAATTTATTGGGAGAGGATCTGCTTGAAGACAACATCATCCAATGTTGCGTATTTCAATAAAGTCTTGGAACCTACCAAAACTCTCCTCTATCCTCATTAAGTTCGGAAGAAAAAGCTTAAATCCAGGTAAATCTCCTAAAGGATTTGCTTCTGCAGGAAGATCTGAGAGTTCTGCTTTACCCATTTGTCTTTGATAAGGCTTTTTCCTCATCCAGTTAACATGTATGTCATATTTTGCTAACTACAATCGAAAGAAATACACTTGGCTATAAATAATATGTTCTAAGTATATTTGGAAACATATATCTTTTATAATACACTGCTCTGTGTCTATTATAGTTATATATCAAGAGAAATCTGGTCTCATACTTTGTGAAACAGCTACATGGAATAATATTTTTTTAAGCTTTGCTGCTTTTAAAGCACAGGAAATTCTGTTTCCCTTATAGGATAAACTGTGGCCCCAAGAATATCAGTAGTGGGAAATAAAATTCTGTGGCATCAGACTGAGATTAGAATTCACAATTGTATAAAGGATGCAATTTGTCCAGGTGGCCGCTTTCCACTTAAAACTCAATTATAATCTATATAACTTAAATGTACCTCTCTCTCTATATCTATATATAAACACATTATATGCTATTTACATGAATAAAATAGAGACACTAGATTTTGTTATTCACTGCCCTCTCAATCATGTAGGAAAGGAAACAATCAGAATCACTGACATTTAGGAAAAATTGTTATTGGTGTTTCAGTAAGAACTAAGCCTTAGAAAATAATATTTCTGATTTTTCATTATATTATTCAGTCTAGTAATTGGTTCTCTCTTTAGGTACACAGAGAATTGATAGGGTCAATTAAAAGCAATTGTTTTAATTTGAGAGAGGATGATTAACTATGTACTTCTTTGGGTTATAAGTGGGAATGGTGATTCATATGTTTGCAGTCTCCCAATACATAAGTCACTCGCTAAAGGTGCAATAAACACACAAACACCAATACACACACATGCGCGCACACACACGTACACACACACAAAATGTCCAAACCTTCCAAGCTCCAAACTGATACCCTTACAATGAAGAGGCTTATACATTATCTATTTCTCATACTTGTTTTCAGGCTTCTTTGTGAAATGAGGAGAGGTAAGTTATTTTTGAAAAGTGTTCTGAGTAAAGTAAGCTAATGAACTTCTTTCCTAGCTGTTTCTAGTGAGACTTACATTTATCATCCAAAGTTGTTTGCAAATTGTATAAAAGCAGGAAGGCCATGTTTTCTCTTCCTTCTTGCTCATGTTTTCCCAGCACACCTATAGATTTTTTTCCCTTTAAGATTCTGAATTTTATATTTTAGTACTAAAAGAGAGGATTTAAAAATATTTTTTGTGTCTCAAATACTTTAATATTTTTCTCTTAAGTTATTTTGATGATAGAATTCCTCTTGTATATAACTATAGATCTTATGAAAAATTATAATTCTAAAATCTCATAAAATATTTACGTTATGAAGCCAAACTGAATTCAATACAACTTGATTCTGATAGCACTACAAAGTTGATCTTGAGATGAGACTTACAGGTTCAAATCAAATGTATTTAAGCATTTTCCAGCTGTTGCTTCTTGTGAAAAATTGCTGACAGTTTCAGACACAAATGTTTACTACATCAAGTGAGGATAAATGTTCTGGGTAACAGTACTTCTTCCTTCAGTCTTTCTCCCTTAGACTAGATGTTTAAGTCTTCCCTTTGCTACTCTCAATGGTCTTAATTTGTTGAGTTCAGCCATAGGCAACAACAAAAAGCAAAGAGTGTAACAATTTAAAATCATCTCCAGGTTAAAGAGTGCAACTTTAGGATGGTGCTCCCAGTTGCTGTCTAAAACATGTGATTGGAGAGACATTAGAATTGAGCATTGCCATCTTGATTTTTAATTGATAATGGTAACTATTGTTTATAGACCTTGAGTGATACCATAAAAATATATCATATTCTAGCCGAGTGCGGTGGCGCAAGCCTGTAATCCCAGCACTTAAGGAGGCTGAGACAAGAGAATCTTGAGTTCAAAGCCAGCCTCAGCAATGGCGAGGTGCTAAGCAACTCAGTGAGACCCTGTCTCTCCATAAAACACAAAATAGGGCTGAGGATGTGGCTCAGTAGTCGAGTGCCCCTGAGTTCAATCCCTGGCGCACACACACAATATATATATATATCTCATATTCAGAGTCAGTAAGACTGTCCATTATATACTGCACTGTAAAAGAGAGGGCTGGTAGATTATCTGTGAGTATTTTTCTTATTGCAAGACTCCTGTAGTACAGTCATGATTTGCCTTTTGTGTGAGGATGTTTAGTCATTTTTAACAAGTCTTTTTCATTAAGTCATTAGGGAAATGTTGAAAATGTAATGATTTCAGGGATTAGGATATGGAGTTTATAATATTGTTGCTATTTATGTGACTGAACAAAATAAATATTGAACTGGATGGTGATGTTTTCAAAATAAGACTGCTAAGATAAGCCAAGCTATTCAAGGAACAAATTGCTCTTGACTGTTCAGTCAATCAGAACAAATGTCAAATTGCAGTGAACTCTAACAAAATATGCTATTAATCTTCATGTGAATATGTTTATAGCAAAGTGATCTTTTTTTTCATTCAAAGCATATCTATTGAAAATGATTGCTGGTGATTAAATGCTGCACTCTCAGAACTATTGTTGTTAATGTAACACTGCTGAATTAGATATCAATCAAATTTGGCAATTGTTATTAACATTAAAGTTAGAAACAGCACAAATTGCCATATCTAGCAAAATGAAACACAATATCCTCTTAAACTAGGTATCAGTTCTAATCAAATCTACTAAATATCTGTTCCTATTCATTGAGATGCTGTCATGATTTTTGATTTGTAACACCACTTCAATTTGCAAAACATGGACAAATAATATGAGTAATATAAAGAGGAAAAAAATGCCCATTATGAGTAAAAATCCAAGGTAGATTTTTCTTGTAATAGCTATCTTTTTTTGTCCTTTCTGAACAGAATAAAAGCTCCTTGAAGACAGAAATGTTTTTCTTGTTCAAAACAAAATCCATATAACCCAGAACAATACATGGCATGTACATGCTCAGGGAAGATTAGATAAATGAAAGTCCATTCAGAAAACTGATGATAATCATTCTCCACTTTTGAAAAGTATTAAAATAGTCTTTATATTGATTTACTGAATAGTTATAACCATCAATATGCTTTAAATCTAGAAATGTATATTTTATATAAATTAAGAACTTTATAAAACCTCAAAACTTCAATAGTTAAAATTGATTGGAATGTGATTTATGTCTTCTAAATCTTGATTTATGCAGAAAATTAAAATTTAAGCCAGACTGAGTGGTGTATGCCTATAATCTCAACCACTTGGTAGACCGAAGCAAGACGATTATCAATTTGAGTCCAGTCTGGGCAATATAGTGAAACTTTGTCTCAGAAGGAGGGGAGAGAGGGAGAGAGAGAGAAAGAGAGAGAAAGAGATATTAAAATTCGGATCTTACAAATGATAAAATTGATAAATCTGAGATATTTTTATTTTGAAGTAAAAAATAATATATCCAAGGTAATTTAATGAACATCTTATATCTAATGTGAATTAATCATCAGCAAATTGGCATATTTTAACCTTTTTTAGTCTCTGAACTGCCAAGACTAGCACAACTCAATTAATCTTAATCAAGATTTCAATGAAATCTTACAGAATCTAGAAATAATACTCTATCATACTTATAACTAAAATATCAGAACTTATTAACTTTTACTTTCAGTGGTCAGTAGATGGTGAATGGACTTAGCTCTGACATATTTATGTATTTCTTCAAAGTTAACTGAATATTTTTCTGTGCCACATCTGAATGAATATATATATATGCATATAAAATAAAACCAGTCAATTGTGGGTAGTGGTACTGGATTTTAAAATTTCAATTCATTATAAACTTTATAGTTGGCTCCATCTTTATAATTCAACATGTATTTGATATTGGCCGAGAAGCGTGGTCAAAGCCCTGGTGACAAACTGGAAACAGTTCTCCTAGGTCATAACCAGAGTTGTCACATAAAGAATATTGGCAAGTTACAGAGACTTTTAAGATAAATGGAATAGAAAGACCTGGGGATCCTGGGCTTTGGCTGATCAAGAAGTGATGAGAAGCCAGATAACCACTTCTGAAGAAATAAGGAGACATCTGTTCACTCTCATCCTTAGCATTCACTGCACACAGGCAACAATTTACATGTCTCTGTTCTGAAGGATCACTGTAGAGTCAAAGCTCTCTGTCTTTCTTGATTGGTCATTGGAAATTTGTGTATCCCCTGTCTTCATTAGTCCTCCTATTTGAGACCAGAAATGCCATATTATTCCTTGTATGCAGAGATGGGGCATATTTGTTAGAATAATGTGCACAGCTTCATAAGAGCATTTATTACCAGATGGTAAAGTTGTGACAGAAGGGTGAGTGCTTCCATGCATAAAAAAGGAGCTGCAACAAACTCGCCTTGGAATTTTCTTCATGTTCAGAGGATTAACTAAGGCAACATGAAGCTCATATGCTGCTTTGTGGGGACTGATGGAGGAGTAAGCAGATGCTCAAATTCAAAGCTATCTGGCATAAGTTCTGGCTCTGGGAGTAGGAATGGGCCAAGAAAGAAACAGCTAGTGTTGCATAAGCCAGGGAGAACATTCTGGCTTTCCAGTCTAATAGCCTTGGTGGAGATACATATTATTTATTCTTCTATTTCTGTGTAATTAGAATCAATTCCTTAGTTCATATTTTCCTACTGGTGGACATACTTTTGGCAATTAGATGGCAGAGATGGGAGGTGGGGAGGTTCTATATTTCTTTGTAGGATAATTTACATGCATTATTTCCTTTAGTTCTCAGAAACATCTTTTAGGGAAGATGTTGTTTTAAAATTTAATAGATGAGTAAACAGAAGTATAGAGAGGTGACACAAATTGCTAAGGTCAGGAGGGGGCAGAAGAGGCAGCAAATCATTAGTGCCTATAAGCAGTGCTGTGGAGTGATACTACTTGGACGCTGGAATCTGAACACTGACCTTGGGTAAGAATCATGCCTTCTCTAAATGTAAATTTCTTCACTCATGGAATGCAAGTACTAAAAGTCTTTCCTTAAAGAACTGTGGTCAAGGTAAAGCAGGATGACATATACGATGTGCATGCTGATATTTAGTCAGCCTCCGATCACTAGAACAAATTATTGAGATAATTGACTTAGAGAGAAAAGGTTTATATTGACTTAAAGCTTTGGAAGTTCCAGTCCATGATTTGTTGGCCTGGTTGCTTTGAATCGGTGGCAAGGAAGCATATCATGGAGGGACAGTGGCAGAACAAATCCAGTCAACTCATGACTGGGACATGAAAGAAAAAGAAAAGGTACAGACTTGGGTTCCCATATCCCCTTCAATGACATATCCTCAGTGATCTGAAGACCTCCCACTAGACCTCACCTCTTAAAGATTCCTCCACCTCCCAGTATGGGCTTTAACACATCCTCCTTTGGGAGACATTTCAGATCTAAACTACATACAATGTGTAGCACAGAAAGGTTATCATTGAAATGATAAAGTTAGAAATCAACATTGTGGACTTTTCAGGATACCACTCTATTTTCTATTAGAATTTGAGGCCTTACATCAATCTAATACACTTCTGAAAACTCAATGAGCTTTCCTAACTGTTGATATGGTAATATGCTATATTTTCAATAGGCATGATATGCCAGAATCTAAATTTACAAAACAAAATTTTCATTACAAAAAGACATACCTAGCTACATGGTAAATAGGTCAATTCTCCTTGGCAACTATCAAATGCTTCACTTCACAATAAGTCAAATTTTAAATTTGGGGAGTGTACCTCTCACCTTGTGAAATACTGTCTATATGAGATAGCCCACCTAAAATATTCTACAGAAGTTTATAAGCTTCTGATATTTAGTTTTAAAAATGAGAACAGTTTGTGGTGGTTGAATGTGTGTTTAAGGTTTTGCTTTCAGCTCTTGGACCTTGGGCAAGTTGCTTAATCTTTTTAAGCCTTAGTTTTCTCATCTGAAAAATGATTAGAAGAACACCTATACTATACAGCTATTGTGAATATTAAATAAAAGTACATGTTAAATGTTAGTAAGGAGTCAAGACAGCCAGCTTGGATTATGATCTTCAAATGTCTCTGAAAGATCACTGGAATATATCAGTTATGTGGCACATTAATTTGGGTGCCCAAGTATCATTTCAAACTTGACTTGTAATATGTAAAAGTCATGGAAGAAAATATTTCTGGAGTTCTGAAAAAATTAAGCCAATTTCCATGTTACCATTATTCAACCTATCCCTGTTGAATGTGTGTGTGTGTGTGTGTGTGTGTGTGTGTGTGCATTTGTATGTGTGTGTGTGTGTGAGAGAGAGAGAGAGAGATTATGAGAAGGGGGGGCAGGGAGAAAGTCCCTTCTGTGTCAGTGAATGGTTATCTATCAGTAAACTGTGATTCTAAATAGAAATAAAATCTGTGCTACTATGAGAACAAATACAATGAACATAAATACAAGTCACAGTTAATTTTAATAAATTATTACTATGTGCTAACTTCTTTATCAACTGATTTACATGCATTCCTTCATTTGGTACTCATACCACCCATTGATTTAGATACTATGGTTTTTCTCATTATAATAGGAGGCACGACAGGTGTTAAATAACTGTCCAGAAGATAACATAGACACAAAGTAGCAAAACTGAATTTAAATTAGCTCCTCTGCACAAACTCTTTTGTTCTTAATCACCATGTTGTGATATGGCGTTATTTGCTGTGATTTATGTTTATATAGACTGTAATCCCTTCCAAAGAAATGATCTGGTTCAGACTATTGCAAACAAAATTAGACTACAAGAATTACAGAAAAGTGATCTGATTTTCAGAATAATTTTAAAATAGATTTTGCTTCATTTCATACATTTCTGTATACTTTTTCTTGAGTATTCATTACCTTTGTTTTACACTGTGTGTTTATTCTGACGTAATTGTAGATTCACACGTGCCATTGTAGGAATAATACAGGGAGATTCACTGTACCCTTTATCAACTTTCACAGTGACTGCATTTTGCAAACTATAAGTACAACATCATAACCAGCATATTGATGTTGAGGCCATCAACTGATCTCATTCTAATTTCTTTCTTTTTACTTGTGTTCATTTGAGCGTGCAATGTGGGCATATTTAGCTCTGTGTAATTTTTATTTATTTATTTTTTTGGTGCTGTGGATTGAAACCAGGGATGCTTTACCACTGAGCTACCCCTCCAGTTTTTGTTGTTGTTGTTGTTCTTAATTTTCAGACGAGGTCTCACTAAATTGCTAAGAGTTTCACTAAATTGATGAGGCTTTTTTTTGAACTTGTGATGTTCCTGCCTTAGTCTTTTGAGTCACTGGGATCACAGGTATGTACCACCACACCCAGTTAGTTCTGCATAATCTTACCACATATTCATGGAGCTGTTAGTTTCATGTATTCACCACCACAGCTACATAGACTGGTCCTGATACCGCTGGACCCCTCATGTTGCCTTTCTATATTTCCCTCTATCCCTCAGTCCCCTTCTCCTGCTGTTCCAACTCCTGAAGATGCTGATCTGCTCTGTTTCAAAAATATTTTGAGAGTATTGTATAAATGAAATACAACACTACACAGCCTTTTTAAACTGTTTTTTTTTTAAATTCAGAATACTTGAGATTCGTCTTGGATGCTGCATGTGTGAATAGCTTGTTCCTTTTATTTCTATCATTCTGTGACATGATGCACCACAATTTATTTTAGCACTCACCCATTGAAAGACATTTGGGTAATTGTCAGTTTTTGACTGTTGTGAATAAAGCTGATATAAAAAATTATGTAGAGTTTTTTGTATGAATATAGGATTTATTATTTGGAATACATGCCCAAGTGTGCAATTACTGATTTGCATGATAATTACATAAATAATTTTATAAAAAATTTCCAAAATGTTTTCCAGAGTGCATTTTATATTTCTACCAGTAATGTATGAATGTCCTCACCAATAGTTGATGTTATTATTTGCATGTAGTAATCACTCATTGAAGTTGTAATTTGCATTCCTCTATTGAATAAAGATGTTCAATATCTTTGCATGTCCTTATTTATTATCTGTATATCTGCTTGTCCAAGATGCTTGCTTGAATCTTTTACCAATATATTTGTTGGACCTTTTTTTTTTTGCTATGAGTTTTGAAAGTTCTTTATATACTACTGATAGTTGTTCTTTGTTGGTTATGTGGTTTTACAATGTTTCTTCCCAGTCAGTGGCTTGCCTGTCATTCTCTTCATAGGATCTTCACAGATTAAACATCTGTGAAATTTTGATGAGGTGAAATTTATTGTTTTCTTTCATACATTATGTTTTTGGGGTCAAGTTGAACCCCTTCCCTAGCTGTAGGTCTCCAAGCTTTTCTCTGCAGTGTTTTTTCTATAAGTCTCAGTTTTCCATTTTACACACGAGTTCATGATTCATGTTGAGTTACGTTTTCTATAAAGTATAAGATTCAGGATGAGGCTCATTCATGTTTGCTTTTGGGTTTCTATTTCCACATGCACCAGTATTTGAAAAGGATATCCTTTCTCCATTGTATTGCTCCTTTGCCAAAAAATCAGTGGATTGAGTTTCTGTGGGTTTACTCCTGGACTCTCTGTTCTGTCCTGTTGATCTGTGTCTGTCCTTTGGCCAGTGTGATACAGTCTTGATTACTGTAGCTACACAGCAAGTCTTGGTATTGGTTAGCGATTCCTCCCGCTGTCTCCTCCCCACTCTCCCAAAATTGTTTTAGCTATTGTGGAGACTGTTCCTTTTCATATAAATTTTATAATAAGTTCATCTTATCTATAAACATACTTGCTCACATTTTTTTTGATACTGGAGATTGAACTCAGGGGCACTCGACTACTGAGCCCCATCCCCAGCCCTATTTTGTGTTTTATGTAGAGACAGGGTCTCACTGAGTTGCTTAGTGCCTCGCATTGCTGAAGCTGGCTTTGAACTCGTGATTGTCCTGTCTCAGCCTCCCAAAGTGCTGAGATTATAGGCTTGTGCCACCGTGCCTGGCCTTGCTCACATTTTGATGGAATTGCATTGAACTTCTGACTAGTTGGGAGGAGATTGTCATCTTTATTGGGTTGTGTCTCCAATCCATGGACACAGTATGAATCTCCATTTACTTGTCTATATGTTGATTTTTTCAGCACTTTTTAAATTTTTAAAAATTTCAGTGTACAGTCTTACAGATATTTTATTAAGTTTATACATAAACCTTTGATTTTTTTGATCAATTGTAAATGATATTTTTATTTACTTTTCCATGCATTCATTGTTAGTATATTGAAAAGCAGCAGATTTGTGTGTGTGTGTGTGTGTGTGTGTGTGTGTTTGTATCCAGTAGCCTACAAAAATGCTGAAGTCATTTATTAGTCCAAGAGGTTTACTTCTGGATTCCTTATGATTTTTCTACACAGACAATCATGTTGTCTACAAATAAGGACAGTTTTCTTTCTTTCTCTCCATTTATATGGCTTTCCTTGCTTTTATTACTGAATTGTAGTGGCTAGAGCTTTCAGTATGATGTTGAAAGGAGTGATGAAGTACATACTTATTATAGTGACAAAACCACTTGTTCTATGTTGGCATGAAGAAATAATAATAAATAAAACCAAATTATTTGCTTATATAGGATTGTATATTTTGTTGGTACATAATGACCCACCTAGCTCATCATAAACACTGAGAAGACAATTAGCTGTCTTTATCATCATATTACATATTTACCTCATTCCAATATAATTTTAAAAATCTGAAAATTTTAAAGATATTTACTTTATGAATTCACTTAAATTTCTGCTCTGTTATTTCAAATTTTAGGAGTACCAATCCATGCTTATTTTGTCTACTGGCTCCAACTCATGACAAGTTGTTTATGTATTTTAATCATTTTTATATTATGAACTCACTTTAAGCATCAAAAGCCCTTTCTTAAAGAAGATAAATATGCAAGTTTTTGAAAATATTCTGCAACAATTTGAGTTTACTTTTGAAGAACTGAAGAACTTCGTTTCTTAATTTGCTTTTACACAATTTCCAACAGAAATTATATGTTTGGTGTTTGTGCATAGATTTGGACTCTAAGCCAGTGGGTATTGTCCCTATAATTTTCTATAGGAGAATTATTTCCTTCTCTTCTCTCTAGGATCTAACCTGTTTTAATTTGGGTTCCCCCAGATCTCAAGTTAAGGATGAAAATGCAAGTAGTTTACTTGGAGTATTATCACAAGTAACACAACAAAGGGAATGGCAAAGTGAGATAGAAAATGGAAGAAAAGCAACAAAGCCTGGTAGATAATTAGGTAGTAATCATGGGCAACTGGCACACAATCTGCTGGATATAATGCAAACTATACCCCAGAGTCATTTCAGTTGAAAAGACAAATGATGAGATATTGAGATACCCACTCTGTCCATGACTGGCTGGGGTATTTCTAAAGGGCATTTCTTCTTAGCTCTTTAAACTTGCCCTATTAACCCACCAAGTCAAAAATCCATACCAAACCCTCAGGAAATTATACTTCATCAGAGTCTCAGGTATGTGCTGTCAGCATCCTAGGGATATGGACAAGGCCTTGAGTGCCTGCCATTTCTTTCTTGTTATTGCCTCTGGTCAGTGGATTGAGTGATGTAGTGCTTTTTGTACTTTGTTTTAGCCTTTCTAGTGTTTTCTAGTGCTGAGTTCCAATCTCCTACCTAGTATAGGCCTGAGGCTTGCTCTTCTGTTTTGTGGGAGTGCTAACTCCTTTAGCCACTGCTAACTGAACATAAAATATAACCACAATTCTTTCAGCTTTCTCTTTTCTTATTGCACCTGGAGATTTCTTATTGTTTTTCTTTTCTTTGTCTCCTTCTTTTTGCTGACCTAGGTCATTGTTTTTCTGGAATAGAAAAACAGCCTTCTCTTTTGATTAACTACATGAATAATTATGGAATGAATGCATATCTATTCAAACTATTCACTTGGTGATGAATATTAGCTGTTTTGTGTTTAGGCTTTTTTTTTTTTTTTTTAGGTTTTTGCCCTGTAAACTTCCTTTTACATGTATCTTTGTGCTTTTATCTCTGGGATAATGACCCAGCAATAATATAACATCAGAGACATTTTAATTGATTCATTCTTAACTGCATTTCAAAAAAGCTATAACAATTTATATTTCCACCAGCAATGCATTCTGATGACAAGATTTATTGGTCTTGTAAATATCAGTCAGAAATTATAGTATTTTTCTTAGAGCATTAATACTTTAATTCCCTAGCTCCTCAGCAAAGGAAATAATTTTGCCACTCATTTAAACATAATAAATTATATAATAACAACAAAAACCAAAAGCACAAGGATTGAACAATAAATCTGCAAACTTTTTGTTTGACAAACCAGCAAAGTTGAGAATAAATGTGCTATCACTTATACCTGAACCAGAGAAAAAGAAATAATAAATCCTTAATTCTAACTAAAACTAACTCCATTCATGGAGAGCTATTACTTCTTGGCTAATGAGAGGTCATTCAGGAACTTGGTATGAATCCTTAAGGAGCTATAGCCTGGGGTCACATCTGCCTAAACACATCAGTATGGTAATTAAGACATGCTCATGAAATCAGATGAAATAACTGCTTCCTTGGAATTTGATAAATGCTGCCTCTTAAGATGTATACTGTCAAAATTATCTTGGGGATGCTTGAGTTCACAGGATTCTGGCCCTGTGGACTGACTAGGAAGGCTTCTCTAAAACTAGCCTTGTTAATTCTGTTAAAATGAGCTTCCATTTCTGACACATTCCAGCTGACAAAGGCCTCCCAAACTCTATGTGGCTACACATTTGCCATCTTTCTATGTGAACTGAGAAATGTTTAGATGAAAAAGATCAAATTTGATGGCAGTATGGTTTTATTCCTTTAAATTTTCATGAAATTTAATTTTCATATAAAAACAGACACTCTGAAAGAAATGTAACTAATTAAAGTATAATTTTTTATGTCTTAAATTTAGAATTTGTAATTTGAAAAGAGGTGGTATTACTGGAGATTTGCATTGTGTTCTTGCAGGAGAGGATTTCAGGCAAGATGCGAAATGTGGTAAAAGAAGTGCAAAGTTTATAAGGCAAAAAGTGAAGGACAAAAGACTCTCTAGAGGAAGAGAGTGGGTCTTCTCAGAAAGTATATTGACAAGTCACTTCCTTATGTTCCAACTTTTATCGGAGTAGGAGAGGGATAGTTGGAAGGTCCTGCCCAAGTATCACCTCTGGGCTCTGGATTGACTTACTACATGAGCTAATAATCTAAGGGCAGCTCTTGGTCATCTTGGCCAGTCTGACAGGTCTAATTTGGAACTGGTTTTACAGGCTGTATGATTTGCGGCTCTGGTCTTAATGATCCGGCTTTCCTAGGTCTGGGAAATCTTTGTGCAGAGTCTTGCTTAAGATGTTTTAGAAATTAGGCTCTTGTGAGCAACCATACTTTTACCTTTAGTTTTTACCTCCTGAGTTTAATCTGTCTTTCTCCTATTGTAAGAGGAATAGTGAAATAGTTATCTTGTCAGATCTTGCAGTTCCATTGAAGCAGGATAGTTAATTAACTGATTTATTCTGCAATTAGTAATTTTTAAATCCCTGCCTACTTATGTCTAACTGCTACCACAATTGCACTGAAATTTGCTTTGATATTATTTGTAGAGAAAAGATTGGCCAAAAATATCAATAATATGAAGATAGTAAAGGAGATATTTAAAAATACCAAAGAGAATAATTTTTGAGTCACATAAGAGCAATGTTTAATGTGTTAAGTCCTAATGAAAATTTTTTTCTACTTAATATTTGAGAAACCTCTTCCTAGTTTTTGTACTTACATGAAAGTTTAAGAAAAAGTTTTCTTTCAAAAAATATAAATTCTATTAATTGAAAATGATTTTTTACTAATCAGTTATAATTAGTCATCTATGTGATTTTATTTACTTATGTGTATTTATTGTGTATTCTAAAATTGTTAGGACTGAATTTTGACTTCCGGAAGAATACTTAATGTATATCCAGACAAGGTTCTTTTTTATGCATCATAGTTATGCATAATAGTGGGGTTCACTTTGACATATTTATAAATACATATAACATAGTCTTCTCTTTTTCAATCCCCAATACTACCTTCTTAGACATGGTTCTTAATGATTCAGTCTGTCATTTTACTTAGAATGGGAGACAGTGGGAGAAGAAAGGAAGGTTTAGTCAGGAGAAGAATCTTATAACTTTCAGTGGTCTAGCTTCTTTTGAAATGGTTATAGAGATATCTCTTTATTTTATTGTTTTAATGAAACAGTAGATAAATTCCAATAACTTTTAGTTGATAGGGATTATTTTCTATAGATTTATTTTCAACTTTTTGCCTTGTTTCAGTCAAATTCAGCCTGTGCCAGGGACCTTTCTTTTTGACCGTATCAGCAAAACTGGCTCTCTATCCACTGAACTTCTATAGCAATTATTTTGTGTATTTCTCAGTATCTATCATGTGGTGAATTATACCTTAACTTTTCATGTAAACTACTTGAGATAAGTGAATCTGCATTAAATACTTTTAAACTTACTTATCTTTAAAACCAGAGTAATTAGCATAAAAATTTGCATCTAGTTAGTAAAAAATAAATGCATGCCTATTGAAATGTTCTAGGTGTGTTTCTCGAAGGACAGAAATATGAGATTGTGCTCACAAGAAGAAATAACTCTGACATAAAACTTCAGAATAAACTGATCCATGTAATACAGATTATAAATTGCACATCTTGAAATAAATTGCATATGTATAAAAGTGACATTTGAGACAATACTTGAATATGATAATGAAGTGAAGCATGAAGACATCTGTATTTTTCCAACTGGTTAACTGAGCTGTTTAGAGCGCTAGTTGGTATAATAAGTTTTAGGGATAAAATGATTGGTATATCCTGCTCTATTTCCTGCACATTTGTGGCAGAAATAAAATAAAATAAATAATCATATGTAACTAGAAGATTAAAACTTAAAGAGAGTTCTAGAGAAGGAACATCATGAACAAGGGGACAGTAGCAGAGTGATATAAGACATGGGAGAAACTGAAAGAAGGTGTCTTGCAGCTGGAGCCCAGAGGTTGAAGGGCTGTGTGGTAGGTGATGAGATTCTTTTTTTTAAAAATTTTATTTATTTATTTATTCTACTTAGGTATACATGATAGCAGAGTGCATTTTGATTCATTGTACACAGAGCATAACTTTTCATTTCTCTTGTTGTATGTGATGTAGAATCACAACATACATGCAGTCATACATGAAGCTAGGGCTATGATGTCCATCATATTCCACCATCTTTACTGTTCCCATGCCCCCTCCCCCTCCCACCCCTGTGACCAAAGTTCTTCCATTCTTCCTGTGTCCTCCCCCACATTATGGATTAGCATCCACTTAACAGAGAGAATATTCGGCATTTGGTTTTTTGGGATTGGCTTACCTCACTTAGCATGATATTCTCCAACTCCATCCATTTACCTGCAAATGCCATAATTTTATTCTCTTTTATTGCTGAGTAATATTCCCTTGTTATATATACCACAGTTTCTTTATCCATTCATCTATTGAAGGGCATTTAGGTTGGTTCCAGAGTTTAGCTATTGTGAATTGAGCTGTTATAAACATTGAAGTGGTTGCGGGTGATGAGATTCTTGAGGGCAGGCAGGAGCCAGATCAGATAGGCTTGCCATATTTATTGCTACAAGTTTATTATTGCCAAATGCTCAGGCATTTTCAAAGCATGCTCATTTCAATTTTATAATTTTGTTTTTATTTTATCCACATAATGTAGATGGTCAGGATGTGTATAGTTGACAGAGTCGGAGAAAGATTCAGGTGATATTTTGAGGCTCTGTGAATAGTTAATGGAAGAAATCAAATAATATGAGTTCTGTCCTAGGGATAATCTCCCAGGCTATGATAAATATTGTTTACTCACAATATCTGTTCTTTCCTTGAATGTGGTCTGGTCTTGATAGTTGATTTTGTATCTAAAACATTTATCAGATGTGTGAACTTGGCTTAGTTTTGAGTTGTCAGAAGATTTCAAATCTTAATAATTTTGTCTAGTCCTTCCTGTTTAATTTTAAACCCACAAGGGGATATTATTTTATGTGCCATATTTATATATTCAAAATAAAATACTTCATGAAATAAATCACATTTTATAGTATTCCATTTAATTTTAAGTTGTGGTGCTATGTTTTAAAAATTTTATTTATTTTTTTAGTTGTAGGTGGACAGAATATCTTTATTTTATTTTTATGTGGTGCTGAGGATCAAACCCAGTGCCCCACGTGTGCTAGGCAAGCACGCAACCACTGCACCACAATCCCAGCCCTTGTGATGCTATTTTTAATATGATTGTTAATGTTCTCTTTTCTTATTACTATGAACTTTCATTTTGCATATTCTTTAGCCCAGAAGAATTCCTTTAATATTGATTTATGTAAATGTGTCATTGATATTGCCTTCAAAGTGCACTACACATTTAGAGAAACACAAAACATCTTCCAGGAATGATAGAAATATCTGGAGATAGGCTGTAAAAATGATTCAACAAGACCAATTTGTGCTACTTTAATATTCTCTTTTTGAAGATAAAGAATTCCCTAAAATCTACTTGGAAAAATTTTATATTAGATTGTCATTTCCAACTATTTTTATATGACTTGTTTTACTCCCTTAATGGCAACTAACAATTCTACATAACATCACTCAGAAATCATGCATATTCATTGAATACAAATAAAAATTTGCCTATATTGAATTCTTTTTTAAAAAGTGAATGCTTACAATAAAAGAAGTATGATAATACCATATTACATCTGTGACTTTACCATATTATTAAAGTTTCAATCATATTATCTCAAGTTTATATATCTTTAGTAAAATTGTTTATAAATTTTCAGTATCATATTTTATAAACATTGGATGAAAAATGTCTGATCCTTCTTTTCCTAAATAATGATTTTGATATCATACTGAGTTTTCCTTTCTCAGAGGATGCTTATAAGTATTTTGTATTCCGTTTTACTTTTTTTGTATTGGTCAACTTTTTATTTTCCATATTTTTATTAGTGCTTTCTAGTTTTACACATTGATGGAATTTGTTACATATTCATACTTATACATAATGCAACAAAATAATTTAGCCAATATCACTCCTCAGAACTTCCACCCTCCCTCCCCACCTTCTACCCCTTGGTCCCTTTTCTCCCACTGATCTCCCTTAGATTTTTAGGAGATCCACCCCATCTATATTTCTCTTTTTCCTCTCTAGCTTCCATAAATGAGAAGAAACATATGACCCTTCACCTTCTGAGTTTGATTTATGTCATTTAACATGATGGTCTCTATTCCATCCATTTTCCTACAAATGCCATAATTTCATTTTTCTTTATGGTTGAATAAAACTCCATCATATATACATACCACATTTTCTTTGTGCATTGATCTGTTGATGGACACCTAGACTGGTTCCATAGCTTGGCAATTGTGAATTTTGCTGCTGTAAACATGGGTATGCATGTATCACTGTAGCAAGATGACTTTAATTCTTCAGTATAAATGTTGAGAAATGGTATAGCTGGATCATATGGTGGTTCCATGCCTAATTTTTTGAGGAGCCTCCGTACTGATTACCATAGTGGTTGTGCTAATTTACAGTCCCACCAACAGTGTAAAAGTGTTCCTTTTTATTCACATCCTCTCCAGAAATTATTATCAGGCCAGGCCTGAGCATGGTGCAGATGTCTGCTGTAGAACCCCACTCTATGCATTGCTTCAGACTGAAATGTGCAAGCATAGACAATTCTGTGACATCAACATCCTGCTGCCTGATCTCCAGTGAGAAATGGAAGTGAGGCAGACCTGAATGGAACTTCAGAATCAACAGTTGACCGATATGCTGGCACAACTGATTATCCACAAGTAGAAGAATGGAACTAGACTCTTGTCTCTCACTCTGCCCATAAATCAACTCAAAATGAATAAAAAACCTTGGAATTAGACAAGAAACTATGCAACTTCTAGAAGAAAATGTAAGGTCGATGCTACAGTCTTTAGGCACAGGAATGACTTTATCAGTAGGACTCTAAAGCTCAGAAAACAATGCCAAGAGTTAATAAATGAGATGGCATCAAATTAAAAAGCTTTTTCACAGCAAAGGAAACAATTTGGAATGTCAATAGAGAATCCACAGAATGGGAAAAAATTTTGTTGGATACTCTTCTGACAGAGGATTAATATCTAGTATATACAAAGATCTTTTTTTGTTGTAAAAAACTTTATCCCAAAAAAACCTCCCCAAAATAGTAACTGGACAAATGGATTGGGCACTTCTCAAAAGAAATACAAATGGCCTTTGGTTTTTTGGATTTGGTTTATTTTGCTTAGCATGATATTTTCCAGCTCCATCCATTTACCTGCAAATGCCATAATTTCATTCTTCTTTAAGGCTGAGCAATATTCCATTGTGTATATATGTCACACTTTCTTTATTCATTCATCTGTTGAAGGGCACCTAAGTTGGTTCCATAGTTTAGCTATTGTGAATTGAGCTGCTATAAACATTGATGTGGCTGTGACACTGTAGTACGCTGATTAGTATCAACAGAGGAGTGGGATAGCTGGATCAACTGGTGGTTCTATTTCAAGATTTCTGCAGAATCTCCATACTGCTTTCCATAATAGTTGCATCAATTTGCAGTTCCACCAGCAATGAAATCAATTTTGATTTGCATTTTTCTAATTGCTAGAAATGCTGAACATCTTTTCATATATTTGTTGATTGATTGTATTTCTTCTTCTGTGAAGTATCTGTTCAGTTCCTTAGCCCATTTATTGATTGAGTTATTTGGGTTTTTTTTTTTGGTGTTAAGTTTTTGTGTTCTTTATATGTCCTGGAGATTAGTGTTCTATCTGAGGTGCATGTGGTGAAGATTTTGTGGATGCTGATCTGTAATGGGATGGGTAGGAAAGAATGAAGGAACTTTGGCTTGGACAGAGGGGAGGGAGAGGAGGAGAAGATGTGTGGGGGTGGGAAGGGTGGTGGCATGTGTTGGACGTTATTATCCTATATGTATATATGATTGCACGACTGGTGTGACTGCGTCATGTACAGCCAGAAGAATGAGAAATTGTGTACAATGTGCCAAAATGCATTCTGCTGTTATGTATAACTAATTAGAACAAATTGAAAAATTTCAAAAAATGGCCAACAAATACATAAAGTCTCTTTTACTTTTGAATTATACCTTTTTTCTTCTGCAATTGAGTCACTTCATCTAATCCCTTAAGTTCTGATATGCAACTCTATGCCAAGCCCCCAATGAGTCTTGAAAATATTCTATCAATATAATTCAGGTGCTGCTGACTTTTTAGACTATCTGTTATGATTTTTACTCCAGTTACAAAGGAGTTTGTAAACATAAACAAAAAATATGTAAAGTGACTTCAAACAGAGATGGAGAAATGAGGTGGTTAATGAATATCTTTGAAGGAGACCCAGGAGAAGAAAAGAAAGCAGAGAAAGGCAGGCATGTTAAAAATCTTCTGAGCCTCAAGCAGACTGGCAAGAATAGTATATTTCAATTCTGCATCAGTGTTAGTGGGGGAATTTTGGCTAAATGCATATAATCAGTGCTTAAAACAACCAAGAAATTTGTAATCCCAAAAGTCCTTTAATAAACACAGCACTATGAAAGTAAAGAGAAGAAAGAGAAGATGAGCCTTAGATGTTGATAGCAAGATCAGTAGGCTGCGAAATTTAATGGATGATCCTGAATTTCTATCTAGGAACTTCTGGCATTGAATATAAATGGAAAAACATGCATTTATGTGTTTGTGTGCAATATACTTTCTAGTCATTACTAAGTTCTCAAGAGATGAGAGAAGCCCTGACATTGTATATGAAGATTCACATGCTACCTAGATATGAATAATACTTAGATTATTTTAGTGATTCTCTCATGGGCATGGGTAGAAAGGAAGTGACATTCCTCTTCTAAGATTACAGAACTCTAATATATACCTGGCTTACTTGTCTGCCTAAATATTGAATCTTGTTGTATTCCACAAGCTGTAATACAAAATAAAGACAATTTTTTTGTAGGATTCTCATCTAATATTCTTATGTTTTGACAGATTATCTGCAGAGAACTGCTATAAAAATTCTGGTGAAGATGTAACTTTGTTCTACATTTCTGTGGTCTAAAAGTTGTGTTTTTTAGGAAGTGCAATACATCCATGGTATCCAATATCTATATTATAATACCACAGATTTATTAAAAGGAAGAGCTGTGATCTCATGGTAAGAGATAATGAGAAAAAAGTAAACTCAAGAGTCATAGAGAAATTCAACAACCATGACTACCACAACAAAATTTTAATCTTCAGTAAAAAATGCTATTGATACTCAATGCTATTGAGACCTTTATCCAGAACCTTCCATGTGTCATCCTCTGTGCTAGTGTATACAAAATAAGCAATGTAGTAGACTTGGGAAATATCCCTAAGGATGGATTTAAGGAAGGGTGGTATAATAGATGAGCCCTAAAAATAATGCCTAAGACAGAGATTTATGTGTTAATGATTTAAAGGAGTGTTTTTAAGAGAACTCTGTAAGGGAATGGCAGAAACGAGAGAAACTAGCCAGAGATGAGGTCTTTTAGGTGAAATCTAGCTTTAATCTAATCCTGTTAGGAGTTCTTAACTGGAAATGATGTTATAAATGGAGTTGGGCTCTTGTATTCACATCTATAATCATGAAGTGTGGTCATAACTTCCTATGGATTTCTATGCAAGACAGTTTCCATCTCCCAAGGTCAAGCCTCCAGAGAAGGTGGCAGGTGAAAACTGTTAGTGTCATTATGCACAATACCTGGTACGAGATTCCAAGGACCTGGGTATGATACCAACAGTGTCTGCTCTATGTAGTTAACAAAAGATGAATTGTGGATGCATAAGAGGAAATGTATTGTTTAGATTTGAGAAAAGAGGTAGTGAGGAGATACACTCTACTTCAGTGTTGGTGATAGCAAGAAAGCATGAGAGATTGTGTCTTTTTAATACAGTGTCCCATACCAACATATGCCTCAAAACAGTTTGAATAATCACCCTTCAGAGATGATTTGCTTCCAGAGTGGGTACTTCAGCTGATCTATAAAGGTAATTTTTACCTCTGTTTCATGTGTTAGACACATATCCCTATGTGCTTCTGCATATCAGTTAGCAAAATTTTTATATGACACCATTTTTTAATCATACTCTAGAATTACTATTTATACCTACACTTTTAATTACATGATAAAGTATTATCAACAACTGTTAGCCATCTAGAATTTTCCTGGAATCTTGGCTCAACAAATTGTTCCATAGCTTTTACAGTCTGCATTGGGAAGTAAATACATTTGGGAACAAGCTACGAACCATCAATAGACTGGGGTTGGGTATTATTAAATACAGTGGGTATTGCATTAGTTTCTCAAGGTGAGTCAACACCTTTTTGCTGTAATCAGGTACCCCCATGCAATCTTGTCATCTTTTTCTGACATTTTTATTTAGAGAAAAAGGTAAAGTTTGATTCCTCCTATAATATGACTTCCCCACTTGGCCAGTAGTTTTTCAAGCAGTGACAGTTGTTCTGAAGTAAACAGCTGGGCTTGTGGCTTTTTGGTTTGACGAGGGCCTTCCCTTTCAGTATTGCAAGAGCAGCTTTTTGTTTTTGTTTTTGGTAATGGGGATTGAACCCAGGGGTGCTTAACCTTGAGCCACATCCCCAGCTCTTTTTTATATTTTATTAGAGATAGGGTCTCGCTGAGTTGCTAAGTGCTTCCTTAAGTTGTTAAGACTGGCTTTGAATTTGCCATCCTCCTGCCTCAGTCTCCCAAGCCGCTGGGACTGAAGGCATGTACCACCTCACTTGGCACAAGCACCTTTTTTGGTGGCCCAGTCCTGTGATGTGGCTTTGGGAATCCATCCTGGAAGCTCAGTCTATGGTCTATTACTGCAGTCAAGTACTGTATCTTTTAAAATCAGCTGGGAGGCATTTTGTTTTCAATTAAACCCTGCCCAATAACTTTTAAATTGAAATTTAATGATTATTAGATGCAAGGTATAGAGGTGAGTTAACTTTTTTAACTCATAAAGTTGAGATACCATTTTTTCCCTCTTTTGAACAGGTATGCATCTGTATATTAGATTTTACACCTCAGGTGAAATGTTTTATTAAAAGTTTGCTGACTAAAATATGATTAGAAAATTTTCCCACATTACTCAGAAGGTGAAAATTATGTGCAAAAATACTAGATTGCTTAAACTATTTTTTAAATCTCATTGTGAAAATGTCATTCACCACAAGAAAACGTTTTTATAAAGCTAGATGCACTTTAAATCAGCCTTTTTTGCTCCAGTCAGGTTCCATCTTGCCCTTGAAAACTCTGCATTTTGTAGAGACAAACTGTAGCCTACTCAGGTGACACAACACAAATATCAACCAATGACTTTTTCATACAAGCATAAAATTAACTTTTACTAGCTACCTTTGTTAGTGACTTGATAGCTTTAAATTGTACATATATTAGTATTTCTTTTTCTTTGTGAAAATTAACTCTTATCCCAAGATATTTTTCCCTACTGCAGATATCATATCTCAACTTGACAATTAAATTCAAAAGGGGACATTGCTAGTGAATTATTTATTTTTGTGAGCCACTTATAATAGTGCATTCTCAGGAATATGTTGAAAATAATTCCCAAGGGAATACTTTTAACATGCTATACATTTCAATGTCATTTTACAGCAGATAATTTTATTTCTAAGCCAAGAAAAACTTTAAGCACAGGCTTTCTTTTTTAATGAAATAGGGCAATGGGTTGGAGGAGTTTTTCTGCTTTCTTGATTAAATATTAAGGAATTATTTGCAGTCATGATGTGACATACCGAAGGTTCTTAGAGAATGCCACATAAAATGACAATAAGATAAATCTGTCAGTGTGCTTGGTATGATATTACCAATGACTTGATTCCATTTCAGTGGTGTAGTATTTCTGATCTCTTGGGATGATGATATGCTTGTATTCAGATTGCAGATCTTCAAAAGTGACTTACTTCATGTTTCTGAAGAACTGTTAATAGTCACCCAACTAGAAACCACAGAATTACTTCTGTTCTCTGATAGAAACAACTTGCCCAAAGGCAAAAGTACTGTTACATAATTAATGTCATCTAGGAATAAACATAGTGCCTACAACTTTGAGTTCAAAGCCACATCTGAGGGGTGACTGATGTAATGATTGATGTTCTGTATTGTGCAACTAATTCACTTGCGGTGTTTAGAGATAGAAAATTAATGTACTAGATGGATTGGTTCTTTTATGGTTAAAGTGAAAGCAATTAGTAAAACCATTTTTATCAAGTTCTTTCATACAGGATTTGCACATCAATTCAGTATTCACTAGTGAAGGACTTCGAAGTCAAGCTATTATTTTTCTCTCTGGCCCCCTTGATAAAATTGATTGTTGTCAACAGTGATTTAGTGAAACAATGAACTTTAATAATTAAATCTTACTCTCTTGATACCAATGACAATAATTATACTAAAGGAAATCTCATTTTAACTAGATAGACTATTTTGAACTTTTGAAGGTACAATTTATTCTCTATAACTGTGAGATAGGGCAAGGTAACCTTATCTGGATTGTAGATGAACAAACTGAGATCTAGCAAAACTTACTCAAATTGTAAAGTCCTGTGACAGAAAAATGGAAAGAGACTAATCTAGACATACACATTTTCAAAGGCTACATCTCTATCTGCGATTTATTGGTGTTTTAAAAGGAAGTAGTGGTACAGAATTTTAAATTCACTGAGACAGAAAATAAGGCAGTACATTTTAAAGAAATTACAACATTTTTATATATATGGGCAACTTAACAAATAACTCATTTTTAATAAACATATAAGAAGCATGTTCATGTATCTGAGTAATTGCCCAGAGATATAGTGTGGGAGGCATTATAATTCTAAGGGTATTATTTTAATACATTCATACTCCAAGACTGTGTCTCCTTGGGGAGTATGTGTGTTTTACCCAGTGTGTTACTGTTGCTGATGGAGCATGTCATTTGGTGCAAGTGACTGAGAACCAAATGAATTTTGCAAACCAGGTACATGTATCAGTCAGTTAACCTCATATCTGTCTAATCAGCAGAATATGGTAAAAAAATTGTTTTTCTGGTACTGTTTGAACACATGGTGCTTTACCACTGAGCTACATTCCCAGCTCTTTTTAGTTTTTGTTTTGTGACAGGGTATTGCTAAGTTGCTGAGGGTGATCTTGAACTTCCTCCTGCCTCAACTTCCCTAGTTGTTGGGATTACAGATATGCTCCAAGAATCTGGTAATTCTGAAAACAGAGAAATTTGGATGTCACTGAAATTCATGTGGCTTATTCAAGTAAAGTGGTGCCATTGTTGCCACATTTCACTTATGCTACATTTTAAAGAGGAAGACTCCTATGGACTTCTCAAAGAAGACCAACAGTTCAAAGGAACAGAAGAGGTTCAGGGATGCTAGGAATTTGGCGATTGAACTCAATTTCCCAATATTGAACTTTTGTACTCTCTGACAACTTTGACTGTAATTCATCCTCTTATTTCAGCCAGTTTTGCTTGGGCATGCCATTACAACAGTTTTATCCCCAGATTCAAATCCTGTGTCTATCCAACTTGACATCAACTTCATCTGAGGTGGGGAGAGTATTTTCAGGGGCATTCTCAATCATAGTATGCAGTAGGGTGGGACATACTCTCAGCTCTAGGACCTGGAACTTTGACTTGTCCACTAATAGAAAGTGATGTCAACCAGTAACACAGGTATAACTGGCATGTTACCACTGAGGGTCAACACAGCCATCAACATTATGGTTGGCCTTCAGAAGAGAATGAAGTTATATCTATTTGTGAATAGAGCATAAAAAAAGAATAATCCAGGGTTGCTTTAGGGAAGTCTCTGAGCAGATTATTAAACCTCAGCCAGTCTTTAGGAAAGGAACAGAAAAGAGGATGGGAAAGTTTGGGTCCTGAAGCCATCAGTGTACTTAGTATGCCCAAAGGAGAGGAACCAGTGGCAATTTATTTAACAGTTAGTTCTTAAGGCTAGCAATATAGCTTGTTAGTAGGACACTTGCCTAGCATGCACGAGGCCTTGTGTTTGATACCAACATTGCAAAAAAAAATAAACTAAAATAAAATAAAAAGTAAAAGCCTGTCCTTAGCTACAGATTGGAAATCCACATGGCCTGCTAGGCCATGTACATATAAGACTCCCTGTGTTTACTACCATCTCAAACTTAACCAATCATATTAGGGGCATATCATGACATGCCCCTTCCTAAAGTCTTCTGCTGCAAGAAAAAGAAAATTCTGTCAAAGCGCCAGTCGTAGGTGAAGCCAACTTCTTGGATATTTATATCAGCAGTTATTAGTCTGTTTTACTTTAGCTTGTAACTCTGAATCCAGAGAAGCTTGTTATAATGATGATCCTTTGTTAGTGTTTACCATGTATGAAATACAGTTTTAAAACATTTATGTAGGGGATCTCACTTAATTTGCTGCAACAATTTTATGAGGTAATCCTTATTATCATTGCACATCAGGAAAGCAAGACAGAGAGATGTTAAGAAACTTGATCAATGTCACACAGCCAGCAGATGGAAAACTGGAATTTCAGCCCATGTGGTTCATCTTCATGGCTTGTCCTTTCTCTTGTATCCTATATGGCCTCTTAATTCTGTACTACTGCTAATATATTAATAGATATTGCCTATTAACCTAGAGGGTTTTATGGAAACAAGAGTATAAGTATCTAATTCATTATGCAAATCTTGGGACTGTTAATTTGTGATGAGGATGAGTGGGTTTGATGGAATATGTCCAGGAGTCAGAATTCTGCAAAATATATTTCAGGAATAGCTGACACTAGTTATTAAAGCAGCCAGCTTTTGCATGTATGGGTATAATTGTCAGAAAGAAGTTTTATAGATAGGTTGAAATGCTGATCTTCTGGCAGAGAACAGTTATTAAATCTACCCAATTGCTTATGCTAATGGTTCTATAAGTTTCTGTAAATCATGCCTAAAACTGTATTCATTTGACTGGAAAGTCTTTCATTCCTAACATTATCTGAGGAGATCATCTCCATCTCTCAAAGACTAGTTTCCAAGTTCTTCCCCCTGTGAAGCATACTTGCATCCTTCAATGCAAGGCCTTCTTTTGTCTACTTTTGAATTACAGAATGACTTCGATTCAGTAGTTCACATTAAAACTTTTGCATGTTTTTCCTAGAAGGGTAGTAATTTTTGTATATGTTCTTTAAACTCTTCTATTATATCATACATTCCTGCGGGTCATGTTTAGACCTCACAGTGAATTCCATCTGTGACAGGCAAGATGGTTCAGTGAATGGAAAAGACTTTTCATGTTGATTTGCAAATTGCCGTAGGTGGATATTTACTACCTTTTAGGTATGAATGTAATGTTCTATTATTAGTGTGACAATAATTAATTAATAATGGAAAACTCAAGTCCATCAATCAGGTTCATCAATTTTCCATTTTCTCTGGTGATGCTTATCATGCTTGTACATGTCACATACAGTTTTTGTATTTTTGATTACAATGCAGATCTGTATTGAATCTTAATTTTAAAATCTATGATACAGGACACATTTTCCCCATATTTATAAGTTTCTCCTGAGGATTATTTTTAGAAGCTATATGAAATTTCATTCAGAAGGTATTTTCCACTAATATCAGACACATATCGTGCCCTTTTTTTCCTAGTATAATTAAAACAAATGTTAAATCTGTGTGATAATAACACTCACATGCAACAGGCATATCTAGGAGCAATGTGGTCACTGCTAGATTAAATTATGAGAGTCTTTTCTGAAAAAACTTCTTTTGCTTAATTTAGCATAAATATGGAAAAGAATAAATTCTATGGTGCCATAATGACAAGAACTGCTAACTGAAGTATGAAAAGTCTATTTAAGTAATTGATTTTTTCCCTTAAAATTTGAAATGAAAAATGGAAAGAAATTGTTTAAATAGAATTTTATTTTTGATGCAGATATCCAGATTGAGAAAGGTTGTGTGGCATAAATAAAAGACAATAATGAATAAGAGGGAAGACGAACCCAGAAGGAGTCAATGAATTGAATAAAATAGAACCTACTCATGATGCATCACGAGGGCAGCAAGGAGAGAGAGAGAGAGAGAGAGAGAGAGAGAGAGAGAGAGAGAGAGAGAGAGAGAGAGAATGAGTGAACTCAGCAAAGAAAATAGTAGTCCCCAAAACCTAGTCTTGCCTTTGCACAGTACAGGAAACTTCCCTAAGAGGAACAGCTATGCATGTAAAACCTACAGTGAGATTTTTAACCTTACAAGGTGGGCAGGGTAAGGGAGACGCCTTCAGAGCTCACATGGTACTAGCAATTTCAGAAGAGTTTGGACTGACCTCATCTATTATCGGTCTATTGGATTTTCTTCCTACTTTCCTTTGTTTTCCTTTTTTCCATCTTTCCTTCCATCTTTTCTTTTTGTCATCCTACTGTTGAGGTCCCACTATATGCCTGTCCCTGTCCTGAAACAAAGAACCAAACAACATAAATCCTTTCTCTCATGGATCTTCTGGTAAAGGAGTCATAAAACACATAAATATACACACAAGCACACAGGATAACTTGCTCTGGTAATGATGGAGAGTATGTGTCACAACTCTAAGTAATCTAGTAAAGCTACTTTGAAGCACTGAAGAAAAGCTAAGACCTACAGAGTACTCACTAACAAAAATCATTAAGAAGAAGAACGCATGTAAAAATTTAAATGCAAATAAACAGCAAATACAAAGATACAGGAATAAATTTAGGGGTTTAAAAAGCCGATTGTGGCAGAATATAGTATTCTGCACTTGGAGAGAATTCAACAATTATCTTTCTTCTGAGATGGAAAGAATGGACACCTCTGTGGGAGTCAGAGACTGCATCAACCCACACCTTTATGGCAGGGCTGAATGGGATGGTTATGAAGAACTTGAAATGGCTACTGAAGCATAAAAGAAGAGCTTGGCTGCTGTTCTTCAAATGTGCATCAAGAAGAATCCTTCTTCCCATTCTCAAACTGAATTCAATGACAAGTTAATAGAGAGCTTATAGAAGGTTGATGCCTAAAGTGTTGTATTTGTAATGCCAGAATGAACAGACTGAATAATGCTTGTAAAATTTAATTGTTCACTAGGAAAGAATTCCTTGATGACACAGTTGATATTTAATTTAACAAGTTAATTGAAGAATAACTCAGGCTTACATTTTAGAAAATCAATTTACCATTCAAATCATTAAGGCAAAGGAAATGAGAGAGTCTGATTATGGGATGAGAAAAACATGAGCAAATGGGATTGGGAAGCTGTCTTGTTTTCGCATATTTGGCAAGGAAAAACCAGAGAGGATATTTTCTTGTTTGGAGCTCTTAAAATTCTCAAAAAGTATTTGAATTAAAATTTATGACAATTTACATGAATAATTGATTCAATTTGTGAAAGAACATTAAATCTTTAAGTTCTTTCATGGTTTTGAAGAAAAATTGGCTAGTACCTATGGAAAATGAGTCACAGAATTACTATCAATGGAAAAACATCTTTCAGTTGAATTTCATACAATTCTCTCCAAGATCACCTGAACTGACCACAAACCATAAGTAATTTAGAATGTACATCTGTGCAGTTTTTTAAAATAAATTTTCATGTATCACTTTATCTGGACCTACTTAATTAGATTATGAAGTTTTTAAAGGTAGAGAACAAACGTCATCTATTTCTTTTTTGTGAATTTCTAGCATCTAGACTGAAGATAACAGCAACCTTGGTAAGCCATCATGACTCTTACTGGGTTAGGGCCCTGGGTTAAAACAAATAGTGGATAGAAAAATATGTGCAGCCAAAACTGACTCTCAGCTTTGTTTTTGTAAATAAATGTATCCTGAAATACAACCATTCCTATCCCTGCATATAGTGGTTTTGCTGCTACAACAGTAGTGTTGAATAGATACAGCAAAAACTACGGGTCTCAAAATCTTCAATATGTATCCCTTTATGCACAGGTTTGCTGATCCCAGAAATGATTCCATTTCATTTATGTCTTGATGTGACAAAAAATAAAATATAAATAGTTATCTACATTTCTAATGAGTGGTTTAATGATTTTATTTTTACATTTTCATTTATTTTGGTTGATGTAAAAAACTAACTTAATTACATTTCTACGTGATGATGATCTCCATATACTCCTGAGTGGATAATCCATTAGTGCATCACTAATATGAGACATCACATTTATTGACTATCCAGGTAGTGAATCAGTATCAATATTACCTAACATGTGTTCAGATTTTATTATATCATAAGCACTTTATTAAGCATTTTACTATTATAATTTTATTTATTGCACACAGTAATCATACAGTATCTGTACTTTTATTACCCATATTTTACAGATGAACAAGCTGAGGTGTACAGATGTTAAATAACCTATTCAAGGTGACACAATTTAGAAGTTGAAGAGAAAGCAAATTTCACAGATCTTAAGAGAAGTAAAAATAGCAATTGCTGAATGCATTTTGAATGAAATTTCAATGGATATATACACTTGTTATATTTTGTTTTTTTTTTTCGGTGGTGCTATGACTTGAACCGAGGGCCACACTTGTGCTAGGTAAGGACTCTACCACTAAGCTATATCCCCAGCTCTCTTATACATGTTTTGGTCATGACTTACTTTTGTGTTTCTTTTAATGTTTTATAAACATTGATATACTATCAAGCTGTGCTCTAAGCATGTTATAAATATTAACCCATTTAAACTCCTAAACAGCCTTATAAGATGTGTACTATTGTAGTCAATATATTGGGAGTAAACATTTGAGGAACTCTCAGATTAAGTGGTTTCCTGATGATCACCCAGCAAGGAAATGTCAGATCTAGGACTTAAATGAAGGACACTTATTCTAGCGACCCTGCTTTTCTCTAGGCTCTTCTGTTTGAGTTGTTGTAGCAAGTACAGAAATGGATGTAACTAAATATAAAACAAATAAGCAGCTGCTGACCTGCTGGGAGACAAATTTGGAATGTAATTATAGAAGTAGAAGCCTCCAGAAAATCATCTAAATCAAGTCATATATATTAATAAAAAAAAGCCTTGCTTTATTTTCCTCGGCACTGCAGAATTTGAAAAGTGGTCCACTTGGTTTAGAGAGGCATATTTACATGATATAGTGTTGCAGAAACAGGAAGAAGAGCTAGTTGTGTAAATAGCCAATCTGGAAAATTGTCTGAAACCTATAAACATTAATTCTCATGATAAAAGAGCTCATTATATTTTAAAGAATTTAATATGGGATTTATTTTTTCCTATGTAAAATCAACTTTCCTTTTTCCCCTCTCTTTTTTTAGAACTAGTTTTGAACAAAGCACCTCTGTCTCTAAGCTTTTAAAATTATCTGATACATTCCCTAAGGAGTATAAATCTCCTTGTCCTCCTTATTTGGGCTTGAATGTGCCAAATAAAATGATATGGAATATAAAACTTTACCAGACAAATCACCTGTGGATTCTGTAGAAACTGGATTGATTTCAACATGGAATAATTTTTTTTCAGACTTTTGTGTTTGAGGACAGAGGTGCCTCTCCTGGCTCAGTGCACCTCAGCAGTTATTACATTAGGAAAAGCCCCACTCTGGGATTCAGAACTGTTTCCAAGGAGCAAACCAAATGAAGCAGAATGATATATATTTGTATTGCCTAATTGGTTGTACTTTTATAGTGGAACTTGAGTTTTTCCCAGGAAAGTGTTAGTATTGGCTATATCCAAATTGTGCCCTGAATAAGGTCAGAGTTAGGGTCATTGGAAATTAACTTGGGGTGTATTATTGAGGGAAATCTTGGCAGAGACGATGCATTCCAGACAGCCTGTTTGGCTTTGTAGCATTCACGACATCTGACCTCTTGGGAGCTAAGACCTAAATCGGTTTTAAATGGTTGGCCTAACTTAAAATTGGGTTTGAAGAAGATGATTTACTGGGTCACTGGCTAAGGACCAACTTGAAAAGAATTTCATTTGCTAACACCGTGTGGTGCTAGTTGTTGTCATGAGCAGTCAGTCCCTGTATGGGCTGAGTCAACATCCTTATGAGGTGTCAGATCTTGAGTTTCTGAAATGCTGAATCTTTATTTTTTTCTCAACAATGAGAAAAAGTTGTATTGATTTTTCAAAAAATTATTACCTGATATTTGGTTCCCAACCAAGAAATGAAAAATGAGTGAATGAACACATTTGCAATAGGCAGAAACATATCATTCTTCACATTTTTATGTCAAATGAGCTCTGATAATGGGGAATTATTATAAAAATGGTGGGTTATTTTTAGTACAAATTCTTAAAATACTAAAATCGTTTTTTTTATTTTGATGCCAAGAGTACAATTTAATTTGACAAGGGGTAAAATTTCAGATCACTATGTCAAATAAACATAGTTGAATCATAACACTTTAAGATCAGTCCTAGTAAAGTCTAAAACTTATGAAAGAACAAGGGGGAGAAGGAGAAGCTTCAGTATGTGAATTGTTTCTTCATAGTTTAATAAATGTCATTAAAATGCAAGACCTAACTATAGCTTCTTTCTTTGGGGGACAATCTATCCTTTAAGTAATTACATAATTCTACTTACTTTTTGCTCTCTAATGGAACATTTGTTTATTTATTATTCAATCCAAGAGAACATTTGCCTTGAGAGGACTGAAAGACACACTAGTGCCAATATCCCTATATTTTATGCAGAACCCCTTTCAGTGCACCAAATTTAGAGTATTCGGTAATGCATAGATATAATTCATGTCATTTTTTGTCATTAAACCAACAGCAGCATTTGATACATACAGATTAAGAAATAACATGTGATAGGACTTATCCCAACATTTATATATCAGAACCAGAGAATCTTAATGCCATATCATTAAATTACATAGGGCTTTTTTTCATATTTAATTTATTTATTTGTTCTATTTAGGCTTACATGATAACAGAGGGCAATTGGATTCATTGTACACGGGTAGAGGATAACATATCAATTCTCTAGTTGTAAGTTGTATAGAATCACAACATATATGCAGTCATACATAAAGTTAGGGCTATGATGACCATCATATTCCACCACCTTTACTGTCCCCATGCCCCCTCTCCCCTTACTCCCCTGTGAACAGAGTTCCACCATTGTTCTCATGACCTTCCCCACATTATGGATCAGCATCCATTTATCAATGAGTACATTCGGCATTTGGTTTTCTGAGATTGACTTACTTCACTTAGCATGATATTCTCCAACTCCATCCATTTACCTGCA
>CM053404.1:57444840-57468926 GCA_028644305.1 Xerus rutilus
TGATTTGTGGGTGTTGATTTTATATCCTGATACTTTGCTGAATTCATTTATTAGTTCTAAAAGTTTTCTGGTAGAATTTTTTGGATCTTCTAAGTATAGAATCATGCCGTCTGCAAATAATGATAGTTTGAGTTCCTCTTTTCCGATTCGTATCCCTTTAATTTCTTTCGTCTGTCTAATTGCTCTGGCTAGTGTTTCAAGGACTATGTTGATAGCAGTGGTGAGAGAGGGCATTCCTGTCTAGTTCCTGTTTTCAGAGGGAATGCTTCCAGTTTTTCTCCATTTAGGATGATGTTGGCCTTGGGTTTAGCATAGATAGCTTTTACAAAGTTGCGGAATGTTTCTACTATCCCAAGTTTTTCTAGTGTTTTGAGCATAAAAGTGTGTTGTATTTTGTCAAATGCCTTCTCTGTATCAATTGACAAAATCATATGATTCTTATCTTTAAGTCTATTGATGTGATGGATTATGTTAATTGATTTCTAAATGTTGAACCACCCTTGAATCCCTGGAATGAACCCCACTTGATCATGGTGCACTATTTTTTTGATATGTTTTGGTAGGCGATTTGCCAGAATTTTATTGAGAATTTTTACATCTATGTTCATCAGGGATATTGGTCTGAAGTTTTCTTTCTTTGATGTGTCTCTGTCTGGTTTTGGAATCAGGGTGATACTTGCCTCATAGAATGAGTTTGGAAGGGTTCCCTTCTTTTCTATTTCATGAAATAGTTTGAGGAGGATGGGTATTAGTTCTTTGAAAGTCTTGTAGAACTCAGCTGAGAATCCATCTGGTCTTTTCTTGGTTGGCAGACTCTTGATGGCATCTTGTATTTCCTTGCTTGTAATTGATCTGTTTAAGTTGTGTATGTCCTCTTGGTTCAGTTTGAGTAGGTCATATGCCTCTAGAAATTTGTTGATGTCTTCAGGGTGTTCTATTTTACTGGAGTATAAATTTTCAAAATAGTTTCTAATTATCCTCTGTATTTCAGTAGTGTCTGTAGTCATATTTACTTTTTCATCACAAATTTTAGTAATTTGGGTTTTCTCCCTCCTCCTTTTTGTTAGGGTAGCTAAGGGTTTGTCAATTTTGTTTATTTTTTCAAAGAACCAGCTTTTTGTTTTATCAATTTTTTGAATTGTTTCTTATGTTTCAATTTCATTGATTTCAGCCCTAGTTTTGATTATTTCCTGTCTTCTACTTCTTTTGGTGTTAATTTGTTCTTCCTTTTCTAAGGCTTTGAGATGAAGAGTGAATTCATTTATTTGTTGACTTTTATGTCTTCTGATGAATGAGTTTAGTGCTATGAACTTTCCTCTTAGCACTGCCTTCATGGCATCCCAGAGATTTTGATATGTTGTATCGGAGTTATCATTTGCCTCTAAGAATTTTTTTTATCTCTTCCTTGATGTCTTCTGTTATCCATGCATCATTCAATAGCATATTATTTAGTTTCCAGGTGATAGAGTAGTTTCTGTTTTTTAATCTGACATTGATTTGTAATTTTATTCCATTATTTTATTCCATTATCGGATAGGATGCAGGGTAGAATTTCTATATTTTTGTATTTGCTAAGACTGGCTTTGTGACATAACATATGATGTATTTTGGAAAAGGATCCATGTGCAGCTGAGAAAAAAGTGTATTCACTCATTGATGGATAGAACACTCTATATATGTCTGTTAAGTCTAAATTATTGATAGTTTCATTGAGGTCTATGGTTTCTTTATTAAATTTTTGTTTGGAAGATCTATCCAATGGTGAGAGAGAGAGCTATGTTAAAGTCTCCAAGTATTATTGTGTTGTGGTCTATTTGATTCTTGTCTTTGAGAAGGATTTGTTTGACATATGTAGAATGTCATAGATATTTATGATTGTTATGTCTTGTTGATGTATGATTCCCTTAAGAAGTATGAAATGACTTTCTTTATCTCTTTTCACCATATTTGGTTTGAAGTCCACTTTATTTGATATGAGGATGGAAACTCCTGCTTGTTTGCAGGATCCATGTGAGTGATATGTTTTTTTCCCATCCTTTCACTTTCAGTTTGTGGATGTCTTTTCCTCATGAAGACAGCATATTGTTGAATCTTTTTTTTTGATCCAGTCTATCAGTCTATGTCTTTTAATTGGTGCATTTAGGCCATTTACATTCAGGGTTATTATTGAGATATGATTTGTAATCCTGGTCATTTTGGTTTATTTTTGGTTTTTGCCTTGAGTTGTTTTCTCTTTTGAATGGTCTTTCCTTTAATGTAGTTTCTCTTTTTGTAAATTTTCATTGTTGTTATCATTTTCTCCTCGTGGAATATTTTGCCAGGAATGCTGTGTAGTACAGGCTTTCTTGCTGTAAATTCTTTTAACTTTTGTTTTTCATGGAAGGTTTTTATTTTGTCATCAAATCTGAAGTTCAGTTTTGCTCGATATAGGATTCTTGGTTGGCATCCATTGTCTTTCAGTGTTTGGAATATGTTATTCCATGATCTTCTGGTTTTTAGAGTCTGGGTTGAAAAATCTGCTGAGATACAAATTGGTATCCCCTTGTATGTAATCTGGTTCCTCTCTCTTGCAGCCTTTAAAATTCTATCCTTATTCTGTATGTTGGGCATTTTCATTATAATGTGCCTTGGTGTAGATCTGTTGAAATTTTGTATGTTTGGTGTCCTGTAAGCCTCTTGTATTTGATTTTCCATTTCATTTCTCATATTTGGGAAATTTTCTGATATTATTTCATTGAAGAGATTGTGCATTTCTTTGGTTTGAAATTCTGTGCCTTCTTCTATCCCAATAAATCTTAGATTTGGTCTTTTGATGCTGTCCCATATTTCTTGTATGTTCTGTTCATGATTTTTTACCATCTTCACTGTATGGTCAAGTTTATTTTCAAGATTGTATATCTTGCCTTCATTGTCCGAGGTTCTGTCTTCCAGGTGGTGTAGTCTGCTGGTGATGGTTTCTATTGGGTTTTTTATTTGGTTTATTGTTACCTTCATTTAAACTAGTTCTGATTTTTTTTTCATGATCTCTAGCTCTTTTTTAAAGTAATCTTTTGCTACTGTAATTGCTCTCTTATCTCTTTGTTAGAATGATCAATGGTTGCCCTTATTTGCTCTCCTATTTCCTTGTTGGATTGATCAATTTTTGCCTGTAATTTCTCACTTATGTCATTCTTTAATTCACTGATCATTTTAATTATGTACATTCTGAATTCTTTCTCTGATATTTCAACCACTGTACTGTCAATGGATTCTGTTCCAGTGGTATCCAGGTTTATTTGGGGTACCTTCTTCCCTTGTTTTTTATGTTGATTGTGGATCTTCCTTTCTTGAAATACCAATCTGAGATATTGCAGCTTCTATCCTATAATCTTGTATTGACACTCCAGATTACCTATGTCTCACCTTGGAGCTACTTCTGTTCCCCCAGTGGCCCCAGATGGGCACTACTGTCACTAAAGTTGGTGGCGGAGGTAGTGGATGTACCTCTAGAGGCCAGTAGGAGTGGCCTTGGCTGGGCTCCTGAGGTGGCTCCTGAGGGCTGTTTTGCCCCTCTCTTGCACTCCTGCTGGTGAACAGGAACTCTGGAGCCGAACTGGAGGCGGGCCCAGGTGTCACTTAGGCATGGTCAGAAGCAGGAGAGTCTGCGTGCAACCCTTACAGTGAGTGTGAGCTCCCCTGGGGCTGGAGGCTAGCAGGTCTGGTATGCCTTCAGCTGGGCATCCCTGGCATTCCCTAAGGGTGATTTTGGGCCTTTTGTCTCGCCTGACTATAGGAATTCTGGAGCGGAACTGAGGCGGGCCCAGAGCGCACTTGGGTGGGGCCTCTTCACGCTGGGATCTTTGTAGGCGACTCTTACCCTGGGTATGCCTTCCTCTGTGGCTAGCGCTAGCAGCCCCTGGTCTCCTGTTGGCTGGACACCCATGGAGTTTCCTGAGGGTGGATCTGGGCCCTCTGGGTCTCCTGCCGCTCCACAGGCACTCTGAAGCGGAACTGAGGTGGACCCAGGCTGCCCTTGGGTGGGATTGGCTCGTGCTGGTGTCTCTGGAGTGACTCTTGCACTGAATTTGGGCTCCCCAGTGGCTAGAGGTAGCGTCCGTGGTCTCCCTTAGGCTGGACAACTGTGGATGTTCCCCGAATTTGGGCTCCCCAGTGGCTAGCGGGAAGCAGTCCCTGGTCTCCCATTGGCTGGACACCCGTGGAGTTTCCTGAGGGTGGATCTGAGCTCTCTGTGGTTCCTCCCGGTTCACAGGAACTCTGGAGAGGAACTGGAGTGGACCCAAGCCGCCTTTGGGCGGGATTGGCTCCCGCTGGTGTCTCTGGAGTGACTCTTGCCCTGAATTTGGGCTCCACAGTGGCTAGAGGTAGCAGTCCCTGGTCTCCCTTTGGCTGGACAACTGTGGAGGTTCCTGAGGGCAGATCAGGGCCCTCTGTCTGGGCGTTTTTTTTTTTCTTCTTTTTTCTGTGAATATGTCCATTTGCCACTTGGATATCTGCTTAATAGCCATGCGAACTTGGAGGATTTGCAGAGATCATAGAACCTTCTGAGCAAAATACATTTTAAAGGTTATCTTGCCGGTGGCTCATGGGAGCTTAGAATTTCCTCTTCAGCATCAGCACAAAGAAGTTATACAGCTTCTGTTTTATTCCTCCTAATTATGGGGAACTTGGTATCAACCAAGAGAACTCAAGCTATTTTAAGACAACTCTAATCATGAGTTATCTAAATACTGAGTTCTTTTCTTTTCAGATATATAAATGCAAATGAATGTAATGACTTTCTTATCTCAGAAACTTCTTATAAGGATAAAATGTGGTTATTTATATATATATATATATCTCCAAACAGTGCCCTTCCTGAAATGAGACCTACTTAAAAGTATTATTCTTATTACTCAAAGTGTGCTAGATGGATTGATTATTTATACCTTCTGGGTAAGGACTGTAATTAAGCATCCGAATGGCATTATGAATAGAGGTGACATGTGTCACATCTGGGTAATAGGTTTAAGAGCCAGCATGTAACCACCAAGCTCTACTCCTCTTCTATAACCATGAATATTCCAGAAAGAATCTGCTCTAACAGTGTGGATGGATGCCAGAGTGAAGGTGACATATGGCAGAAGCACAGCCTATTTACACGGGCATATTGCATGCATCGGAAATAAATCTTAGAGCCGGGCACGGTGGTGCATGTCTGTAATCTCAGCACTTTGGGAGGCTGAGACAGGAGAATTGTGAGTTCAAAGTCAGCCTCAGCAACAACGAGGCGCCAAGCAACTCAGTGAGACCCTGTCTCTAAATAAAATACAAAGTAGGGCTGGGGATGTGGCTCAGTGATTGAGTACCCCTGAGTTCAATCCTCAGTACCAAAAAAAAAAAAAAAAAAAGAAAGAAAGAAATCTTGATTGTTGTAAGCCACTGAGATATTGGGATCATTTTTCATCACAGTCTAACTTGGGCTTTCCTGACTGGCATATCTTTTCCTAGTTCAGGCCTGAATTAAAAATCATTTTCTTGTAGACTTCTTAGCACTAGGGAGAATCCTCTTTTCCTGATGAGTCTGCAGGGACTTCTTTTTCTGAAGCAGCAGCCACTATTGAAGGTCATGCTTTTTCCTGGACGGACCATGTAATAATTCAAAAGTATTATGGAATAAAGCAAGCATTTTTTGGGTACTTAGAACCTATTAACCTAATGATACTTCTTTTCATGAAAATTCCAAGTTATGATCAATTTAACTTCTTGTAAGTTGAGAATTGTGGATATTTTTCTTGAACTCATTTTTTAACACTTTCCCTTCCTTATTTCTTCTTTAACAAGGCTTTTTAGAATAGTTTTCCCTAATCACCCTTATGAGACTAATACCATGTATACAATGTACATCAATTTGGTTTTGCTCTCTAGTAGACATTTATTTATCATATAGCCAACACAGTATCTCTGTGCCTTATAATTTTAAGAGTAGGATTTTTCACTTCTAAGGCCAGTGTTTGCCCTTAGTGAGAATGGATGCTCTACCTAAAGAGTAGACAGATAAACTAGGAAAGCCAGTTTCTGAATCTTCAGGTGATTGTAGGAAATAGCACTAAGTATGGTCCTAAGCAGATGGGGGATGAAATCAGCAGAATGACATTCTGGATACATCGTTTCCTCTTTATAAATTAGATAATTTTGAGAGCTGGAATACAATGTATGTTGTTTTAGGAAGTCATCATAATTCAGCAATATCAACATTGAGTGGGTTGGAGACAGGATGGATGGTACCACTGAGCAGAATACACAATGACAAAAACAGTCTGTGGCAAGTATTTAATAAGAATTTTTCTGTGTATCTCATCTTTACTTACTTTCTTTCATTTAACTCTTACAGCAAATTTCTGAAGTTCTATTATTATGAAATTTATAGATGAAACAACTTCATCTTAGGGAGATTGAATGTGCAAGAGGCTTAGAGAGGCAGAAAGAATTAGGATCTACCACCAAAGCTGACTTGACCAATTCACTGGAGGCTGACCACTGTCCTCTAGAGTTGAGAAGTAGACTTGTCTGGGGATCAGCTCACTGCTAGCAAGGCAAGGAAGTGAGAAGGACAGGTATTATTATTCTAAGGTTGATTTTGATTTTATTTATTTATTTTTTTAGAAAATTCTGTTTCTCTGTCTTCTGGGTAACTGCATAGTAATTTTATGCAGTGTAGAAAAGCTAGCTCCAAGACTGAGCTCTGAACCTTACTAAAAGTCACATGATATATATATATATATATATATATATATATATATATATATATACATATATATATATATATTAGATACTTTTTATAAAGTAAAATAAACCTGTCATTAGTTGAAAATAAAAATGCATTTTTATTGTCCACAGTGCAGTTGTGCTAGGGAAATGGGATAGGTTGCTGAGAGACCAAAGAAAATACCCAGAGATGGTGTGCAAGGCAGAGTTTACTGAAAAATGCTTACAGGGAAGTTCCAGTGGTGACAGGCTAGATAAATAACATCTCGGTTCTTTATGGTGCTTTGCCAGAAATAGAGCAGCTCTGCCAATCATGACACCTGTCTAGTTGTGGCTGGGTGAACAAATGGCCCCTATCCTCTCCACAGAGCCCTTGATTCCACACTACTCACTGTAGGGAGAGTGGTTTCAGAAGCTAGGCTGCAGAATCAATGACATCATTTACTAGCTTGTTTTGTCCCATCTGTATAACCACACCCTAAGGAACTTGTTACTTAATTCCCACTATATAGGAGAGAAAGCCAGTGTCCTTTGAGATAATATTTATCTGGATATTTCAGCCCAGGCTTGCTCTCATTGCTCCCTTAGCTTGGCTAACTTCTTGGGAATAAAAAGGAGTGATTCAGGGCCATGGTGTTTTACTGTCCTCTTTTTCTTCAAGGATGATATAAAATTTAATACACCTAACTTAATGAATGTCATAGGTTTGCAGCACAGTACACTGTGGAATATTGGTTGTCTGCCCTTGTGATTGCAAGGCTGAGTGGGAGCTGTGGTTCACTGCCACTGCCCAGCATCATGAGAGAGCACAGAACTACATATTGCAAATCCTGAGAAAGATCTAAATTAAAAAGTTGATGTTTCTAATAAATATATATGGCTTTTGCACCATTTTAAACATTGTAGGTTAAACCATCACCAGCTGGTGACTGTATTACTTTTACAATGTGCATGACTTGTCTGTTTGTAAGCAGTCCCATAAATTTCTCTCCAACCCACTTTATCAGTAGGGAAGTAACATTGGATTAGCCTCTGTCTATGTCACCACACTGCTTTCAGCTACTGGTATGTGATTTTTCCCATTCCAGGCTTGTCCTTAGAGTTATGCTATCCCAATGTTTATATCCCATAATTTTAGTCTGTTTTGTTCACCTTTGTATCCTCAACATTTATAATAGTTCTTGACATATAGAAAAGACTACATGAAGTCTTGCTGAATGAATAGATGGATGACAGATCTATAGAAGACTATGTAGATTCCTACCTTTACCATGGGAGTTCCTATTTATAAATGCAGCCAGCCACACACCTGTAATTCCAGTGGCTAGGGAGGCTGAGGTAGGAGGATAGCAAGTTCGAGGCCAGCCTTAGCAATTTAGCAAGGCTCTAAGCAATTTAGTGAGACCCTGTCTCAAAATTTAAAAAAAAAATTAAAAGAGCCGAGGATGGGGCTCAGTGATAAAGCACCTTAGGTTCAATCCCTGGTACCAAAAAAAAAAAAAAAAAAGAAAGTATAACTTCAATGATACATTGTTGAATGGCCATTTTGTCTTATTTCTCCAGTGAAATGAATCATGAGCTTTGGCTATGCATGCCTTTTTTTGGTTCTGCTTTAAGGTGAACCACAAGCCCAGTGTTAGTAAAGATGTCTAAAAGCTGATAAAACATTTAATAGTAAAGTGTTAACAGTTGAGAGAGATGTCAATAGAATTTCTGGAAAACAAAAACTTTATGAAGACATGTTGTGGATAAAACACCTGGAAAGATCCACAGAAATGCTATGTGAAAGGTGATTTTCCTAGAGACCTTCCAGTGTGGTGGAGTCAGCTGTCTCATGGGCCTGCAGTCATGTTCATCTATTCCCAAGTCTGAGCTCAGAGATGTCATGTTGGTAGCTTGAAAATGGCTTTGCTGGGAGTACAAATCAGAGTTCCTCTTACCCAATTACAAGTTGCTAAGCATTTTTCCAGCATATCATTATAAAGAAACACATAGAAAATCCAAGCTTCAGGTAATGTGGTACAAACTGCAATAGTGAAGGGTGGGGCTCAAAATAGGGAGCAGGGTAATAAAGTTCTCAACCAGCTCTGCCAATCAGTCCTCATTCCTTTTCCCCCTATTTCTGCACACCGCTCAGTATTTGCCTCAATGTAAGACCCGAGGGATCTCTTTGAAAGTGGTTCTCAGAGCTTAACTTGCATCAGAATCACATGGAGCCTTGTTACAACACAGATTTTTGGTCATCATTTCTAGGTACTGATTTAGTATTTCTGTACTGTCTGAAAAAATTTATAACTCTAAAGTGTTCCATATGATACTGCTGCCAGTGGTCTGGAGGCCACACATTGAGAACCACTGTTTTAAGCAAGTAAAGGAGGTCTTAGGATGGATGTTGGCATTGCAGGGTGAAGTGATTCTCATTTTGACATTGGGGTGGTAGCGGGCCATCTATCAACTAGCTTTCTGCTTCTGGATTTGAAGTTATAATCTCCTTCCATTAGCAACAGCCTAATATATCTTTACCACTCAGCTGGGAAAAAACAAAGCAATTCAATAGCTTCCTAGAATAATCAATCTGAACTTTATGTATCAATCATTATGTATGGCCAATATAACATCTACTTGTTATTTTTCAACTTTTCAATCAATCCACAGTCAAAACGTGGATAATGTAATTATATCAAGAAACAAAACGTGCTATTAATGTTAACAACATAGAAATGGAGAAAAGAACAGAAATTGGGGAGATCAAAATTGGAAAGACAGATGTAAAAGAAAAAATAATAACAAATATTTTATATAGTGAATATCTGAGTTATGTTTGAAGTTGATATAAACATATATAGAATGTTATGTATATTATTCAATTTTATCAAGGCCACCAATAGAACAACTGGACATTTTTATCTCTCAAAAAGTGAAATGAGGAAGGATAAAGTATCATAAAGAAAAAAATCCTTCTCATTATTATTAATGCTGAGCAATAGAGTTTAATGAAAGTAGGTAAAGAAAAGAATGGAGAAATAAGCATATTATTTAGTGTTTTAGAGGCAACTACATGAAGGCAGATACAGCTAAGAATATTGACCTCTGAGGGGTGGAATTGTTGGCATGGAATTTGGAGAGAATTCTAGTGCTTTTTATCATAAAATCTGTGCTGTCTTATATTCAAATTGATATATGAATGTGTGGTTCTTTTAAAAAACTCATTTACAATAAGGTGGCTTCTTTTTGGTATGGACAGTCTCTAGTATCTGTAGTTTATAGCTTAGTTCAAACATGCAAAATGAATATACATGACTTGATATAGGAATGTTGGCAGAAAATATGGTATACTTTGTAAATAAAATCCTGTCTTTCTCACAGAAGATCACCTGAGGTGAAATTACTACCTGCTGACTGATAATTGACTGAGCAACTTCATTTTTCATCTAGCTCTTTGGGTATCTTAGGAGAGTACCAGTAATAATACAAGTAAATCAAAAGAATGCTGATTGCTTCTTTGTCAGTGGCTTCTAATAGACATAAAACCAGACTGCATATGAGCATTAAACACTCAGATAAGCACTCTACAGCTGTTTAAAAACAGAACCCCACATATTGACAGCTTGGGGCATGTCAGTAATCTGCTGCCCTGTGATTTGAGTTTAGTCTGATGATTTTCCAGTTGTAAAGTGGTGAATTCATTCAATATTATTTGTCTTTCATTGGGCAAGTCATTTTTTTAATTAAAACTTTTGAGTGAGGTTTAAAAAACTATGAAAATGGAATTCTACATGAAATTATATCAAATTGCTTTTCAGTTGACTGAATTTTTTATAACATTTATTATTAATGAAAAAAATCAGCCAGCTTTCATTGTTAAGTACAGAATTTCTAATATATATGTGTGATTTAATGTCCCTTTTATTCCAGAAAATGTAGTTATTCATCAACTTCATGTGCAGTTATGGTCACGAATGAGTCATATCACAATATCTTTAATTGTCAAGACCCTGATGCATTCATAATGATTGTTGTTTGCATAGGTAGTTGTCATTTAGCATGTATGACAACTTACAGTAAAGATAATGGAGAAAAAGTTTTCTAGGAACTAAGATAGTTGGGAGAGTAAATGTTGGAAGTATGTATGTTGTTTTTTTCTGTTACTAAGGGTAAGACATAGAGATATAGGTTGGCAATCTGATGTACATTATTAGTGATTATTCCTGAAACTGTAAGAATGACTTTTTCAAAAAGTAGAAAGCCACACACATTGTGTTATTTTGTCAATAGTAGATGGCTGCAGTAGAATAACTCTTAATTTTATGGAGTAAAATGAAAAAGAGAAACAATTGATGGGAAAATTTTAAAAACAAAAATAATGTTATCTAGAAAACTGAATGAGGATTTTTATTTTCACAGTTATAATTACTTTAGTGTTTCACTCTAGGAAATGTTTCTGATTTTTGTTAGAATTAAATGTGTGTGTATAAATCTAAAAATCATAGAATCACTGCACTTGATAAAGCAATATTCTGTATTAGTTCTCAGTACTCTCAATTTAATGCTTCTTGTTAAGTCCACTTAACAAGAACAATCCACTTTTTTTAAAAATAATTTTTTAGTCATAGATGGACACAATGTTTTTATTTTATTTATTTATTTTTATGTGGTGATGAAGACCAAACCCAGTGCCTCACATGTGTGAGGCAAGTGCTCTACCACTGAGCCACAACTCCAGCCCCAACAATCTACTTTTTGTCTCCAGAAATGCTTCTTCCAAGCTTGAGAAAATGCTTTCAAAAGGATCTGGGAAAGATGAGGATATTGAACACTTGGTATAAAGTGGTTTGGTAACACAGTAACAGAAAACTAGTATTAGTAACTTTTTGGACTAGGTTTGTGAATGGTCTTTCACAAGACCTTTGTTTTCAATTTGCAAAATGTTTAGATATAGTAGATGATTTCAGAGGATTCTTTTGATACTAAATTTTAGGTGTTATCAAGAAATTAGATAGTTGTGTTAGTAAAGATGATTCTGATATAAATGCATTCTGATTACCAGTGGAGGCTACAGAACTGTGCTTGACTTACCTCAGTCTGGCTTGTCGTTTCACAGAGGACAAACATGGTTACTGAGGACAAACATGGTTATTGCCTTTGCTGGTAGTCCATTCCTGCACTGGTTAAAGCTCGCTGCATAGTTGATAATTGTTGTTTAGTCAGTATACCTTCAAATCCTCTGGGGTACATTAGAAACCTGTGGGATCATTATGTTGTATGTTTTCTGTAATACTATGGAATTCACAGGCCATGAGGAAAAAGAAAGAGCTCACCCTTTAGTTCCTGGAGTTTTAAGAATAATTAAGATTTTGATTTGCCATATTATTTCATGGTAATTAAGGGAAGGTCTGATAGGTTTTCAGGAAGAAAATAAGTATTGACCAGTGCAGTTTCACCTGGGGGGTCCCTGGGGTTGCGTCACACACTTTCAGATCTTGGTTTAGTTCGATGAGTGTGTGGACAAATACCAGCACTGTGACTACTAAGAAAATGATGTGTAAGAAACTGGTGAAAACCAAATTATGCAGGGAAGATTATTCTTGCATCTCTGAATTCCTACTTTCCATTATCACCCCATCTTGGTATTTCCAGAGCAAAGATCCTCCTCCTCCTTTTCTCTCTCTGTTCTTAATTTGTAATTCCACTGGCTCATTTCATTCCCCAGAAATAAATGAGTATATGTACCCTTCAAAATAGGGCAACTATATTCAACCATTCTTTTGACCTTTATCTTATTAAAAAAATAATTGGGGATGGATGCAAACCTCCAAAGAGATCTGCTTTAAAAAATACATATAATGGCTGTAAAGAAGGGAAGATTCATAATAGCAAATATAAGTTATGAATCAACAAGGCAGAAGGTGACTTCTAGTGAGAGCAGACCAGAAATTAGATTTGCCCTGACACAGCAAGAATGCCATCAAAATGTGCAGTGGCATTTGTATATGTCATAAAGGTGATTATTCTGTGTCTAAGCTCTGGAGAGGTTAGACCTCAGATGCTGTCTTTCAGATTAATAAAATTGGTATTGACAGCAGATAGCCCAGGTTCTAAAGGAACCCAAATGTTTAAGTGTCCAGGAGATTGAGTTTTGAGACAAGATTACAGGGACAGGCAATACAATTATGATGCACAGATTCACTGTGAATGAATAGGAAGGAGAGTGTTATGTGAGAGTAGTTTAATATGAAGGGTAATGGTATGTACCATAATATGCAAACCATAAACAGTTAAGATATCAAACTTAACAGACTTAGTTATGTTTAAAGGTGAATATAAAAGGATAATTTTGCAGAACCAAAAGAGGGTGCTGTGTCTCTGCCTCTGCATCTTCTTATTTATTGATTCAATCTGAACACGTCAGAGTAAAGGCTAATACAAATGCATTTAATGTAATAAAAATGCGTTGGCAGCTAGAGTTAAAATTAAGACTATATCAAAAACAATTTCATGAAAGCAGAACCAAGCTGGAGGCCCAATATTACCTGATCTCAAAGATTATTATAAAGTTGCAATAACCCAAATAATTTGTTGACATGTGGGTAGACATAGATCTGTGAAACAGAATTGAGAGGCATAGATTTGTCAATTGATTTTCATCAAAGGTGACAAGGCAATTAAATAGGGATGGGAGAGCTTTATTAAAAATGGTGTTAAAACAATGTGAAATCCCAGTGGAATAAAATGAATATAAATGCTAGCCTCATACAATACACAATTGATGAAACCAAATAAATGATAGACAAAAATGTAAAAATAAAAATTAGAAATCTTCTAGAAAGAAACATACAAGGAAATCTTCTTACTTTGTAATAGGCAAATAATTTTTAGAGAGTACAAAAACATTATTTCTATAAGAAATAATGATAAATAATATATATGAAAACCTCCTTTTCTAATGACATCATCAAAAAATTAAAAATGCAATCCACAGACTAGGAGAAAACTTTTGGAATACACATACTTCTAAGGATTTGTATCCAGAATACATAAGGGACACTTGAAATTCAATAATATGAAGTGACTTAAATGACCCAATTAAAAAATGGGGAGAAGATTTGAACAGACAATTCATAAAAAGAGATATACAATTGTCCAGTCAATACATAAAACAATGTTCAACATCATTAGTCATCAGTAAAATGCAAATAAAAACTACAATGAAATACCAGTACACACGACTAGATGCCTGCAATTAAAACAACTGAAAGTACTAAATAATTGTAGGAGTGTGGAAACAAGTAGAACTTTGCTACATTGCTTTCTGAAATTTAAAATGTTAAATTCCTTTTTAAAAAGTTGAAATATTCTTTTAATGTTAAATATATACATATTATTTGACCCACCAATCCCACTATATTAGTATTTACCAAAGAGAAAGAAAAATAAATGTCCTTACAAATAACTTGCATGTATACACACACACATACACACACACACACCCACACACACAGATATATAAAACAGTTGTTTTAGCAGCTTTTTCATTGCTGTAACCAAAACACTTGACAACAACAACTCAGAGGAGGAAAAGTTTATTTGGGGCTCATGGTTTCAGAGCTTAGTCTGTAGATGGTTCACTCCATTGCTCTGGGTCCAAGATGAGGCAGCACATCTTGGGGTAAGGGCCCAGCAGAAGAAATAGGTCAGCTCATGGCAGGGTCAGGAAGCAGGGGTGGGGGGTAGGGGGTAGGTTCCCAGGAAGACAGGGAAGATGCATGCTTTAGGGCACACTCCCAGTGACCCACCCCCTCCAGCCATGTCCTAACTGCCTATAGTTATCACTCAGTCATTTCATTCAAACAAGGATGAACTGATCAGGTTACAACTCTCATAATCAAATCACTTCACTTCTGAATATTTCTGCATTAACAGGAGTTTTGGGGGGACACATTATCTCCAAATGATAACAGCAGCTTTATTCATAATTTCCCTGAATTTAAAATGTCCAGGTTTCAATCAACAGGAAAATAAACTGTAATATACCTACAAAATAGGATATTATTCAATAGTAAAAGGAAGAATCTATTGGTATACACAATAATGTGGATGCATCCGAGATTACTCTGATAGTTAATTTTATGTGCCAACTTAGCTGGACCTTAATGCCCAGATATTTGGTCAAATATTACTCTGGATGTTTTTCTAAGGATATTTTTAAAAAAATGAGATTAACATTTAAATTTGTGGACTGTGAGAAAAGCAGATTGTCCTCCATAATGTGAGTGGGCCTCATCTAGTTAGAGGCCTTTATAGAACAAAGACTGATCTTTTAAGCAGGAAGGAAGTTACCAGTAGATGGGCTTAGGACATGAACTCTTAACCTCCTCTTTTCCCTGGGTGTCCAGCTTGCTTTTCCATCCTGCAGAGTTTGATTTTCCAGCCTCTAGTAATGTAAGAGCCAATTCAATAAATCTCTGTCTTTATATACACACCCTGTTGATTCTGTTTCTCTGGAGAACCTAATAGAATTATGCTGAGCAAGAGACTATACACAAAAGCATACATACTGTATAATTCTATTTATATGAACCTGTAGAAAAGACAAATTTAATCTACAGTGACAGGAAACAAATTAAAGGTATCCTGGGGCTGGAACTTGGGGAGAATTGAATGGAATGGGACACCAGGGGACATTTGGGAAATATTCTATATTTTGATAGAGGTGGTTCCATAGGTGTAAAAACTTGTCAGCAGTCATCAAAACATACACTTGAAGTGGGTACATTTATTGTATATAAATTATAACTATGCAAGGTTGATTTTAAAAACATAAAGCTTATAAATATTGCATGTAAGGAGAAAGGGGAATTTTTGCACAGGTTTGGGGTCATTTTGCTGGGAAGCAATTGAAGGCATTTTTAGATGGTGAAACATGTAGGACAAGATCTTTTTCATGTCATTAGAACATCAAGGCACCAGAATTTATCTAGAGCTTGAAGTCTAGTAATGGAGAAAACATCCACAAGTTTGGCCCATGGATGTGGTAGAAAAGCACTGGGGTCACTGAAGCACTGAAATCAAGTAGGGGCAACTTTACAGTAGATGCATTCTGGACAGAATTTCCAGAATGACTGCAGAGACCATTGGTAGAGAATTTAGGTTGTCCAGAAAAAGAACTAGTTTATCAAGGAATTCAGATCTAATCCATGATCTAACACCAGACCATGGGCCCATAGGGAACTTTTAAAAACAATACCTAGCCAGGCATGGCAGTGCACACCTGTAATACCAGCACTTTGGGAGGCTGAGACAGGAGAATTAAGAGTTCAAAGCCAGGCTCAGCAACAGCGAGGTGCTAAGCAACTCAGTGAGACCCTGTCTCTACATAAAACACAAAAATAGGGCTGGGGATGTGGCTCAGTGTTCGAGTAGCCCTGAGTTCAATCCCTGGCACCCTCACACCACCAAAAACAAAAACAAACAAAAAATCCAACAACCTAATGATTCTAGATCTTGGCTGTGCCCTAAAAATCTATTTTTTTCCCCAAATGTTTTTCTGGTGATTCTGTTGAGCCATCAGGCTTGAGGAACAGTTTTTAGACAATTAGTAAAGTGAAGAAGCAGTTGCTGATGGCAGGCAACAGGTGACAAGGGAACAAACGATGCCCCCTCACTTCCCATTCAGGCTCTTCAATGAGACTGACCTATTTTCTTAAACTTGAATAAGGGAGGCTTCATAAAATGCAGTGAATAAAAACTCTCTGTGGTTGTATTGTGTTTTTGCCTGACTTAATTAGGAACTGTAGAGTTTATCTGGGGATGCTCTGCTGATTAAGTCATTATTTACTTCATGTGGTACAATTGCAGGTGGAACTCAAATAGGTAGATTTAAGAAATATTCACGATATTAAATGACCAATTCCAAGATTCTCATGAGTTGATTTTATTAAAATATAAAAGGCCCATTTGCCAGATACTTTTTCACTGACTAAAAAAATATGAGCTTAAAAATATAAAGGCATTCTTAATAGATGTTCATCTATTTGAGCACCTGTACATAATTAAAATTTAGCAGGAGCAATTATGTTATCAAACATTGGTAAGCTAAATGCAAACCTGAGAACTTGTCACATTTGGGATGACAAATGATAAGATCAACATACTTTCTGACCTCCATCTCCATGGAAAATGATTTTAAAAAGATAAATTAGACTAAGAGGAATATAGTGACAATATTCTGGTTAAAGAACATAGCCATGTTATATACCTAGATTGAATGAAAGCAGTTTTAAAATCCTTGAATATAATTGACTTTACATCTTTGCAGAGTGAAGACTAAAATATCCTTAACATCAGGAAATAGATTTTAAAGAGGACTAAACTCTTTTATCTATAATTTAGGAAATTTCCCTTTTTGTAATTGTAGCTTTAAATTTCAGCCTCTAAAGTCTGGGAAGTACTTTAAAAGATGAAATTTGGTTTATAAATGTATTTCTATAAAACTACTGAGGCCTGGAAACTGCTCGTGAAAGGATTATGTCAGAGTTAATTTTGGATTTTGTTATAGACATTCAAATACTCAGTATCCATGGAGCATATAATATCCCAGCATTCCGAAGTACAGAATAAATAGAAAATCTTATCTGACTTTGAGGGAATATTATTGGTGTCTTTTCTACTTCCTGCATCTTCTTTCTTTAGTAAGGCTTATACAGGCAAATACAGCCTCTACTTTAATCCACTTGTGGTAAGAAACTCAGCTGCCTCACAATGCTCTGTTTCATTGCTGGAAATCCTCAAGAAGCAAAAGTTCTTCCTTGATGTCCAACATTTCTTTAAATTCCACAAATTGTCTCTACTTAAGTCTTATGAAATACCACAGGAAGCCTACAGTTCTGCATTTTATCCCACATATCTGAAAAAGCATCCTGTTTCCCATGAAGTCTCTTTTCCCTTGGCTGCAAATTTCCTGCTCCTCATCAATTTATGGAATTTTTTTCCACAACTACAACATAAAATTCTTAGTGTGGCAAGGGCCCCGATCATCTGGCTCCTGTTTACTTTCTTTCTTTCTTTTTTTTCCCTGTCATTCTCTGATACCTCTTCAATGTACCAACCAGGCCAAGCTACCCATGGTTTGCCAAAAGCAACTTGCTCATTCCCACTGGTGTATTCTGATGTATACTTTTTCCTACTCAGCGATTTCTATCATTTTGTAGATGATATGCTAAAACCATGAATGCTAGAGCTGAGCTATTTGGGCTACATGGATTATCTGCCTCTAACCCCAAAAGTACAGGTTTATTCTTTCTAATGTATTCCCTCTTTGGCACCCTCAACTCTACTTTTTCTTTGTTCCCTCCTTGAACTTCTGGTTCTTGGCCTTTGACATATGCATCATCACTTGCTCAGGAAGTCCCCCTTGAACCCTTCAGAGGAGGAAAGTTTTCCCTTATGCCCTGGGGATACCTTTGCTCAAGGTGGATTTATTCACACATTGCTTTTCCTGAGATTGTAAACTTCTTGAAGGCACTGATTGCATCCTTGCTGTGGGTATTCCTGAGTTGCACACAGTAGGTGTGTAACACATATCTGCTGAATGCATGGATTCATATCTCTGACCCAAATATCAGAACAGCTGGAACCCACAGGTCCCCTGACAATAATTACAATATATCATGAATATGGCGTAAATGTAAATGAAAACACATGATCCCTTTTCAAGTGTCGGGTTTGTTTCTTTGTCACTAAAAGTTCATGGGTGCTAGAGCTGAGCTATTTTCGCTGCATGGATCATCTTCCTCTGGCCCCCAAGTACAGATTTAGTCTTTGTAATTTATGGCCTCTTTGGAACCTTCCACTCTACTTTTTCTTTGTTCTGGTGCTCAGCCTTTGACATATTTCTGACCTCCATCCTTGTTGTCTTTACCATGCCAAATGCTGGCATTTTTCTCCTGGTTCTAATTATGACCTAATTAGTTCTGTCTTCTGTTTCTGTTCATGTTTCAGCACTTGATGTTTTCCTCTCAGGCCATGTGGATATTATGCCTCAGTCAGTGCTGGGCATAAAAGTGGCAGCATATACAGTGAGTATAAGCAAAGAACTGGGATAAGGATGCCTGGAAATCATAACTGAGAGGAATAAGGGTTCTAGAATCAGGTACTCAATCTGCAGGTTAGCACCAGTGCACTGGACAAAAGCAGGTAGACGGGACATGCACATATCCTCAGAATCAGAGCACCTAGCAGGGGAAAAACCCAAGAAAAACGATACATCTGAAGCCAGAACAGCATACAAGTCCTAAGACTTACAATGAAATTGGTGGAAGCCCAAGCACATAACTACTTACTAATCCTTTGCTTGTGAGAGGCAGGTGCTGTCCTGTTTGCTTCACACTGAGGGATGAACACAGGAATTCCAACCCCTGCTCACTAGTCACTTATGGCTGAGTTAAGGAACACATTAAAAATAAACAAAGATACTTTATGAGAAAAGTTGTGTTGGGGCATTACAGGATGCTATGGGAACACAAAGCAGGACACTTAGACTGCTAGTCCTACTCTGTTTAAGTGCTCTGGCCAGGCATTCTGGATTTGCTTCTTTCTCCAAAACCTCAAGTCTCAGGCTTTTTGTTTCCTGTGACCACCTTGATGTCCCCCTACTTCTGGATCCCCACAATCCTCCTTTAGCCATTTGAGCCTCAGACTGCAGTATTGGACCAAGTAACAGCACTGCTATTCTCTCTACTACTTAGTGATTCTGTTATTTATTTCACGTTCACTCCCTAATGCATCACCTGAGTGGCTGCTCCAGTCCTGTCCCTTCCAATCAACCTCAAATCTCTTTACTCTGAGCACTTGACCTTGTCTCTGATTTTCTTGAATAGATTGAGGTCATTGAATGAGAACTCCTTCATTCTTCCACCTCTTACTACCTGTCAAAACACCATCTCTGCTGCCTCTAGTTATTCCTTCACTTTTACCGGTCCTCCTTTCTTTCTTTCTGACTTGGATAAAAAGGCAACCTGCTTCCCTTATAATGCTGACATCTCTTCCTGTGCTTTTAGCCACTCTACTTTTTCTTTCCTGGAAACTCCTTTAGTTTTCTCTTTCCCTCTTTGGCATTTTCAGTTGCTTCCTCCCTGTCCTCTTCTTTCCTGGTAACAGAATGCATGCACAGATGCTAGACCTGATTTAAAAAGACATTTCCACATTAAATTTTCTTTTGTCTTTTGAAGTACTGCTTCCTTACTTTTCTGCATATTTTTGCAAGTGGAAGCATTTTCTGTTTACTCAGTAATAGGTTGATAACTTTAAAAAGGGGACATCAGTTTGTATGTCTCTGTTGTCCATATTTCTTCACAGATTTAGTCCGCTTTTCTTCAATTCAGATTATTATTGTCAGTCTTTTTAAAAAAATTTAAAACCTTTTATTTTATTTATTTGTGTATTTTGTATGTAGTGCTGAAGATCGAACCCAGTGCCTCACATGTGCGAGGCAAGCGCTCTACCACTGGGCCACAATCCCAGCCCCTTATTATCAGTCTTAGTGATGGTATTTTCATCAGCTTCTTTTACTGATTTTTCTTCCTGGCAAATGTTTGCAGGCAATTATTAAATCCCTTGGTTGAATATGCATATGCCCAGGCTACCTGTATTCAAATCCTAGCCACATAAGGTGGGCAAACACTCAACCAACCCAAACCTCAGGTTCCTTGCTTGTAAAGTTAGGAACAATACCTACCTATCTGGGTAGCTGTAATTATTAAATAAATAACAACACTTTAAAAGAGCTAGCAATATGCCTAGTCAAAAGAAATCATTTGATAAAAATTTCAGACATATTTTTTTACCCAATCCCTTTCCTAGTATCTATAATTGTCAGTAATTTCTGTTTAGATCAAGTTGCTAATATTGTGTTGCACATGATGAGCTGCCAGGTATAGAGATGGTCAATTGGAATGAGCCAAACTGAAAGTAACAATTAAGGTTTTACTCATGTGTTGGGATAGGTCAGGCAAGAGGCAGAAAAGAGAGGCCTTGGTCCATCGCTATAGTATCCATTTTCCTCAAGGAACAACATAGGGTGAGGCTGAAATGGACACATAACAAACAAGGAGAAATCATCTCACTGCCAAGGAGCCCTGAACAAAAGGCTCTGGTGTGGTCTCTTCACCCTAATCCGCATATCCATCAGCCCATTATCTCACAATGTTATGTTTGCTTTTTCTTTTTTTGTGAAGACTTTTAAGATCTATGAATCTCTTGGTTTAATGCATATGCCCAGGCTACCTGTATTCAAATCTAAGCCATGTAAGGTGGGTAAGCACTCAACCAACTCAAACCTCAGGTTCCTATGATTTGTTCCTGGCAAATTTCAAGTATGCAGTATAGTATGGTTAACTCTCATTACCACACTGTCCATGAGCTCTTCAGAACTTATTCATCTTGCATAACTGGAACTTTATACCCATGGACCCACATCTCTCCTCCCAGACCCTGGAGAGCACTAGTGCTTTTCTCTGTTTCTGTAAGATTCCAATAGATAATACGAAAAAAGAGCGGAACATCACTACTCATCATGGAGTTGCAAATCAAACCCACAATGAGGTACCACCTCACACCAGTTATAATGGCCATCTTAAAAGACAAAATATAATAAGGGTTACAGAGGAAGTAAAGAACCCTGTACACCTTCGATGAGAATGTAAAATTGTACAGCTAATATGGAAAACAGTAGGGAACTACCTCAAAAAGTTAAAAATAAAACTGTCATACAATTCAGCAATCTCCCTCCCTAGAATCCAAAGGAAATCGAATCATTGTGTTGAAGAGATACCTGCACTCCCATATTCATTACATAATTACAATAGCCGAGATAAGAAAACAAACTAAAAGTCTGATGATGAATGAATGCATAAAGAAACTGAGGTATAAAACACAGTGGAATACCCTGTAGCTTTTTAAAAGAAGGGAATCTTGCCATTTGTGGCAATGTGGTTGAAACTGGAGGACAATGTGTTTTGGGAAATAAGTCAGTCACAGAGGGACAAACTACTTCTATATCTTATATGTGGAATCTGAAGTGGGCTCCAATACCTCTGTGAACCCCAGGTACCAGGGCAGGGTAAGGGTGAAGGGCTAGAGTGGAGAAGTACTGGGTCAGAGTGGAAAAAATCTCCTTAGCCAAGGTTCTCTCCCTTTAACCCTATCATAAGAGCATGGGGATTAGGGACGCAAATATGTGTGTGAACCCAGCTAGGAATGTAGGCAAAACACCCCCTACCCCGTTCTTGATGGCACCTCCTTCCAGAACAGTGCAATGAAAGAGCAAGTAAGGTCTTAAAGTCAGATCAGTTAAAAGAGTATTTGAAAATTGGTCAATTGGAATGAGCCAAACTGAAAGTAACAATTAAGGTTTAATCTTAATTAAAAGTATAGTCAACGATTTAAAAAGAATCTTATAAGAAAGCTGACTTATATACAAAACAGATATTTTCTGTTTCCCAGACATAAATTATTTGCATCTGGGCAAAAACCTTCAAGTTAACTTTAGCCACTCAGACTTGTGAATTATTCAGACAATAAAAAATCAAGTCTAGCACTACGCTTGAAATAACAAAACAAAAACAAATCAAGTAATCTCTTTTGCCTGTTTCCAATTTTCAGATACTTTGACATATTATGAAATGTAGTTATTCTGACTTACCTCTCAGGGTTGTATTAAATATTGCATGATAAACTCTTAAGAAATTAGATAGTGATTACTCAAATGCCATGTGCTTATTGACATCAGATAGTCAACATTCCTCCTCTATAGCCTTTGTATTCTGCCTCCTCTTATCAATGGAAATGTTAGAAGGGACAATCAATAATTCATTTAATTAGCCTATTTTTCCCCCTGATATTTTGCCCAAATAGTCATCCCTTATTTCTTGAAACTTTCCCCTTTGGTTTCTTTCTCCTCACTCTACAGTTTCTCACTAAACCGTTTTTCCTGACTTTTCTTCTATTAGCTTTTAAATGTGAACACCCATGAAATGCTTCAGATTTCCTTATGCTTCTTTACCTAATTCTCTTCATATTTTAATATCTTTTCCCCCCTAACATAGCACGTTTTCAATTACATTTGAGACATTTCCACCTATGCGTTTCATCTCTATTTTACACTAAACCCTTCTATTTTTTGACAATACTTTCTGACCTCAGAATTAATTCTTGTTTAATTTTTGAAAAGAAACAATATTCTAACATTTGGGCTTGACAATATTCACTGTAACTTTTGACTTATTCCTCTTTATTCCTTATATTTTTAATCAACAGCTCAAGGATACTGACTTTTGCCTTAAAATATCTCTCACATTGTGTAGACTGCTACTTTGGTGGCACCAAATGAATTATGTCTACAATATTCATGCTTTTGTAGTCCAGTGATGTAACTTTGTAAAATCAAAATTCTAGATGATAAGGATATTAAAACTAGTAATTGCAATACAGTGGGCTAAGGCAGAGCAATTAAAGGTGCTGCACAGAGAAAGTGAAGTCAATCTTGGTAAATGAGGGAGGGATAGGAAAGGCTTACTGGGAAAAAGACAACAGAATCTGAGGGGGAATAGGGACCAGCAAGAGAGGGAAATAAAACAGACTTTATGTGCAAGAGTCTAGGGACTAGAGAAAGCAGAAGGGTTTTGAATCACCGAAGAAAATGTTTTTTAGAATAGTTTTGCAAAAATGGCAAACACACATACATACACAGCCATAGATACAGAAAATTATATGAAGTTTTATTTAAATAATCAAAAGTGATGGTTATGTCTATTGGCTTGTTAAACCTGCATAATTGCTACTTTGTATCCTCTGACCTATATCTCCCCATTTCTTCTCTTGTACCTCCTCACAGCTGGTAACCAGTATTTTATTCTCTTTCTCTGTATATTGGACTTTCCCCACCCCTATATTTCACACATAAGATAGGTCATACAGTATTTTATTAGAAAATTTTCACTTAGCCTAATGTTCTCCATGTGCATGGCTTACTTCAATAAACACAGAAATTTTTTTTTTTTTAAAATGTGATGTTTAGGGAGAAAGTTGGAGAATTGTTATTGTTTTGTTCTCTGCTACAACTTCGTGCTTACCCTGCTTTGTCCATTTCAGAAGAATGGCTAATTCATTCAGAAAGGCCCCAAACTACAGAGAGTGCTTGGTGATTGGTATCCTGAGATAAAAAGACCAGGACTTGGCATCCAGTCATAAGAAGGTACATCATAGGTGAGTTTAGTATTGTGCTAAGTACTGTCTGGTCCCTGAGTGGACTGGATTGTCTTTAGGACACTGGTCCATGATGGTACTGA
>CM053404.1:57469426-57505186 GCA_028644305.1 Xerus rutilus
GACATACCAAATTTACCTGTCCCCTGAGTAAAGGACTTCTAAGCTATTTCTAGTTCTTAAATGTTAAAAACAATGCAGCAAAGAACATATTTATATATCCTGTATAGGTTCTATGTTAAAAAATCTCTGAGAATGTTACCAGAAATGAAATAGCTAGATCATGGGTATGTTCATTTGCATTTTTTTTTATTTTACTAAGTTATTCTCCAACTCACAATAGAATTGAACCATTTTAGAGTCCCACAGTCATTATAGCACAATTTCTATATTTTCTTGCCAGTACTTTCTGGGGTCAAATGTTATTTTTATTTTTTGCCAATGTAAAAAATGAAAACTGTTCTCTTGTTATTGTTTAAATATTCCTCCTTTAATGACAGAGAGGTTGAATGTATTTTCAAAGGTTTACTAGGTATTTCTCTTCTTTGGGAATTAGCAATTTTATCTTTTGCCTTTTGTCCTTTATGCTTTGATTTCTCTTCAGAATAAGGCAACGTTCTGTTTACATAGAGGCAATAAATAAATATTTATTGAATTCAATTAGCAGAGTGTGGAAAATGTCATATTAGTTTTTGAAGAGATTCTTTCTCCTTCCTGTTTCTTTGTGCTGTTTTCATAATCCTAATATGACAAGGTTTGGGTCGCAGGATGGTTGAATGTGGGAGCCTGTGCTTTGGAGTCAGGTAGATTTGGGTTTGAATCCTGGCTCTTCCCTGAAATCACTGTGTAATCTTGGGAAATTTACTCAGACTTTCTGAAACTGCGATACTAATTAATAACTCATAAAGCTCCAGCTATTAGCTGGAGAAAATAAGTGTAAATCACTTAGCACAGTGACTGTCACCTAGAAGATGCTAATAGGTGTTAGTTATTTTTTTGCACCCTTCATCCCAAACTGTACATGAAAATAAACATTGTTTTGATTGATGAGATGTCTGGTAATCTTTCTCATTGAATGTTATATAGAAGTTCCACTGAGTATCTGGTGGGCCATTTTGGTTACCTTTTCAAGGAGATCTAACAAGAAAAATTTACAGGAAGAAATGTTTCGCTCACATTAGGGATTCTGTCCGTGATCTACTAATTTGAGTCCGGAGGTGAAGCAGAACAGCACAGAAGAAGAATGTGGCAGAGAAAAGCTGCTCAGTTGACAAACAGGAAGCAGAGAGGGCAAAGAAAGAGCCAGGGAATAAGATACAATGCCCAAGGGTCCAGTGAGATGACTCCACTCCTCTAGCCCATGACCCATCTCCTTTCAATTTATTAATCCACCAAATGGATTAATCCACTGATGGTGACAGCTTTTTCATTTCGTCTCTGAGTGTTCCTGCATTAACAGAGGAGCTTTGGTGGGACACCTTGTATCCAAATCCCAACAAGAACCTACTAATATCCTTAATCTACCACTAAGTGTATTTTATTTATGTGTAGACAGTTGTATTAACTTCTGAATTTGAACTAAGAAATCTAAACAACCAATTAAAAGAGGGTTTGCAGTTGTGGTAGATGACTTTTCTCAACATTCCTCTTTCAACTTAATATATTGAGATTTTTAAAAATATTATAATCTCAGTCACACACAAATAGGGGCAGAAGAGGAACGGGTGAAAGTGCTATGACTAATCCATAGGAGAGTTTTGAGAAAAAGCAGAGTTACCACATATTGATACATTTGTACTTCCTTTAAATTTTACTGATTGTCTCTTTATTCAGGCATATTTTAAGATCCTGCTTTGGTTTTCGTCCTAGCAGCATTTTTACATCAGAAGGACAAAGAACAGTCAATAACACTATTAAGCTTTGTCTTGAAAATCTGAATGTGCAAATACATGTGGACAGTAGGGGTCACAGTTGTCTTAGATTAACATTAGAAAATTGGTGTGCACATCAAATTTTGTTTTGTTTTGTTCGGACTTTGATTTTAGATTTGTAGAATAATAGTTACAAAAGCTAAGTATGGTTTGAAAAGGCACTCTTTGGCCATATTTAAAAGTTTTAGAATCTTTTCTTTCTTCTTCCTGCATATTTGCATAATTGGCTTCAACATCCCTTTCCAGAGACAAGAATTTTTCATTTGTAGACAGCTATGTTCTGAATGATGGTATTCTTTTAATCATTGTCAGACTAGAAAGGAATTCTCATTAGGACCTTTTAAATTTTCTAATCAAAGTTCCTGAAACATTTTTTGAATAAATGAGATTCATATTTTACAGTGTGGCAAAAATTATTTCTCCCTTTAATTGTGAAGAAGTAAATGAGGCTTCTAGATTTCCCATTTTGCATTAAAGCTCTAATTGCTAAGAAATTATTGCTGTAACTTATTTGCCAGTACTGGTTAGAATGCATATTTTTATTTAAGTCTCTGCATCATTTACTATAATATATCCTAAGACCTCATACAGCAATGTTAATTTAATACAATATTTGATATAACAAATTATGTATATGGTTCATGATTTTTTATTTAAAATATGGGGTAGATCAATGTACTAGGTAAACACAAAGGGACATACCATTTATTATAGATTAAAAGAAAATAATCAAAAACTGCTGAATTTATGCAGTAGTTGCAACTCCTATTGTTCATGAGAGTAGAAACCAGTACAACCCTCAACAGAGCTGTTTTTGGTAGAACCTGCTAAAGCTGATTGTACTCATACATAACCACTCTAGTCCTAAAAATACATACCCCCAAAGTGATGACATCACTATTTGTAACTGATTCCAGTCAGAAACTATCTGAAAGTCCATCAAAAAAACAATTGTTTAATAAATAATGATATAGTTGTAAAATGGAATACCATACATATAGCAGTGAAAATTGGCAACTGTAGGGAACAACATGGAAGAATCTTACTAACAAGAGTGAAAGAAGTCAGACACAGAAGAAAACATAGTACATAATTTTTAATGTAAATATTAAAACTAGGCAAAACTATTTAATGATATTAGAAAGTCAATTAATGACTTGTTCTTGTAGGGGAATTGTTAACTGGAATGGGGACTGTGAGTTGTTAAATGTACTTTGATCTGGTTAGGTTAGATATAACTGGTTAAATGCTGGTTCACATAATTGTGAACTAGAATCCTTTCTATAAGTATATTATACTTTCCCATAAAGTTAAAAGATAGGTTAAGGATGAGTTAATTTTATCAGTAGAAATGGTCAGAATGTCTCTCTGCCTGACAATATATTCATAGCCTTTTCTCTGGTTTAGCATGTCACCTTTAATTTATATGTGCACAATTGTATTTTTGCTAGGGTACTTTCTGCTACCTGAATTATTAAAAAGTTATTTTAACTCATGGAAGACTATGAATAAATTAAGGTAGATGCATTATTTTACCATAAATAATAATCTTTACCATGAAGTGGAATATTCAAGTTGTGGGTTTAGGCCAACTCCTCTATTATTGTCAAATAAACACCTGGAAGGAATTTGGTGAGTGTAGCATGAATGCTGAAGCAAGTGAATAATAATGAGTTTTTCTTTAGAATATGGTGATGCTCAGTGATTTATTTTGTTTACATAGCAGAGTTTTCCTTTTTGATGCCTGTGTGTCTCCCAGATGTCATTTTTCATTCTGGAGGATGCTGTGTAAACCGTGCTTGCTCTTAAGTAAGTGTTTCTCATTCCTTATTTTCAGGCTGACCATTTTCCTTCTGGTTCTCTCTCTCTATTTTTATTTGTTCTTTCATTGCCTTTAGAGGGCAACGCAGATGATGGAGTATCAGACAATAGCAAATGACCTTAGTTCTAGTTACCTGAGATGGTTACCAGGTCACTTTTTCTGATGTTTGGAGACTTTTAGCATTTTCATCCCAAATTTGCTTATGATTTCTTAATATACTTTCCCACATGATTAATTATAACCTTTGGTTGTTAGTATGTTCAAAGGACCTTTTCTAGTCCAAGTTCTTTGGGACTACCCTGAGTTCTTTCTGATATTATTAAAGTAGTTAATCAAACTGTTTTCATTTCTTTACAATGTAGTATCATAAGCCTGGAAAAAATATTAAAACATCATTGTTTCCCGCTGTTCTGACTCCATTAACACAAGCCTGTTCAGCTAGACGAGAATATATTTTCCTTTGAAGAAGTATTTGCAGGGAAGATAACATAGTTATTCACAAAACCTATCTTGCTTTTTGACTTGTCCTAAAGTGGAGGAGAAAAAGCAATAGCACTAGCTGTGAAGACAGAGCAATAATATTAGTGTAGGAGCAACTCAGAGGTTTTACTGTTTGAAGAAGTACTTGATAATTTGAAAAATGACAAATTCTCTCTTGCTACACACAGTTTTTTTGCTCTTCCATTTTTGAATTCAAGCAACTATAAGGTACAGGACACAAGAGAATGAGGAGCTGATTACAGACCCACATACTGAGATGGTGTTTTTTGAATATGTCCCAGTAGAGATGCTTAACTGCAGTCTGAGATCTGTAGACTCACACTCAGGCAGTTGAGCCATACCCCAGAGAAGGGTATGCTTTCTCTTTACAGAACTAACTACACACAGACATGGAGTCAAAGTCAGCAGGAGGTGACAGTATTACATTCAAGCCTGATGCCCTTGCCACATTTTTACAAGATGAAACTAGAGCAACTAGTTAAAATCATCTTGAGGATAAAGTCAAAATGCAGCAGGGTCAGGTATCCATGGCTAAAGAGCAGACATAAAAGGCAGGACAGATAAAATTTGCCTTTTACAGGATTTTGAGTATAGAACACTTAACATTTTCATTAAAGTTCATGCTAATGCATAACAATTAGTGAAGTAAATTGATTTTAAACATTCGAATGTTTGAATATAAAATCATATCATAAAAGCAGAGGAAAAGATTATTAAACTGATTTCCTGTTGATCTGGTTACATGAGTATATAGGTATATATTGATAAGTTTGATAGTAGTATTTACAAAAAATTATTCTAGCATTGAACTACCTCATTGCACCACAAAAGAAATTTCTAAACATCTTTTATAAAATATTTTATCCTTTTATAAATATTGTATTTCTGATTTCAGGTTTTTTTATTTAATGAAGAGTCATTTATTCAGTGTCTATTCTAAATGCTTTTCTAGGTGCCATTGGGGGGGCACATAGATGACTAAGAAATAATCCATATTCTGTAGGCATTTATGACTTAGTAAGTGATGTAGAATAAATTACCAAATAAGTGTTGCTCTAAGTCTAAATGAAATTCATGATAGAAGAGTTAAGTATTTTGAGTATTTTGTACTGGAAAATACATGAGTTCTTGTGATTAGGAAAAGTTGCAGAGAGACTCTTGTTTTAAGTGGGATTGAAATACAAACAATAGTAATAAGAATTTCAGTAGCAGGAAATGGTACCAAGGGCATTCTTGACTGAGAGAACAGTGATATCCAGGACACAGAGAAATGTTCCCTTTATGCCTAGTAGGAAGTATGATAGTCTGATAGTCTGATATTAGCTGTTCAGTATGGAATGAGATGGAGTGATATGGGAGGCAGTTAGTTTGGAAATAGGCCATTTGTGTGTGTGTGTGTGTGTGTCTGTGAAGAGAGAAGCTGAAGTCATTTCTCTGACATTTGATTCTGAATCTATCAACATAACTGAACACACTGTGTTTTATAACATATTTGACCTGGAAATAATTTGAAAGATTATGCAATTGGCCAACCAAAGTCTCCTAGACAGGTTATGGTTTCAGTCAAGATGATTGGACTAGGTCGGTTGTGTGGAGAACACCCCAGGTTGCTGGAGCTGATCTGTAGGTCTTTTACTATAACAAGTGAAAGGGAGACTGCTGGATTTTGAGGCAGAGCAGAAATCTCAGGCAGAGATAGTCCCCATTGCTGATGTAAGATTCTTAAAGCACAAATAGTAAAATTTAAAAATCAGTAAGTGAGATGCCATCAAATTAAAAAGCTTCTGCACAGCAAAGGAAACAATCGAGTGTGAAGAAAGGATCAACAGAATGTAGAAAATCTTTGCCACCAGATCCTCAATAATATAAAGAACTCTAAAAACATAATACCACCACCACCACCACCACCACCACTAACAACAACAACAAACTCCAAAGAAAAAACAAATAACCCAATCAATAAATGGACAAAGGAACTAGACACTTCTCAGTAGAAGAAATCTAAAGGGTCAACAAATATATGAAAAAGTATTCAACATCTCTAACAATTAGAGAAATGCAAATTAAAAATACACTGAGATTTCATCTCACTACAGTCAGAATGACAATTTTCAAGAATACATATGACAATAAATGTTGGTGAGGATGTGGGGGAAAAGGTACATTCATACATTGTTGGTGGGACTGAAAATTGGTGTAACCACTCTGATAAGTGGTATGGAGGTTCCTCAAAAAATTAGGAATGGAACCACCGTATGTCCCAGCCATACCACACCTTAGTATATGTCTAAAATATTCAAAATTGACATGCTACCATGACACAGCCATATCAATGTTTATAGCAAGAAATTCGTAATAGACAAGCTATGGAGCCAACCTAGGTGCCCTTCAACAGAAGAATGAATAAAGAAAATGTGGTATATATACACAATGGAGTATTACTCAGACATAGAGAATGACTTTATGGTCTTTGCCAGTAAGTGGATGGAACCTGAGACTATCATGCTACGTGAAATAGATCAGTCCCAAAAAGTCAAAGTTTGAATGTTTTCTCTGAAACTAATCTAAAATAAAGTGGGTGGGGAGAAGATAAAAAAAGAATGGAACGAAGATCAGTGGGATAGACAAAGGGGAATGAAGAAAAGGGAGGAGGAATAGGATAGGGAAAGAAATTGAAATAAATATGACCTAACTTTCCTATGTACATATATGAATATATACCACAGTGAATCTCACCACCATGTATATCCACAAGACACTAATTAAAAAATAACAAACGTATATGTAAATAGCAGAAAGATCAGTAGAGGAGAGGGAAGGCAACAGGGTAAAGGAGGAGGGAAGGGAAAGAAGAAGTACTGGGAACTGAATTAAAACAAAATATATTCCATGCTTTTGTAATTTTGTCAAAATGTATCCTCTTGATATGTATAACTAAAAAGAACCAATAAAAATAAATAAAAAATAAGGCAGTAATTTCCTAATTTTCTAAGTAGGCAGTGGCCTAAATTTATGCAGTTGCCTCTTCAGTATAGTAGACCTGTGGGGAGGTGCATTTTCTGGTTCCCAAATTGAACCATTTATAGTAACTGTGGATTCGTGCACCAAAGCTGATAGGTTTAATATCACATTATCTACTTTTCTGCTATGTCCAGAACTTTGACCAGAAACGTTGTTACTATATGATTTTTGATTCAAAATGTTGAACAATCTCTCTTCATTTCCCTTTGATTCATATTTTCTCTGCCTTGCTTCCACGTTTGAATAAAACAAAGCAAAAATTTAAAAAATAAAACAAAACTCCAATTTAAAGTCCTTCTATTTTGTTATTTGGGGTAAAATGATTATTTTTTCCTTCTCATTTCGATCTTCTGAGTCAAGATTTCTTCATTAAATTACTACAGGTCAATAGAAACCATCTGACGCACGTTTGGATCTCTCCTGCTTGCAACATGGCCAGTGTGTGTTAGACAGAAGGTTTGGACTGCCCCTAGATCTGAACGCTGCCAGAGTAGCTTGCCTCCCTCCATCTGTTGCATGTCACCTTCCATTTGAATGACCATCTTGAAAATCTGAATGTTTGAACTTGAAAATCTGCATTATCCTTAAAAGTTTTCTTTTCCCTCTTCATCACTTCATTGTCATTCAAAGGGCAATGGATCTTGACAGATAAACTGAGATAAGCGCTCTCTGTGAGAAGGAAGAGATAGGTGTAGACATCAGAAGCAGATTTCCTGCTGTCCAGAACTTCTTCAGGATGATGAACCATCATAACTCTTCCAAGCTGGGAAGAAGATGTATGCATATAACTAGTTTGAGTTGAGAAAAGACATAGAGAGTATATTTCAATTTAATAATGCAGCTCTTTTCATACATATTAATATATAAATCTCACGTTTATAAGTACTTTATTTTAAAATTATAAATGTGAATTTATAAGACATTTCATGATCACCCCAAATGATTTTGTTAAGGGAGTACTGTGCATCCTATTTTTTTTTTAAATTTTTTTTTACTTGTCAATGGACTTTATTTACTTATATGTGGTGCTGAGAATCGAACCCAGTGCGTCACACATGCTAGGCAAGCGCTCTACCACTGAGCCACCACCCCAGCCCTGGGCATCCTATTTTTAATATGAATTGACTTGCCTGTTAAGTGTATGTCTTTTTTTTTTTTTTTTTTTAATTTTCAGGAAGCATACAAATAAAGGAACAAATAGGAAAGGGGATGAATTGACCGTGATATTCAGGGTGTTCAGTGACTAGATTCTTAGAGTAGATTGGGTTTGGGAACACCAAGAAACAATTTAACCCTTAGGTTCTTGGAAAGAAGGAGCCTTAGAGGGGAGATTTGTGCTGGGGAGCAGTGAGCATGCCTAGAACACTGTGCAACCAGTTCACCTACTCTGCCCTGTTTTAGACACGGCACATCGTGGGTTAATACTCAGGTCCTTTTCTTTGCTGAGAGGAAAGAATCACCTGTGAGCCTCATTAGTCTCACGCCACAGTCAATACCCACAGATCAAGGACTACTTGCGGGCAACTTTCATCAGGTAAAATAAAAGCACCTTGTCTCTGAGGGCCCGAGCTCAGCAAGGAGCTCACAGTGCTGTTGCTGACTCAACCTGGATGCTTAGCTCTGAGCACCTTCCAGAACTGACATTCCTGCTTTAGCCACAATCCCCAAGGTCAAACCTTTGCTTTACTTGATCCTGGATCGAACTCTTCCTTTTCTTCTGAATTCAAAGCCTATCCTTTCCTAACCAACTGTCTCTCTAACGTCTATCCTGTGATAGAAGCACCAGGAAAAAGGGATTAGTCTTCAAATGTTGATTTCCACATTTAACTTAATTCCCCTAGAACATTGATTAGTCTTTTGTGTATCATTCCTTTCATTTGTAAAACAGAAAAATGAAAACTACCATGCACAATTGCTATAAGAAGCAGATATAACGTATACTGGATAAAATGTGTATGAAGTCCTTGAAAGTTCTAGACATATGGCAAGACTGTCAGAAAACAATAGCAGAAGTTTGCTCATACCAGAAAGTTGGCTTTGGAATCTTGGTCTGCTGGACATGGTGGTACACATCTGTAATCCCAGTGACTCAGGAAGCTAAGGCAGAAGGATCACAAGTTTGAGGCCAGCTTTAGCAACTTAGAACTTGACCCTGTCTCAGAAAAATGAAAAAAAAAGTGCTGGGGATGTAGATCAGTGGTAAAGTGCTCCTGGTTCAATCCTCAGTACCCCAGTACTAGAAAAAAAAAGAAAAGTAAAAGCTTTGATCTTCAGCATTTTCACATTTGCTAATGAATAAGTACAGCAATGTTGAAAATGTGTGTGCAAAGTACATCTCCTGCTCTAGGCCCTGATTTAAATAATTACTTCAGGTTTTATTGAATACCCAAGCCTAATCTTGTAGAATAAGCTTACTAATATGAGACTTAAAAAATACTGGCTCAGCATTTGAATACATTATTTCCCCCCCCTAAAATAATAGTTATAAATACACAATGGAAGTGAAAAATGATATTAAGGGGAAGGTTGCAGCTTTGTGGTCTCTGTTCTTTCATAAAAGAAGCATCTGCTTTTCATGCCCTTAGAATCACACCTCCTACTTGCTGAGTACTGAAAAGCTGTCTTTTATTGGAGAAAATAAAAAGTTAAGATTGTAAGTCTATTAGCATAAAGGGAATATAAGCTTGTTCAAATTATGAAATGCTAAGAAAATAAATTTGAATTAATTTAAAGCCACTTAGTCCTCACTGGCTTTGATTGGAGTATAATTTAAACTGCTTCTATATACATGGCAGCAACTCTTCCTGAACCTGCCTTAGGTCCAGGGTTGTGACTATTGATAAAAAGTGATTTAAATGCAGAGATGTGCAGCCTAGATAGGTTCTTAGAATTTATTGTCCAAAGAGAGGGCTGTGACTAATAGAAGAGAAATGGTCCCTCCATTTCTCTGTCATCTTCCTCCATGGGAGACTTAAGAGTCCTAAATGTGTACATCATATTGTCCCAGAAAGAACATGGAGACTTCACTTGGAGTCTGAATGACAGTGGTCTGAGCTCATCTCTGTCATTTATCACTGCACATTTGTGGATCTTGGAGTTTTAAATTGATCTTTATGTTTGAGCTGCTGACAGAATGGGGTTTTCATTTATCTAAGTCCACTGTCAGAATTTTGAGAGTACATTTAGATCTGAATCCTACATGTAATCCTCAGATTACATTACTCTTATGGGTTGAACTTTTTCCTCAATATTCACTCATATGTTTAGTTTCATACCCTTCATACCTCAGAATTAGACTTTGGAGATAGTGTCTTTACAGAAATAGTTAAGTTAATATCGATCATTAAGGATAGTCCTAAACTGATATGATTGGTGCCCTAAAACGTGGAAATTTGGCAACAGACATGAATTCAGATAGAGTGCCATCTGAACATGAAGATGTCCATGTACAGGCCAAGGAGAGAGGCCTGGAGCAGATCCTTCCCTCACAGTCCTTGGGAAACCAGTGCTGCTAACAAAGATATTGAACTTCTGGCCTCCGGAATTGTGAGATGATAAATTTCTGTTATTTAACCACTCAGTTTTGTGGTACTTTTTTATGACAACCCTAGGAAGCGAACACAATTACTTATTAGTGATGCAGACAAATTATTTTAAATCTTAGTTCTTTCCATTGTAAAATGGAAAAGAAAACAGAGTGTCTAAGAGAATGAGCTCTGAAGTGAGTTCTTGGTCCACACTGCAGCTGTACCAGTTCATAGATGAGCAACTTGGAGCGAATTCCTTCACCTCTGTCTGCCTCATTGTTTTCATTTGTAAAATGAGAATAATAATAAGTTCATACCTTGTAGGTTTGATGTGTGAACTGAGTGAATTAATGTGTAAAAAGCATTTAGAACAGTATTTGGTACTCGGTTAATGCTCAATAATATCAGCAATAATTAACCATTTGCACAGTAAACTACAACATGCAGTGTAGCGCCTGAAACATAATAAATGCCCAATAAATGTTTATTATTAATTTCTTCTTGCCAATCATCTTGATTGGTTCTAAAAGCATGAAAAAGAATGAAAACCTCTCATTTAAAGCAAATTTTTTAACACAAAATTATAAAAGACAGTGATTGACCAAACTTTGTATTAAGGTTTTCATGAATATATAAATATTTTTCATATTGCCAGTAAAATCTTCAAAAGCCGCTATTGGTTTTTTGTTTGACAATATTCATCTTTGAATATCTTATGTCACTACTTTTGTTTTTATGTGTTTCTTTAAATTAATGTGCCATGGTCTTTATACTTTTCTTTAGTAGAGTTAGTTTTCAAGAAATAATATTTCATTTTGAAAGAAAATCTCCAATATTATACTAAATAGAAAGATGCTGATTTCCTTTGCCTTTACTGTGTTCTTATTTTCATCTACTTTCCTTTTCTGCCTTTCCCATAGTTGTGTTAAAATTGGAAATATTCTATACCTGATGGTATTAAAATATAAAATTTTTTATGATCCTTTAAAGTGAATCCATGTTATTAAGGCAAAAATAATTCTTAGTGACTTTTACTACCAAAAAACAAGTGACTTTTTAACTAATTCAAATGAGAACCAAAGAATCAATTTGTGGTGACTAAATTCTCAATTCATATCTCAGCTATGCAATCAAAACTCTGTTCAGAAAAAAGTTATTTGTAACTCAAAGGTATAGGAAATGGATTGTGAAATAGTCTATGGGCCTTCAGGTGGATCACAGGTGCAGTCATTGAGCCTGAGGAAGAAGGGCAAACACTTGGAGGCTCCATGGTAAACATAAGATTTTTTTTTTTTTTTTTGGACTAGAGTGGGCATTAATTTCTGCTGTGGAAAGAAGATGTTTCATTATTTATTATTTTTGTGTTTTTAAACAAGAAACTGTATCAGTCAGGGTGCCAGCTGGAACACAGATGCTTTGATCAAAGGGATATCCAAAGAGTTTAATCAAGAGATGTCCACTTATAAGTGTGGATAGAAAGAAGGAAACCAATAAGAAACGGTGAGCCACCCCAGTAGTAGTGAAAATCTGTTGCCATTTCCAGGTATAAAATGTCAAGGGGAGGGAGCAGTTCCTAAACTGGCAGGAAATATAGCTCTGACAAGAGTCCTGGCTGAGTCTTGGCTTTGCACATGAGGAATGAACCACTGTCAAACAGCATTCTGCAAGGAAGGAGGTGTGGGACAAATTCCTGGACCTATATATGTTTCTACTTTATGATCCCCTGCCAGACCCCCTACCCGCAGGGGATGAACACTGTAAACCAGAGAACAAGGGAGCCTAGGGATACAGTCCCTAGTGCTCAGCTTCCTGAAGCACAAAACTCAGCACAGAATGGCTGAGGATGCATCTTGGAGGACAAATTGAGAGTAAGCTCTCTGTAAAGGTTTTGTTATTCTACGATAAACTGCTGAATATGAAGACTGGGAGGCATGTTGATTTGAGCAAAAGTCATCATTTCTCAATTACCCAAATGTGGCAGTTAATTCATTTTTTATGCTTGATAATAATTTTGATGCATAAAAATAATCTTCATAACTTCTGTTCAAATGTTTTCTTCATTGGCTATTAAATATTAACAAAATATTTGTTATAACTCAGTGCTGTACTATTTATGCAGTTGAATATTCAGGCTCATTTAATCATTCACAGTACACATGGGAAGTCATTGTTATATAATCATCATCTTTGTATGAAGTTGAGAGAAACAGGTAAAAATGATATGTGTTGAAGAGTGAGACTTGAGTGACAGATTGAACATCAATACTGCATTAATTATTTCTGTTTTCTTAGTCACCACATCAAATTAATCACTTTAGTCTTGGTGACTTGGTATTGAACTGCTGGGACTACTTAAAAGCTAACTAGCCATATGGTGAGTGGTTAAAAGTCTGACTCCAGAGTCCCATTGCCAGGTTTAAATTGCAGCTCAACAACTAGCTAGTGGAGGCAGCCAGGGCAAATATCTCAGTATTTTAAAGTGTCTCCTTTTGATTTATAAAATTGGTTTGAAATATTACTCTGATTATAATATCCCCTGATTATAAGGATTAAGCCAATATGTAAATGTCAAAAATATTCAGCATAACATTCAGTGCATGAAATAATTATTTCTTAGTTGGGTTGCTGTCACAAAGTACTGTAGACTGCATGGCTTATAAACAAGAATTTACTTCTCAGTTCTGAAAGCTGAAAGTCTGAGATTGGGTGCTAGCATTGTTGGGTTTTGTTGAAGTCCCTTTTCTAGGTGGTAGATTGCCAAGTTTTCCTTTTAGCTTCACGTGGAAGGCACAGATCTAGTTAACTCTCTGGTCTCATAAAGGCACTAATCCCGTTTATTAGTGCTTCACTCTCATGACCTAATTACTTCCCAAAGGTCCTACTGTCAAATACCATCACACTGGGATTAGAGTTTCCACATAAGAACTTGGAACATAAATGTCCTGTCCACTGCAAATTATAATTCTGATAATGAATTGCATTTATAATGTGGATGGAACTTGTGATAAATATAATTAGAGTTAATATTTTACATTATTAAGAAGAATATCCTCATTAAAGTGAAATTACATACACAATAGAAAACGTTCCCTACTCTTGAGGCAGCCGGGTCCATTGTAGGAGGAAGAAAGAAAAATAAAGAAGAAAAGAAAGCAAACACAAATAGAGAATCTCAAAGAATTTAAGCCACTTTCCTATTTTTCAAAAATGCACTCATTGACTATTCAATAAAGTATAAAAATAAAGATTTTTTACTATAGTGTTATAAAATGTTAAGATTTCAGATGAAACAAATTGGAATTCTTTTCAAAACCAACCAAAAATAGGCTCAAGTCTGAGAAGGGACATGAAAATGGTTTTGCTTCTAGATGCAGAAAACTTGGACCTTAAAATCAGTTCTACCTGTGACTTAGAATAAACCACATCTCTGAAATTCAGTTTCCTGTTGTATAAAGGGTTTGTTGGACAGAAGTTGGCAGTTTTCAAAACATCTTCTGGAAAGTTGGGTTCCTTAGTTGAATTTGGGAGAGAGTGCATTTTGCATCTTCTCAAATTCCTATAGTCTTGCAATTCATTAAAATTATGAATAGTTTGCAAATTATTTTCTCTCGCTTTGCAAGTTTTCCCTTCACTCTGATGGTTGTTTTCTTTGCTGTGCAGAAGCTTTTAGGTTGATACTATCTCATTTGCCTATTTGTCTCTGCTTTTGGGTCATATCCAAAAATGTTGCCAAAACTAATGTTCTGAAACATTTCCCCTATTTTTCTTCTAATTGTTCAGTAGTTTTGGGTCTTACATTTAAGTGTTTTTTTGTGGGGGGAGTACCTGGGATTGAAATCAAGGGCACTCGACCACTGAACCACATGCCCAGCCTTGTTCTGAGTTTTATTTAGAGACAGGATCTCACTGGGTTGCTTAGTGCCCCACCGTTGCTGAGACTGGCTTTGTACTCGCGATTCTCCTTTCACAGTCTCCCAAAGTGCTGGGATTATAGGCGTGCACCATCACATCTGGTTCTACATTTAAGTTTTTAATTCGTTTTGAGTTTGGGTGAAAGATGGGGTCTTGTTTCATTTTTCTAAATATTATCCAAGGCTGGGAAGGGTAGGGAGGAGGAGGGGAAATTGAGAAGTTTGTTAATAGTTATAAAACTACAGTTAGGAACTTCTCTAGTGTTCTATAATATAGCAGGGTGACTGTAGTTAATAATAATTTACTGAATATTTTCTCTATCTTAATTTATTGTATATTTCAAAGTAGCTAGAAGAGAGAATTTTGAATATTCCCAACATAAATAAATGATAAATGTTTGAGGTGATGGATTTGTTAATTACTCTGATTTGAACATTATACATTGTATACATGTAACAAAATATCACATTATACCCCATAAATATGTATAATTATTAGTACCAGTTAAAATTATTTAATTGCTTTAAGATAAAAATATAAAATGTTCCATAGAAAAATAGAAAAGAAAAGAAAGGCATTTCAATTTTGTTCAACCCTATTATTTTAACTGTACTCTTCTATGGGATCATTTTCCCTTATTTAACATCTGCTAATATCCTATAAAATGTTTGGAATATGAAATTCACTCCAAAGTCAAGAGATAATAGTTTATTAGTAGATTTCCATCTTCTCCCATATTTTGGAATCTAATTCCTGAACTGTTTTTATGACATGGCAACTATATAATAACCTTGATATAAAATCTGATTAATTAAATATCCTTACCTAATTTCTGTGGTTAAGTGTTAAAGAACTGGAGAACTCTTGGAAAATTCATTTTTTTCTCCTGCTTGTTATTCAAAGGGAAGTAGAAAGATAATTATGTTTGATTCCCTGGAGAAGAATAAAGTCAATTTTTGCTGTTTTTCAATACTACACTGTGTGAAATTCTTAGAAGACTAAAGATGATTGAATGTATGTTTTTGAATAAATTACCTATAATGAACATGGAGCTCACTGAATATCTAAATCAATAGTTAATATTTGCCACAGTGGTTTCAAAAGATATGCTTTGTTATATCACAGTATGATGTAGTTATTATTTTTCTTTTACAAGTGCATAAATAAAAGTAAAAGAGAAGACATGAAAGAATTGTTGCTACTTATGAACTTAGAAACAGACACTTAGTCACTCTAGAATGATATTTGTCTTTAGAAACCATAATATAAATTATCAGTACTAATATTTGTCTCATGATTGGACCCAAAGGCTCAAAATATATGAAGATATGTTTGCAGTATTTGGCTTGTAGCTACCAAGTTCTTTCCTACCATTTCTGTTTCTTCTGTTAATAAACAACAGAAGAATGTATTTGAAATAATTCAGATCTACAATGTATTATTGATTTTTTTCCATTGATGAATTTGGAGTATTAATCAGAGTATTCTTTTCTTTAAAAGTTCAAGTAACTGTCTTATAGAGATGTCAATTGGCATAGTGCTAAGTTTAGTGTGTGGTGGTGGTGTACTTTTGTTTATGCTTGAATGTATGTTTGTGTGTGTGTGTGTGTGTGTTGAGCATTCCTCTAAAATGTGGGTACTAACCTCTTTAAGAGGTAATATGAGATAATTTTTAAGTTCCACTCTGTGTAAATGTATGAAGTAGCCACCATATTTCTTTGCAATTACTCCATTTTTTTTCTTGTTTTTTTTTTTTTTTCCTCCCTGCTTGTGTTTTCAACTCTGGAAGTATAACTTGCTATTACTTCAGGTTCTTCTCATATCACATTTTTTATTCCATTGGTTGTCATCTCATCACTTAGGCTACACATGTGTTTTCTATTACTTGCTTAATAGGTAAAATAAGTAAGCAGTAATGACTTCTGGGTGTTCATGATAATGATAATGATGATAGTTACCTACTGTTGAGTGTTTCTGGTTTTACAGAAACTATACATTATGTTGAGTTCTTTTCAACAGTCTGTGAAGTATCCACTATTATCCATAATCTCAGAGATACTGAATAGTTTGTCCAAACCGTAAGATAAACTAAATGTCTAAGCCATGATTCAAATCCAAGTCTGCCCCTGTCTTTTCATTCTACATAAATAAACCAAATCACACCATGATTACTATGCACATGGTCAACCTGATACTACACATGATGTAGCACATGGTGTAGCATATGTTTTAGAAAATGTTCTATGTTTACTTGTAAAGAATATATGTTTTCCACTGTTTGTAGCATGTAATTCTGGAGTAAATATTAATATAAAGACTTCAGTCTTATTTTTTGTGCTGAGGATTGATCCCAGGGCCTTGCAAATGCTAGGCAAACTCTCTACCTCTGAGCTACACCTCCAGCCCCTATTTCAGCTCTTTTTATGGTTTCAGTTTGCATGGTTTACTTTTTCTATCCATTTATTTGCTTTTCACTTATTTATGTGTGCTCTTGTAGACAGTGTATAGTTAAAATTTGGTCATCAAACTTATGTTTGATAATCTCTGCCTTCTGATCAGAGTATTTCTTCCATTCATATTTAATATAATTGTTGCTATGTTTGGATTTGTGTCTTCCATTTTATATTTTTCTATATGTCCCATGTCATTTTATTCTTTTAAAAATATCTTCCTGTTTTAACAAACATTTTTCTGTGTACCATTTTTACTCTTCTGTTGATTTTTTAACTATATATATTTTAGTTGTTTGGTGGTTTCTCTAGGGGTTATGTATTTTATTTTATTATGATCTTTTCAGATCAATATTGATGTGATTTTGGTAAAATATAGCCAATTTACACCAACATACCACCATTTCCTCCTTTATCATTTGTTCTAATATTATATACCTTGCACTTATAAAACTAATATAACAGTATTATAATTATTGCTTTATACAAAGTTGGTTTTCACAATAGCTAAGAGAAGGAAAGAGGATGTATATATTTGCTCATGGATTTTCCATTTATAATGCTCTATATTTTCCCTGTGGATTCAAGATACTGTTTGTTGTCATTTTCTTTCAGCCTGAAACACTTTCCATAGTATTTCTCCTAAGGCAGGCCTGCTAGAAATGAATCATCCCGTTTTTATTTATGTATGACTGTCTTTGTTTCACCTTCATTTTTGAAGGGCAGTTTTACTTTGTTGATAGGTTTTTTTTGGTCTCCCCTCCAGCATTTTGAATATGTCACTGCTCTGCCTCTGAGCTCCCATTGTTCCTGATGAGGAGTCAGCCATTAATCATATTGTTGTTCCCTGGTATGTCATGAGTTATTTTTCTTTTGCCACTTTCAAGATCTTCCTGTCTTTCACTTTCAGCTGCTTGACTGTGATGTGGTATAGGTTTGTATCTCCGGGCTTTTCCCATTGGGATTCCTTGAAATTTTATATCTACCAAAGAATATTTTCATCAAATCTGGGAATTTTCCAGCCACCATTTCTTTAAATAATTTTCTATTTCTTTTCCTCCCTTCCTCCACATATGTTGGTACTTTCAAATTTGTCCCACAGTTGTCTGAGCTTCTGTTCAATTTTCTTCCAACATTTTTATTTCCTGTTTTTCAGATTGGAGAATTTATTTTGACATATCTGCGTCAGTGAGAATCTTACAAAGTAAATTTGACAATGGAGATTGTACCTCTTTCTCCTTTTCTCCATTTTTTTTCCCTGCTCATCTCAGCTGGACTTAAACTAAAGAACATTTGGCAAAACCCAATCAATTTCTGAGTAGGAGATAAACACAAGCAGCAGAAACATACCCTCAAAAGTAAGAATTCTCTGTAACTGGAATGAATAGTGTGACACGAATCAATTTCACTAGTTCAAGATTAGCCTACTAAGCAAACAAAGAGGATGGTGCATCCTTTTGAGATGATAATTAGTGACTATTTATTATTTTTCTAGACAGGCCTTAGTAATCTCACTTCCTACATCACAAGTCTGTTCAAAGTATTTCTTCCAAAATCAGAAAACACTTGCTCTGGGAGAGATTCTGGTAAATGCAAGATTTTCCTTGGATAAATAACTATTTTGTATGCTATGTTCCCATAATTTGTAAATGGTGATAATAGTATGTATCGTGTGGAGTTGTTGTAAAGATTAAGGAAGTTAACATATGTAGATATTTCAAAAAATGTCTCTCACATAGCAAGCACTCTTTATGTATCAATATTATGGTGATTGTTTTATAACATTTATATGGTACTTTAGAACTTCAAAGATGTACTAGTACATTGACTCAAAGGGTACCTTAGCTGTTTCTTAGAGTAGACTTGGGCCCACTTTGTTTCTTCAGTACTTGTGTATTGCTCATGGTGGGAGGATGGTTCCAATAATGATTCCCTTGATAACTCATCATAACAATATTTGTCAGGTGTGGAACTTCCAGTAATGCTTAAACAGTATTTATATATAGTAATAGTATAAATGCTTAGAATGTCATTTCATTTTGGTTATTTTCAAAGAATAATAGTCCACCCAATCACTGGAAAGTTTATACATCAGACCTTGACTTCTAAATGCACCTGTGTGATTCAGTTAACAAATTTGAGTTCTTATCAGCTATCTACACTCCAGAAGCCCTTTTCCCTCACTTCCAGCAGTTAAATTGAAGCAAGAATGGCTTATGTTGAGTTGCCTCCAAAGTCCTGTATTGACCTTTCAGCTACCATTAAAACAAATTAGCTAACAGACAAAAATATTTGGCAAAATGACCAGAACCATTGACATATTTTTTGACTGACCACTAGAAAATATAAATTACCTTGCTGAAAGTGATATTTGTTTTAAAAGCAGAGAATTTATGAGTCTTTTGTGAAAGTCAAATCTAAAAAAAAGATCAATATAAATTCCCTTAACTAGGAAGCCCCAAATAAGCCTAATTAAAGCAATTGAATTGGGTTTTACTACAATTCAGGTTCCCACAGAGGGCTTAATCAACCCTTGTGCATAATGAACACTCAGTAAAGTTAAAGTATAATTTGTGTGCTGAAAGGGCATGGGAAAGATGCTCTCCCTAAAGACTGGTTCTTCACAGACTAGCTCAGAATGAACAAAGATCTAAAGAAAGCTCTTAATAGTTCCAATGTGAGTATCTTAGATAATTCTGCTGTATCTAATGTAAATTCTGACATGATTTCAGGGCATTCAGGCCTTAGATCATGAAGATTTTTATGTTGCATTTTCAATGCTTAAAATTTTGTTAGAGAATAGCTGTCAGACACCTTTTCAGTGCTGTCTTCATTTGCTATCAAATCAGAGATGTTAATTTCCAGCCAACATTACATTCAATAAGGTTGGGAAATTATTAAAAATGATCTTATTATTGTTTACATATACAAACATCTTTTGTGATTACTTGAATGAATCCCCTCAAAATTAAGAGGTCTCTTAAATCAAATGGTGAGTAGGTGCAATCGTGAAACTACTCCATAGACCTCTGTGGACTGACTGGTTATTTGAGGTAAATTCTGTTTCGAGTAATTCTTTATAACATGGTCTTGATCATTGTTCCACAGAAGCTTAGGCAACTTAAAAACGTCTTTGTGTTAATGTTAGACTTTGTGCAGAAAGAAATGAAGGGAATGAATTATTGAATACTAGGTATAGGTCAACTTCTACGGTTTGCTGAGTTGTCTGTATCAAGTATGAAATTAAAATCACAGGTGAGACAGAATACTTTCGCTGATTAGCTGAACAGTAATCATCAGTAATTTATGTGATCTCTGCTAAATTTTTCCTTTTCTATTTGAACATGATTTAAGAGAGGATCCTGAAAGTGCTATTTCCTAAGGAATAGGAGGTGACCCCTCAATTTTTTTTGGTATCAGGGATTGAATCCAGGGACACTTAACCACTGAGTCACATTCCCAGCCCTTTTTATTTTATTTTATTTTTATTTTGAGACAGGTTTTCATTAAATTTCTTAGGGCCTAAGTTGCTGAGGCTGGCTTTGAATTTGTGATCCTCCTGCCTCAGTCTGCCAAGTCACTGGGATTACAGACATGCACCATCACGTCTAGTAAATTGACCCAAAATTCCATGAATTTCACTTCCTGTGAATGGGATCTCCAACTTGGTTTATAAATTGTTACTTCAGATTTCTTTTTTCTGTCTCTTCATTTATACTCTTGACTTCTCTGGAACAAATCCTTATATGACTGTAGTATTTATTTAGCTTTTATTTATATTTCATGTAGATCTTACTATTTACAGCCAGTATTTATTGAGCTTCACTGTATGCCTGGCACAGTGTTAAGTGCCTTGGAGGAGCCATCTCATTTAGCACTCACAATGACAGGTACTATTATTATCTCTATTAAGTAGGTCATACAACTGGTTTTCAAAGAGGCTAAGTACATTATTCTAGATTACATAGGTTTCACCTGATGGAGCTAAAATTTAAGCCTACCATTGTCTCAGTCCAGATTTCAACACTTAACCACTATGATAAATTGACTCATCCTCACATTATTTCTTTTATCTTAGTAATTCTTTACTTGGAGAACTATGCATATGAGGGATAAGGTAGCAGTAGTAGTAGTAGGTGGTATTTTTCAATTCTAAGAGCATTTTTAAAAAATACACCTCTCAGATTTTCCTTCCCAGAAATTCTGTTATGCCTTTGGGTAGTAGGAAGAATCTGTGATTTCATTTGAAAGAACGCTTTAGGGAGTTTTGCTTCATCCTCTCATTGAGACTAATCAGAGAACTGTTAGTGACATTGGCTGCATTTTGGACTTCAGCCTTCCAGACATCTGATTTCCAATTGAGACGCCTTGTTGGTTTCTGACTTTGATTTTTCTTTTTTGGTCTGGCATCTGGCTCTCTTCTCCAGCCCCACTGGATAATTCTACTGTGGATCCTTCTGTGGTTACTGTCTCCCTTACCCACTCGCTCATGGTATCTTTCTGGCCACAGTATAAAAAGAGTTTCTCCAGTTTCAGTATTTCTTCCCTTGGGGATTTGATTAAGTTTCAGTAGGAGGTGAGCTATTACAGCATGATGAATTTAGGACAAACTGGTTGCAAAAAAAGAAGTCCTAGAAGATGTATGGCCAGAAGCTAACTCCTTGTATCAGATAGTTGCAGTTTGGGATTTTTGAGGTAACTTCTGAACTATGTGAACAGTTGTTCGGAAAATAAGAGAAAAAGTTACCTCCTGACTTTGAAAATCTCATAATTTCTTGGCATTATTTAATTAAATTCAATAAGGAGTTATTCAGTTCTCACTTGATAGAGCACTTTGGTAGGTGCCACATATGTCATAAAGTGAGTGGGATACATAAAGCACTGCTCTAAAGATCTCCCTGGAACAAATCCTTGTCCAGAAGGAAGAAAACTTGTAACTAATGACTAATATCTGTAGTGATGGGAACTGCAGCAAAGGTTTACAGCAATGCTTGCGGAATTCTTGGAAGCTGTTAACTTTTTAGGCTGTTGGTGTCTTTGGAGTAAAGAGAAGAACTCTGTGATAGCCAAGACTCATGGAAAATGAAACTGTTCAAGCACTGGAGCTGAAGTAGAACAGCATGGGAGAGAACAGCAGGCAGAGAGGCTGGAGAGGAAGGAAAGGACCCAGTCATTCAGGGTTACATATCATTTAGGCTCAGGATTATCTGCCTTTGGGCTCAAGTCATGCAATGTGTTTTGTTTGTGGAGTTAATCAATCTAATAGGAAATACCTCATTTGGATTTCCTCTGATAGGGCCTACAGGGCATTTGTAGGTTACCTATTCTCTTGGTCTTCCAAGGGAGTGACTCTAAATGTGTTTTCCCAAGGGTATTTATAGAGATGCATAATTCTTTTGATTTGTCAGTCAGCAAGTCTGTGTGGCTCATTTCAATCTCAGGGCAAAATGGCAAGCGAGAGAGTCAAGTAGCTTCCATCCATCAGCACTTACGTATTATAAGCCATAACACCAAAAACAAACAAGGCAAAAATAGATCCCACTATTAAAAATGATCACCATCCCTGCTAAGTAGGATAATTAATTTGTAGTAATCTAAAACCTAACATTTAATAGCCAAATCCAATGTTCAGCATCAAAAAGGTAAAATTATTGTGCCTTTAAATTTTCTTTCAGACTTACTCAACCTGCTAAAAACACCACGACCATTGTTGTCCTCAGCTTCAACCCACCATTCCCTTTCAGTTGATATCCTAACTTATGTCCACTATGTTAACCTAGGGAAAAGGGAAGCTAAATTGGTTATTCTTTTGTTTGAAATAAAAATCTTTCTCCCAAAACCTCCTTTCTATTGTTCTTCCTGAGGCTTGAGTTATGTCAGTTTTGCCACTGAATCTGTTTCTCCTTCTCAATTATGCCTGTTGGCTACATTTTCTCAAGGAGACCATTCATCACCCTTCTTGAATAAAGAATAAAATTTAGATTTTCCTTCAAATGTCAGGAATCCATGATTCCAATCGGATCAGTGACTTTGAAATGATTGCAAGTACATAAACTGCAATTTATTGCCACTTTTAAAAATATAATCGGACAAAAGGGGCATGAAGTCACTTACCACAAACTATGCAATGAATTACATCTATCTACCTATCCAACTATTCAACAGACTTCTGGTGAAATTTCCTTAGCTAGTTTCTTAGTATACATGGGTAAACATCAATTATAGTTACTTACTTTATGCATTACTGATAATGTTTACATAATGATATTCCCATAGAAATAATTATAAGACAGAAAATGCATTCTTAAACCTGTTTTCTTTAGAATGTTTGTAATGAACCAATTACAAGATTGTGAGTTTAGGCTGGTTGATATTGATTCCAAGTACAAAAGCAACTCATAGATGAGAGAAAGCAGTGTGAGCTTTGGTAATTAGGGGAAAATTAGCAGAGAAGCTGGGAAAGTATAGAAGCCTTGAAGAAGAATTAGTAATTAGATAAGGCAAAGAGAGATGTTCTTCTACTAATTGGGAGAAGAATAAGACACAATTTCTCAATTTTGTATAAGGGATCAGAGTCCCTTTGGGATATCCAAATTGCTAACCCTTGTTCAGAACTTTAGATAAGGCATTCTAAACAAAATAGTCTAAATTTTATCTTAACTGTGTTTTGTGAAGAAACAAACAACAGTTCCCTTTGCAATTCAGGTATTTTATAAACTTCATTATATCAAGATCTTGTTTTGAACAATCAAGTCTCTGTTTCAGTTAAATTTTACTTCAACTTCATCCTTTTCCCAAATCTTACAATAAATAACCTGCCTCTTCCTTTGTTTGATGAGATACATTGCATAGTTTCTTTGACATGCCTTCCCTGTTGCAGTAAGAAAATAAACCTAAATTGATTAAATAACAAGTTTGTTTCGAAGGTTTCTTTCACATGGGTGTTATCAAACCACCAAACTTTAATATTTTAGATCAAGATTTTAGGGAAAACTGAGATTCTTTTCTTTTCTTTTTTCCTACCAGCTCAATAGTATTTATTTTAAAGGTAATCAGATTAACTAATTGTTATTTTTTACTCAATGTGGTTAATTGATGATAGAGAAACTTTAGGCAAATTACTCATTACACAAGTATGTATATACTACTGTAATATTTTGGTCATGTCATTGTTTAAGGATGTAAAAAATTAGAAAATCCTTCACTGACAGGGCAGTTTTTAAAAAATTTTTTTTTGGTTTTTGTTTGTTTGTTTTCTGGTATGTCCCAAGTACCTAACAATGTCTGGCATGTATGTTGTTCTCAATTTATATTTATTGAATCTCTCTCTCTCTCTCTCTCTCTCTCTTTCTCTCTCTCTCTCTCTCTCTCACACACACACACACACACACACACAATGAGTCTGCTATGAAGCATCAGGGAGAATAAAGTAAACATTAAATTCAGTCTTGAAGATATAAAATTGAAGAAACTGTATCATCCAGTTTTTTCTTTTATAAACTGGCATATGGAGTTTTACCCCATTCACACTCTTGTTTTTTTTTTTTTTTTTTTTTTTTTTTAAATTTTTTTTTTTTTTTAGTTGTAGATGGACACAATGTCTTTATTGCTTTTTTTTGTATGTGGTGCCGAGGATCGAACCCAGGGCCTCACGCATGCGAGGCAAGCGCTCTACCGCTGAGCTACAATCCCAGCCCCCACACTCTTGTTTATTATGCCTTCTGGACTATTATATTCTTTAATTATTTTTACTTTTAAAATCAAATCCTCAACTTGCTATTAAAAGATCCACAGAATTTGACTCAAACTATCTTTTCCTGACCAGATCCTATAACTTGCTCATTAGAATAAGAAATTCCTTTTTAAAAACCCAATTGGTAGAGAAAGCATTTGCTCTCCATATACTTGTGTTCTACCCTGACATTTATCTCTGTCAAATGGGGCCCAGTGATCAGTTTCAGGCAATAAATTATGAGCAAAGTGATATGTGTCATTTCCAAGTTAAGGAAAGTAGACGTTTTTGTGCCTCTTTATTCTCTTTCTGTAAGTGATGTATTTGGAGGCTACACATTATAAATGGAGTAACTACAAGATAGAGAAGCAGAACTTACCTATATCAGAATTTAGGTAAAGGACACGTGTTACAAAGTTTTATTGTGCTAACTTACTGTAATCAGGTGTGTATTATAGCAGTTAACATTATTTATCTGTATGATACAGTATTCACATTCAAACTCTTTCTCCAATCTGGGGTACCATCCTTCCTACCCTATGTTTAAACACCCCGAAATGGCTCCACCAACATTGAGAAGCCTGCCTAATCTCTCCAAGTCAAAAGAAAGACTAATCTGTTTTCCTTCTGATGACCCACTGCATATCTAGTCTGTCTACAATACTTATTTTGAATTAACTACTAATGACTCTGGTAATGGTATGATTATTGTTATCCTTTTCTTTATTATTTTTTTAGATATACATGACAAAAGAGTATATTTTGATATACATACATGGAGTATAACTTATTCTAATTAGGATGCCATTCTTGTGGTTGTACATGATGCGGAGTTTCATTGTGGTGAATTTGTATATGAACACAGAAAAGTTCTTTCAGTGTAGTAGCAAGTTGTATCTTAGCTTCAACATGAGTTCCTCCTCCTTTATTGCACTGTGATCCCCATTAAGACATATCAAGCTTGTAAGTTTTTTTATTGGCAAAGTCCAACCTGTTGAGGTATGTAAATACTTTGCTCTGATTTTTTTTAACAAAACTCTTCTAAAGCCAGTTTTATTCCAATCCAAGCAAATAGAAATTGATTTAAGAAATTATAAGAGATGACCATGAATGAGCTTAATCACTGCTTCTATAGAATGGCAATTTAAATAATAATCTAGAGGTAGTCACCAAAGCACACTGTTTCTTATATAGATCTTAAGATACCTCTCCTTGCCAAGGAATATTTGGGAATGTTCTGGGGCCATACTACACTCCATGCTGTGGGCATACACACCTCTACCTGACAGTCTATCCAGGTTTGCCCCATATCATTCATACATTTGATGTTACCTTGTGATTATAGAATGTGCACTGTCAAGGGAGTTGTGGACGACAAGATTACCCAGTCCAGGGAGGTTTTGTCTCTGAAACTATTAGAGACAGAACTACAGTTCAATTGTTGAAAATTACTGACATTAAAAAGGCTCTTAGCTTTAGAATCTTATTTTGAGGTACTAAGCTCCTTTGAGTGTATTTCTGTTTGAGATCAGGTTGACTTGCTATCAGTCTCATCTGGCCATCTTATGCTAATTGAGCTGGTATGTGTTTTTTTTCTTAATTTGTCTTCTGAATAGATAAGAATAGATAATTAGAAACGACCTACCAGAAAGCCTCCTATCTAATCTTGCACAGAAATAAGATGAGAGAGGCCCCTTTCCTTTGGCCAAGCCCCACAGGCATGAAACACAGATGATGAGGCCTTATCCTACCCATTACACCCGTTTTATCCTTTTTCCCTCCTATAATGAGGCAGACAGAACTTATGAAATTCTGCATTCTCTCTTTCAAGGTCAATGTATCTGTTGCTGACTAATAATAAGCATCTCCCTAAGTCTACCTGAAAACATGAATCTTTTTTCAAATTGAATTGTAGAGACTAAGTTGACTGGAGTTTTTTTTGTTTTTTGTTTTTTGTTACATAGGCTTGTTCTGAAAAGTCAGGTGTAAGTCAAACTTTATTTGAAATACACAAGAGAATCTGGCTATGCAAAGACCCCAGGTTAATACTTTTATTGTTTGGATAATCACCATCGTATCAATTGGGAATTTTATGAATTGGCTTCTGAAAGCAAGGACTGCCTGCAGTGAGTTACCAGGAGTTCCATGGAAATTGCCTTTCTTTGTTGTATCTATTTTGATTTGCATGAGCTGACATAAAATGCATGTTCTCCTTTTTTCCTCAGTTTTTCTGTGTTTTTTACAGGTCCACCAATGGTTACTATTATTTTATCACAAAGTTTGCCAGAGTGTTTTGATAATGGAATTCACCATTGGGAGAAATTCTGCTATGAAACCAATTAAAAGACACTTTTAACAATAAGTGGACCTAGGTGACAGTCTGGCTACAAAAGTCAAAATTATTGCTACTTAAATAGTTTTGCATTAAAAAGGAAGCAAAATACATGAAAAACTGTTTTTTAAAATGGTCTAGTTATTAACCTCTTAATACATCTATAAATTAAAATTCTAAATTGAACTCAACATTATCTTCAGCTTCCACAAAGTGATTACAAGAAGAATTGTTGTTTCAGTTATGTTTTAATAGATTAGTAAAGTGATAAGTACAGATTAGTAAACTGAGAAAAGGAGAGATGAGTCAAACAGCAATATTCCTCAGAACAATACATGGTTCACATTGAACTCTCAATATGTTTTAATTGAAAGAATGAATGAACTTGCTTGAGATTCAGCATCCATTAAGTAACAAGACACCATCTGAATTTAGGTCTGATTTCTAAGTCCTTGTTAATACTTTTACTGTCTCTAAGCTCAAACCTGATGAACTAGAACTTGTCCATTTTGGATTCATAGAGACTTTACAATACTTTAATTTTCTTTATCACTATTTTGAACAAATTAAGTGACAGCTGACAATAATATAAAAAGATGCTGAAGGGAAGACATGGCTATGAATTCCACTGATGCAAACCTGGTTTTTGTCAAAGGGAAAGTGCCTCTATGTTAGCAAATATTAGAAGTGAAAGTTCATTAATTTTAGGTTGCAAAAGATACTGGAGGAATAAAGTACATCTTGAATTAAAAAAAGATGAGCAGGAGGGGTTAGGACCTTGTGTTTTCCTGCTATATTAAGTAGGCATTTAAGCAGAGACTGTATTGTTGAATTTCATTTACACAAAGTAAGCAGTTTATCAAGCTCATCCAGAATTTGAACATCCAGAAAGTCCAAGTCATGAAATACTTTATTTTGGTGAAGACCAGTGGTGTGGAGATAGCTTATTACAAAGGAAATTCCAAATAAGAGTTTAAACTAGACAAACTGGCTCATAGAAAAACAGATTTTCAACACATACTGAGGCTATTATTGCTACTAAGAGAGAGAAAATTTAAGATGATCCTTCTTGATTTCCCTACAGAAATAAAGCCCCCACAGAACTTTCTTTCTATGGGTCCACATTGAAGACTCTCTAACTAAAACACCTGACACCTCACCCCAGAACCTAGCATATTGCTTTGTACATGGTATTTGAGGTAAGTAAAACCAGAAAAGAAAAGATATGAAAACCATGAAAAAGTGATATTTGAAATAATGATTTTAATGTATTCAGTTTTTGATATATCCCAAGTTCTTCATGTCCACTGCCTAATTTAATCCTGGAGATAAGTCTGTGATATAGTCATTATTAACAATATCTTGTGGATGAGAGAGTTGAAGTTTCAAGAAGATAAATAATTTGCAGAACATCTCACAGTCAGTAAGTTGCATCTTTTTTATTAAAAATTTCATGTTCATTCAATATTTAATTCTGCTTCTAAGGAAAGGAATTAAGGAAGGATGAAGGAGGAAAAAGAAGTCAGAGAAGAAAGAGGAGAAAGGAAGACAGTAAGAAGTCAGTGAGGCAGGTATGAGAGGAAGGAATCAATTTTGGACCTTTTAATAATTAGAGATAGGCTTCGATTGGTCAGGAGCTATTGCAATTCCTATTTACATATAACATGAAAAGTCTCAGATGATATTGTAGTTACAAGATACAGTTGTGTTCTTGAAACATTGCCTTGAAAAAAATCCAATTTCAATGAATTCTGCAACATAAATCTCTCCAGGGAAGAAGATGACTTCCATTTAAACAAAATTAAATTTAGGGACGGATCGGTCACCTTCCATGGGCCAGGATGGTGGCCATGAAAAAAGAATAAAAATTTAATTGCTTTCAACCAACCAAGAAGTATAAACCAGTATAAAACATTTGCCTTTTTGATAGCCTACTGGTAATGTCATCCTATTAAAGTGTCTGGTTAAGACATACCACCAGGACCAAGATATTATCAGAATCTGAAAATTCTCATTTAATATGTTTTCCTTCCATAGGGGGATTTATTATAATTTTCAGTATAAAACTTAAGATACTAAGAATTGTTTCTTTGGAAGACCTCAATTAGGATTTGGTCTTTGTCCTATATAACCTAATTGTGGCTTAAGGAAATTTTGTTGTCCAAGAGATAAGAAAAACTGGCACCTTTAGAGTCCACAATTGGCTCAAATATCTCCATAGTTCTTTACTTACCCTTAATGGCTCCCACATGTCTACTGAATTAAATATCTTGTGGAACATAAAATCTTCACTGTTTAGAAATTATTTTGGTTAGAGCTGAGATAGATTAATGGTGGGAATGAAAGATTTGGAGATACATGCAAATTATTTTTCTTAAATGTGCTCACTTTAAAAGGACATTAAATACACATTTTTTTTTTACTTAGTCTTACAATAATTGCTGATGTAAACCTTTATTTAAATTACTAATTGAAAAAAATAAAGACAAAAACAAAACAAAAAGACATAGTATTTGAGAATGAACAGATAAATAATATGTTAACAGACAGATGATCTTTCATAGAGAAACAGAGACAACTGAAGACCTCTTAAAGAATTAAGAAAAGTTCTCTCTTCATTCACGATATCCCTACTACTTTTTGGAGAGTTATAAAGGTAATGAGAATGACTGATATTTGTGCACATTTGGGAATGCCAATTGCTATAAAGGAATGGTGTACTTTAACTTTCATCATACAACTTTTAAACTCCTGTCATACAAAAGAAACAGAAAAGCTACACAACCATTTCAAAGGCACACACTAAGTGAGAGCTGAAGCACAACATAATGCTTAAAAAAAACACACACACACACAGGTTGGTTCTGCAGCACGAAGAGTGGATGAAACTTGAAGGATGAGAGAAAGTACAATATGACCTGATATGAAGAGAATTCTCTGCTATTAGTCTTCAGGTGCAACTGGCATAAGGCAAAGATCACATAAGATGTGAGAATGTGTGTCTGGTAGAAATGGAGACAACAGGCATCCTTTACTCTTTAACATTTGATGAGGCATTGTGATGCCTGATGGAATTGTGTTCAAAGCACATACTTTTTTTGTTAATAACTTTTAAATGAAAAAATTGTAAAAGTCTTATTATGTACTTTGAAAATGATATTAAAATCAAATATAAGCCATTAACCTGGTAAAGATGTCATGTTTCCTTAAGTTCTTAATTATTTTTTTTGGCAGAAAGATTATAAGAATTTATGACTTTTTTGAAACCAAATTCTTTCTGATGGGTTTTGAAAACAGAAAAACAAATGTTAGAAAGGCTACAGCTGCTCTTATTACATGATGCACTTGTATTGCACTGTTTGCATTTAAGAGTAATGTAACTTTAAAGAAAATTCAATGCCAGTTAGTGATAGGAAAAAGTTGTTATTTCAAAGGAAATAAAATACATCATGCATTGAATTCAGGGAGAAGAACATCTCAGAAATACTACTGTAAGATTATACTTTGTACTTTATTTATTCATTTAACCAGGAAAATCTTTCCAGAGGACTGGAATTTGAATTGTCTGGAAATTTTTAAAAATGAAAACATATACAAGCAGAACTGAAAACTGATGATTGTAGTCAAAGTGAATGAACTGGTGATAGGGCCAGTGTGGTGGTTACATAGAGCAGGCTGAGGTATCCTTATTCTGCCACCTGCTGGTTGTATGACTGAGAAACTTAACCTTTATGCCTTCTCACTTTATCTGTAGCATGGGAGTAACAATGATGTCTACTTCATATGATAGTTACAAGGATTAAAGGAAATAGATGACACTTAGAGTGTTTACACAAAATATGTCATTATCTATTTATTTTAATTGATGCACAGTAATCGTACGTATGTATGGGGTACCCTGTAATGTTTTCTTAAATATATACAATGTATAATGTTCAAATTGGGGTAAACATCCATATTCTTAAACATTTATCATTTCTTCATAGTAAAGACATTCAAAATCCTCTCTTCTAGTTTTCTAAAAATATGTATGTTATCATTATCTACAGTCACCCTGCTGTGAGCCCTTATTGCTATTGTAATCTGAGAGGTACTGAGTTTTGGCAAGTTTCTCTGGCACTGGAAGATCACTGGAAAACTGAAGAGTAGATAAGGAGGTAACAAGAGCAAACATTAATTGTATGTCTATTGTGGGAAAGTAAGATGGAATTAAGCAAATGTAAGCCCTCAGTTCATCTCTCTCTCTCTCTCTCTCTCTCTCTCTCTCTCTCACACACACACACACACACACACACACACACACATACTGTCTACATGTAATAAAGAAAGTTACAGTGTGGTACGATAGCTAGAAACAGACACACATCTGAAAAGTTCTCACTAAAAGATATAAAAGAAAACATTCAATGATATTTTATACAATTAAAAATCATTTTTAAAAGATTGTAAAGTATTTCCTTAGTAGAGAACAATGTGAAAGTAAATTTAAGCCTTCTAATACAGAATAAAATTTGCATGTATTTTCATAACTTATAGATATCGGTGAAGGTTTAGTCCTTTGTGAATTTTAACATGGCATTTGTCCTTTGAATATCAGGCTACTTGCTTTTATTTTAGTTTTCATTCTCAGTGTTCACTGCTGTTATCTTCCTAAATGGAGGGCTTCCCAGGATGTTACCTTTAAACTGAAACTCAGTAAAATGAGTATTTCCCTCTTCCTAAGAAAACATTGGATATACATAGTTACCATAAATTTTAGAAGTGTGTGCAGCAGGATGAAGACAAGGATGGAAGGAAGAGGAACGGATTTGAGACTAAATGATTGAATATGCATGCTATGTAATAGAAATGGTTTCTTTACCCCCCCAGGAGAGTTCAAGTGAATCCCAAATAGCAGAGACTAAAAATAGTTTTGAAAGTTAACAGACTACTGGGCAAAATAAATACTTAGGATATCAACTAAAGCTGCAAGGAAATAAATGATGTGTAAACCAAATGAAAGTTGCCTGAATGAAAGGCTCTGAGAGTAGTTAAAATGAAATAAAGCCTGCTGTTTGAACAAGAATAGTGGCCTTTGATTATTTCTAAAATGTTAGAGAAGAATTTAAATAAATGTTGTGGTTTGAGATTTAAGTTCAGTTGTGACATGATCTTTGCTAGAGTCAGTGTCATATAGAGGGTGGTTCCTGTAGACAGGGCAAGTGTTGAATTGTCAAGGATGGAGGCTCAGAAAAGAAGTAGCTGGTGGCTGGAGAAGGGTGGAGTGGATGTGAAAATTACAGAGGGAAGAGGAAGGCGCACTACTAGCCACAGGCCACTGTCCATCCCAGCAGAACTATTGTACTTGTAGAGACATAGCTTCTCCTTTTGTTCCCCTTGGCTTAGCCTCACTCATAATTTCTAGCTAATTTAATAGCCAGAGAGAGTAAAATTGTTAATTGATTCTTAGCCACTGCCTTTTTGGAATTGCAAGTGGGTCTTTAGCTCCAAATTCTATTGCAGAAAGTGTACTGTCTGCTTCAAAGGCAAGGAAAACATTTGAAAAGATAGAACTATTGCACTTCTGAAAAACCACTCACCAATGTTCTTAAGAACCTGACTAAGAGCCGGGCGCAGTGGCTCAAGCCTGTAATCCCAGCACTTAGGGAGGCTGAGACAGGAGAATTGCGAGTTCAAAGCCAGCCTCAGCAATGGCGAGGCTGCTAAGCAACTCAGTGAGACCCTGTCTCTACATAAAACACAAAATAGGGCTGGGGATGTGGCTCAGGGGTCGAGTGCCCCTGAGTTCAATCCCTGGTACCAAAAAAATAAAAAAAAAAAAAAAAAAAAAAGAACCTGACTAAGGTGAGAACCTGAAGAGAGGTTAACTAAAGACACCTGGATTTTATAGTTTAAAAATGTAAACAACAAAATAATTCAGTTTTCTTAAAAAACAAAACCAAAAACAACGAAACAAAACAAAACAAAACAAAACAAAACTCCCCTTGAAGTTTTAACCTTAACATTTAGATTCATTTTGGAGTAAAGGGACATATGTTTGAGGCTTTATATTTCATTAGTTTTTTTTTTTTTTTTGGCACCCACTTGGAAAACAGTGGAAAATGGCACTCCCTTTAAAGGAGCAAAAGATAATTCTACATTTTTACCACTTTTTTCCTCACTGCAGTTCTTTATCTCCTAAAGTCTGATTTACCTGAATAATTTTCATTCTGACCTAATTTCTTTCAAAGACAAGCTTTGTCATCTAAATCTCTAATTATAGACAGAATAGGAAGCTTCTATCTCATGCTATTTGAAAGGTGCACAAGGCTTTCTTCTTCCCTAATTGTTATCCACAAGCCTTAAAGGAAACCCTGTGCCACCATTGTCTAGGATAAAGTTTTGAGCATTAGAATATCCACTTTGGGTTTATAATGCAAATAATGGCACTTCCATAATGTCACTTTAGAAATGCATGTGCATTGTCATGAGGAAGAATGGCTTGGGGATCGCTGAAGCTTTTTCCTACTAGAAAAACACTTTTGTGTATCATGCTCATTTCCTCTTGGAAATAATAGAAAGGTTAACTCTAAGAGAACGAGTAGTAAAAATCCTATTGATAAGGGTGTATGGGGAGGATTATTTGTAAAAGGAGCCTTTATTATTATTATTGGTGCTGGGGATGAAACTTAGAGCCTCACACAGACCAGGCAATCGCACTATCCCCAGCCCCTGGGAAGAATAATTTAGAGTGGAACAAATAGAATAATCCCAAGGAGAATCCCCAGTGAGAGCTTTAAATTGGAGCATTGGGGTTTCTGATCATAACTGATGACATTCATAGCACATATCTACATATAAGATTTGAGAGGACGGGCTACTGACAAGTGTTTATAAAACAAACACTTAATGGTCAACAATAGCAGAAAACTCTCTGCTATGAACTACATATTTAAAGATGATAATCTGTGATTCTTGATCTTGAGAAGTTTGGACAGACAAATGCTTAAAAAAAAAAACCTTCACAAAATGTGGTGAGTGCTATGCATCAAGGATGAGCACAGTTGTAAGGAATGTTAGCATCCATTGTGTACAGGCTGTTCTTCACCGAGAAGTATTATTATTTATTTATGTTTTTGGTACTGAAGATTGAACTCAGGGGCACTCGACCACTGAGCCACATCCCTAGCCCTATTTTGTGTTTTATGTAGAGACAGGGTCTCACTGAGTTGCTTAGTGCCTTGCCGTTGTTGCTGAGGCTGGCTTTGAACTTGCGATTCTCCTGTCTCAGCCTCAAGAAGTATTATTTTGATAGATATGGGAATTAGAAAAATAATATAGCCTGAGAAAAAGAATGGCCAAGCATTACCTTCATTTCCTCCAACAATGTTTTCCATCACCCTCCCCAACACTGTCTTTTTAATGCTAATCATGCCGGCAGCCCTACCTTTCCCAGCTCTGTCTCTTTGATATTGATCAAGCCAGCAGTTAACACCTCCCCTAAACAGATGCCTTCCTGAGGCAAAACCAGGAAGGAAGGGGCTTATCACCACACCAGAGTGATAAACTAATTGATAAAACGAACCCCAAGTTCCTAAATGCCTGCGAAAACTAAGGGCCTATATAAACCCAGTCCCTTCTTTTGTTCAGCGGCTCGTTTTCCACCGGGAATATGGGTCCACTACCTCCACAGATGAATCCTGCTCCTGAATAAAGCCTACAATAACTTGCATAGTTTGCTGCCACCGGTGATCTTTTTGCCCTTACAATTTTTACTGATTCTGGAAGGGTGGACAGTAGTTCATTAGGCAGAGGCAAAAGTGGGGACATTCTTGCTAGGGACATGGAAAGAAAAACCAGAAGTTATTCAGGAAAGATCAGATTGTTCTGTATGATGCTGAGTGCAGTTTGTAGATAGGGGTTAATAGTAAAATGATTGGAGGTACCAGGGCCGGGCACTTAGGATGGGGACTGGAGCCTGTTCTTAACTCTCAGGCTTGGAACTCAAGTTTCTTGTGCACTGAGATGAGTGCAGAGAGGTACTTGCCACAGCAGTGGGGAGTCTGTTTTAGAAGAAGAGAATGTGTGCATGAAAAAAAATTGAGGAAATTGTTTTTTCCCCCCAAATTGTAAATTTTTAAACACAGAATGCAAGAAACTCAGTGAAACTACAGAAAAAGAAAATTGAACAGAAACATGAACAAAACTACACCAAAGGATATCATGATCAAACAGTTTAGCACAGAGAAAATCTTTCAGAAACTAGATTAAAAGACACTAGGTATGTCATTTTTGAAGAGACAAATATTTTGTCCCATATTGTGAGTTGCCCTTTTACTCTGATAATGATAACAGGTATTTTGGAAAGCTCCAATAGTGGTAAACCTCAAAGATTTTTAAAGAAAATATTCAATTAGTTTCCATCTGCATTTGATCAAATGTTATCTGTGAGCTAATTACTTCAAATTTAAATCTTTAATCAAAGCTCCCTTCAATTTGGTTGCCTGCTTGACATTTCTACTTAGGTGACAAATAACATTTTTAACTTAACCTGTCCAAATGGAATCTCCAGATATTCTCCCTGAACTAGTCCCCCCACCCTCCCACTCTTCTATTTTCTCCAGCCTCCAATTCTGGTGTCATCCTGGATTCTACTCTCCGCCCCCCCCCCCACTT
>CM053404.1:57505286-57575989 GCA_028644305.1 Xerus rutilus
TTGACCTTCTCTACTTTATCAACAATATAGCCAGGATGGTCTTGGTGCAACGTGAGCCAGATCAGGTGTAATGACAGCTTCACGTCTCCACCACAGAAACATCCACAGCTGTTATTATGACCTCCCAGACTCTAAGATCTGATTCCCCACAACTTTTTTTATTTTTCTCTCTACTTTAGCCACACTGACCCTTTGCTTTTATTCATATGTGCCAAGCATGATCTCTTCTCAAAACTTTGGTCTTCTGTATTTCTTCTTCAAATGCTCTTGCTTCCCCAACATGCCTACATTTCATCAGATTTTCCCTTCTCCCACATAGTACTCAGAAGTTACCCTCCCAGTGGGATGTTGTGGGCCACCCAACTATACTTTACACTATGCCCACAATTTTTCATACCCTACCCTTTGTGAGTCTCCCCCAGTAGAATGTGAGCTCCATCTTGACAAAAATTTTGTCTGTTTTTTTTTCCTTTGCTAGCAAAGAAATAAACCTTCTTTTTCCTTTTTCTCGAAACCGTGTCCTCGTTATTTATTTGGCTTTGAGGACAAGGACCACGCTTTTAGCTGTGCGTGGTGGCGCATGCCTGTAATCCCAGCACTTTGGGAGGCTGACCCAAGAGAATCAGGAGTTCAAAGCCAGCCTCAGCAACTAAGCAACTCAGTGAGACCCTGTCTCTACATAAAACAGAAAATAGGGCTGGGGATGTGGCTCAGTGGATGAGTACCTCTGAGTTCAATGCCCAGTACCAAAAAAAAAAAAAAAGGACTGAGCTTTCAGTTACAATGTGACAAAATAGGATGAAATATTTTAAAAGTATTGGAAGGGAAAACAAAAACCATCAACATAGAATACTCTAACAGTAAGACTTATTTTAAAAATAAAAGCACAATGATACTCTTTTTTAGACATAAAAAAGCAAAAAATACCTCTACAGTACCCATTCTACAAGATAGATGATAGGAAGTCTTATAGCAGAATAATAGTAACAAATAGAAATATGAATGTATAAAAAGGAAAAAAGAGCACGGATAAATCTGTGGAAACATATTGATACTTTATTCTTTTAACTTTATTCTTTTTATCTGTATATGATAACAGAATGATTAAAAAATTGCAAGATGGGAGTGAAAAGATCTAAAAAGTTAAATGTATGACAAGCGCAGTATTAGGGAAAGAGAATTGAAAGTCAAAGGTGGTAAATTTAAAACGCACACCACAAACCCTAAAGTATCAAATAAAAAAACCAGCTATGCCTAGTTAGTCTACTCAAGTGATAAAATATAATCATAAAAGTATTCAATTAATCCAATTTCCAGAAAGAGAGGAAAAAGGGTACAAACTTAGAAGGAATAACTAGGAAACAACCAGATGTAAATATAAACAACCATATCAAAAGTCATAATAAATGACATGTTGTCAATTAATAAAGATTGTCAAGGTAAGATTAAAAATGTGCTTTTAAGAAAAAAAAATCCAGCAAATATACAGGTACAGAGAGGTTAAAAATAAAGGATGGCATAGCATGCTAAGAATAATCAATACAAAGTTGCAGTGCTATAGATTACCCCAAAAAGATTTCAGAAAAAATGTCAGAGACTAAGAAATAATTTCCTAATGACGGAAGTTCAATTCATGAGGAGGATACAATATTCCTACATGCTTATGCACATGATACTTTTTTCAAATACATAAGGCCAAAACAGAAATTGGTAAGGAAAAATAGACAAATGCATAATTATAGTTGGAAATTTCAGTGCCATTATTTTAATAACTGATAAGCCAGGAAGACTAAATCTGTAAGAATATTACAACATGAAGCAGAGAAGATGGCAGATGAGAACAAAGAAACACCTCACAGTAGGCACTCGGCATGGGATTTACAAAGCCAGATTACTGAGTGAGGTGCTAACAAAGGGAACTCATAGAAACTTAGTACTGAACTGTTAAAAAAAATTGAAATTATACAGACGCACAAAGTCTGAAACTTGAATGTTAAGAAATAAGAGAAGCGCAGCCTGGGTGCCAGCGAAGGGGAAGGGTACCACACACAAAGGAGCTGATATGGCTGGCAGGAAGAAAAACTGGCTTCGGGAAACCTGAATGTTAGAAAGGTTGATTTTAATGGACATGGAGTCAGTAGGGTTGGCAACTTAGCGCATGCAAATTAAAAATTAGTTCCCCCAAACTGGGAAATTCTCCAGGTGCAGAAAATGCTCCTGGGCAAAAAAAGAGGGGTGCTGCGCTTTGCTAGAGTGCTTGGCAAAAAATTGCCATGGCACCAGCACCCACCACAGTAACCATTCACCCAACGTGACCCTACAGGGACATCCACCTGTGGCACCCGCACCTCTACGACCATGAGGCCATGCGCCCAACAGGAAAAGCTATCGCAGTTGCATCTGTGCATGCCCCCAACAGGAAAAAAGAAACTCCCACTTTGCATGCACCTGGCGGATAAAACCTCTGCAGCCCTGCCTCTTCTGCCTCCGCTGGCACCATGGTTTGTGCAAATACCAGGTGGGGCAGAAACACACCTGAGTTGCCACTGCCCTGTGTGTCCCAGTTGGGGGCCAACGTAAGTTTTTGCTAGTACAACTGCTAGCAGTGACTGGAAATTGTGAACACCTGCAGCCAACTTAAAAAAAAAGAAAATTCGCAGAAGACACTTGAACCAGAGAGACTGAAATAGGTAGCAGACCTCAACACAAAAGGCAGAAAGCCAAAAGCAAATATGAAAATTGAAATTCCATCCCTGTCAACTGTTTTGACCACCTCAGCAGAAATAATCTCCTTGTTTCTCAGTAAGGTTTTTTTCTTTCTTCTCCTTTTTATTTTTTATTTTTACTTTTTTCTCTTATCCATACTCTCATTTTTACTATATTTTATCCTTTTTTAAAAAATAATTATTTAAAAAAATTTCCAAGCATCATTTCACTGTATTGTCTTACTTCTTGCTTTTTACTATTATGCATGCTTTTGCTTACGTGTACATGTGTGGGTGTTACTTACTGCATGAATAAGTTCTAGAAAAATATAAATATGTTCTTATAATTTGTCCTTCACATTAATTGCTCCCTTCTGCACGTGTTTATTATTTAGGCTTGATTTGTCTTAGGTAAGGTTCAAGTATAGGAGGGTTTGAGTTGATTAGATCTTACAGCTGCTGGTTTGCTCATACCTTGGTTCTGGCCCCTCTTGTCTTCCTTTCTTTATCTCTTACTCTACTAACCAAAATTTCCTGTTCCTACTTCTCTCCTTTTTTTGTCACTTTCAGTTAATCTTTTATTCCTTCTTCTTTATAGCTGTCGTCTGCTACCTGCCTCCTGCTTCTCCTCTAATCACATTTTTAAAAAAGTATTTCAAACTTTTGCCCATCTTCCCATCCTATTTTATTTTTTAAGAAATGGTAATCCAACTGAATAATAGAATTATATGGTTTGTGCAATTCATACCCCATTCATGTTGAGGTGATTATTAATTCTGTGGATGACATAGTAGACACTTGATGTTGAATGCCAGATCTAGTTTACAGTTTTGTATTGCTGGTACACTTATGTTTATTACTGACTCCACCATTCCTATGTAGATGACAATTAATGTTAAAAACATCAAAGTAGACACTGGACATTTATCTTCATGCATTAGTTACTGACATTAGTGCTATGCCTGGATTTCCCTTCTTTTAAGAGGGGCTAGAAAGTAAAGTGACGGGGACATTTCAAGATTACAGAGTAGAGCCTGATGCTGAGAAATTCTTACAACCTGGCCAAACAACAGTGAATCTCACCCCACACAAGATCTAACCCCACCTGAGCCTAAACATAAGTTCAACTTATAGAATTGGGGAGATAAGGAAATAAATGGAGAACATCCACAGCTAACTTAAAAAACAATCCCAGAAAACACCTGAACAAGAAAGACAAATAGGCACAAAGAATATTTAAGTGGACCGTTCAGTCTCTGAATCCCAAGGAAGATTCAAATGAAAGATCATTTCAATGAAGAAATAGAAATATTTCAAAGAAACCAGTCAGAACCCCCAGGACATGAAAGACAATGAATCAAATTAAAAATTTATTTGAAATCATGACCAACAGATTAGATTGTGTAGAAAATAGAACTTCAGTGTTTGAGGACAGAACTTGAAGACAGGACTCATGAATTTGAGTACATGGAATACAGCAAAACAAAACAAAACAAAACAAAACGGAAAAACCCCAAACAAAACATAATCAGAATATACAAGAACTCTGGGACAACATCAATAGACCAAATCTGAGCATCACTGGGATACAAGCTAATGGTATTACAAATATTTTCAATGAGATAGTCACAGAAAAGTTTTTCCATTTCAGAAGTGAGATGGACATATACACACAAGAGGCATATAGGACCCCAAATAAACCAGACCAGAAGAGAATTTCTCCAAGACACATCATAATCAAAATGCCTAACATAGAAAATAAGGAAAGAATTTTAAAAGTTGCAAGAGAAAAGCATGAGGTCACATTTAGAGGTGAACTGATAAGGCTCACTTATGACTTCTGAACACAGACACTAAAATCAAGTGGGGCCAAGAATGAGCTATCCAAACTAATCTAATCCAGTGAATTTCTATCTGCCCTGCTTATTGTGTTAGTATCCTTGTATTGGAGAAAATATTTCGCCTTTGGTTTTTTGAGATTGGCTTATTTCACTTAGCATGATATTCTCCAATTCTATCCATTTTCCAGCAAATGCCATAATTTCATTCTTCTTTATGGCTGAGTAATATTCTATTGTGTATACAGACCACATTTTCTTTATTCATTCATCTGTTCAAGGGCACCTAGGTTGGTTCCATAGCTTAGCTATTGTGAATTGAGCTGCTATAAGCATTGGTATAGCAGCATCACTATAGTATGCTGAATTTAAGACCTTTGAGCATATACTGAGGAGTGGTATAACTGGATCAAATGGTGCTTCTATTCCAAGTTTACTGAAGACTCTCCATACTGCTTTCCAGAGTGATTGCACCAATTTGCAGTCCCTCTAGCAATGCATGAGTGTACTATTCCCCCACATCCTTGCCAATATTTAATGTTGCTTGTATTCTTGATAATTGTCATTCTGACTACAGTGAGATGGAATCTCAGTGTAGTTTTAGTTTGCATTTCTCTAATTGCTAGTTATGTTGAGCATCTTTTTCATATAGTTGTTGATTGTATTTATTCTGTGAAGTGCCTGTTAAGCTCTTTTGTCCATTTATTGATTGGATTATTGTGTGTGTGTGTGTGTGTGTGTGTGTGTGTTAAATTTTTTGAGTTCTTTATATATCCTGGGAATTGATGCTCTATCTGAGGTGCAGGTGGCAAAGATTTTCTCCTATTCTATGGGCTGTCTTCACATTCTTGATTATTGCCTTTGCTGTGAAGAAGTTTTTTTAGTTTGATTCTGTCTCATTTATTTATTATTGATTTTACTTCTTGCACTTTAGGAGTCTTGTTAAGGAAATAAGATACTAAGCTGACATGATGGAGATTTGGGCTTACTTTTTCTTCTATCAGGTGTAGGGTCTGTTGTCCAATGCCTAGATCCTTAGTCCACTTTAAGTTGATTTTTGTGCAGGGTGAGAGAGAGCAAAATTTCAATTTGCTACATATGGATTTCAAGTTTTTCTAGCACTATTTGTTGAAGAGGCTGTCTTTTCTCTAGTGTATGTTTATGGTGCCTTTGTCTAGTTTGAGATAACTGTATTTATGTGGGTTTGTCTCTGTGTCTTCTATTCTGTACCATTGCTCTACATGTCTGTTTTTGTGCCAATACCATGCTGTCTTGTTACTATAGTTCTACAGTATAATTTAAGGTCTGGTATTGTGATACCTCCTGCTTCACTTTTCTTGCTAAGCATTGCTTTGGCTATTTTAGGCCTCTTACTTTTCATGACTGCTTGCAAAGCATTTCTGAGCGAAATAGAGACTATACTGAGTTCATAATTTGAGGGATTTCTTATTAAAATTTCAAATTTACCTGAATTGATTTACAGATTCAAATTTTCAATCAAAATCTCATAATTACACATTAAAATTGCTAATTAAAAGCACCACCAGGTGATACTTGCTTACGTTTTAATCTAAAATTAAAAAGATTGATCTAGTATGATGTCAAGGATGTGAAGCAATTGAAATCCTCTTACATTCTGGGCAGGATGGTGAAATAATACAATCTATTAATCTGGAGTTTCATAAAGAGTCAAACGCACATCCAGCACATGATCCAGCCAACCATGCCAAAAACATGACTATGCAAAGGCTTACATGTAATATTTATAACTGCTTTGATTGTAGTAGCCAAAAACTGGAAACAACCCTCATGTTCATCAAGAGGTGAGTGAATAAAGAAACTGCTATATCTCCACGATGGAATGAGTTCTTGGTATGTGCTATAAGATGGAAGGATCTAAAATGCTTACCTTGAGAGAAAGAAGTACACACACATATGCACAAATACCACATAATAATTTGTGAGGATATTCCTTATATATGTGGAATGTGCACATTCATGTTTAGCATCTGCTGGCTTGCTTATGGAAAGAGTGATAACAAAGGATAGAATAGAGTAGAATCATTAATGAGTAAATATATTTTGGGTAGTAAAAGATATGTTTGTTACCTTGGTTGTGGTGATGCTTTCATGGGCTTTACGTATGTCTAAACATCACACTGTACATGCTAAATATCTGTAGTTTATTGTATGTTGATTACTTAATTACTTCAATAATACTGCTTTTTAAAAAGAGAATCTTCTTGGATGAAAAAAAATTATGTCTAAGAGTCTGAAGCAAGGCTTTGCTTTTTAAAGACTTTAAAACATGTCCATTTGTAAACCTTTGTAGATGTGCGAAAATACAAAAGGACTCTTATTCAGAGATTTGATTTTCTGCTAAATACTGCACCTGAAGCACTGTTACTCTATTTTAAAATGAGACAAAGCAGAGATGAAAACAGGTCATGAATTCAGGGTGTGCTAATTCAAAATCTAATTTTGACATTTAGTTGAGATAAATATCTTTTCTTTTGCATTTGTACAGAATTGAAAATGGGTTAGAACATTAGTGAGAACACACAAGACTATTTACTAGAGCTGAAATGTAAAACAGAAGTGGCAAACCATGAAAAACTTATGAATACAGCCTGGTTCATTAAAAGGAGAAGTGAATTTAAAAATCTCAGGCATATACCTTACTAAATAATTTCTCACTATAAAATTGATGCCATAGGCTGAAAATTGGCCTGAAAGAAATATAAAATCAGTATCCAGGAAAAGTTGAGGACAATTAGTCCCTCCTTTGGTCAGTAGAAGATTATTCTTTATCATATACTCATTTTTGTTTGATCTAATGTGTTTGAAAAAAATCCTTATAAATGGACTTTCAACTAGTCTCAATCACTTCCTTCAGGAATCTGTGCTTTAATTTTATAGTCTTGGATGTCAGTGAAATCTTGATCTTTAGCATATTTGGTTCTCAGTTTTGCATAATCAACTGTACCCCATCTGTTGATGGTTTAGACCTGTCTTGGCAGTTGCACTTTATTGATGTCATCCACTCAGATGGTCCACATTCTCCAGGCTCACAAGAGCTCTCGGTCTCCTGTGACTCTATCCTATCAGCTATTTCTCTTGTGGTGTACAGCCCTGTGTGTGTGTGTGTGTGTGTGTGTGTGTGTATTCATCCTTCTTTGTGGCATTAGATATGGCAAATGTCAAGAAAGCAGAAATACTGGATACAAATCGGAAATTATTTGGATATTTCAGATTGTGACAGCATACCAGTAACTCAAACTCACTAATGTGAAATAGACCTTGATTTTCCAAAGAATTAAGTAAGCATACTCTTCATATTGCTCTTCATATTGTATTAGGGAAGACTACTTTCCTAAGAATGCTGCTCTTTTCCAGTGTTACAGAAATTTATTCTGGATAAAAGTGCAATTAATGAGATAAACTAAATTTGCACTTAAATTGGCCAGTGAGGAGCCCAAAATATAGAGACCTTCAGTATGTGAGGCAGAAATTATTGCCTTGCCACGACTAGGCTTCATGAGTTAATTCAGGTGATAATCAAATTCTTACATTTGATTACATGGTTTCACTGAGTATTTTGATAAACTAGGGGCTATAATTTGGTTGTGAAACTGTCTAATCAGTTAGAGGGAAATATGTACTCTTAAATCTTTTGAAAAGGTGAGAAATCAAAGCTTTGTATAGACAATGCTCTTAACCTTAGAAATGTCTCACTATGACAGTTTTTAAGTTGGCTTCCCTTCTTTCTTCCTTCTTCTTCTACAAGACAAAGACATAGAAAAGATGGGAAAATAATATACTTGCAAGTTTGATACATTTTTGTGAATGTACAAATAAATCTTCTACATTTTAATACCCTATATTAATGTTAAAAAACTCATTTATGTTTTGGGAATAGGAAAGAAATCCATCACAGTACAGGTTACTTATATTTGGATTGGGAAATAATTATAATATACACTAAAACTTACTGAGTTCTCAATACATGCCATGTCCCATTCTAATCATCTTACATATGTAATATACAACAATGCTCTCAACAATTCTATGGAGTAATTACTATTATTTTTGCCACTTTACATATGAGACACTGCGGCACAGAAAAATTAAAAGCTTTTGCTAGCAACAGAGCTGGCAATTGGTAGAGCCTAGATTCAAATCCAGATAATCTGACTGTGATCTGAACCACCAGGGTATACTGTGTCTGTGAGTATACTATGGATCCAGACACTTCTTCCCCAAATGGTAACTAAATAAAAGACAAATACAATATAGTACTTCTTATCAATAAAGCATCCAATAGTTATTCTATTCCTAAGAAAGTATTAAGCTTTGTCATGAATTGTGATTTAATATATTTTAAAATAATTCTTCTGTACTTTACCTTATTTGAATATTTTGAACATTGCCTAGAAGGGATATTGTTACAATTCTATTTCAACTAGTAAAGGAATTGCTAACATAATATACTAAATTATTAGTTTCAACATATTGAGATACGTTATCAGTCCAGTTTGGAAGAGCCTTTGGCATTTTGATTAGTCATTTCAAACAAAAATTAAGGGATTGGCTTGATCTTCGTGAACTTATATGTCTACCTTGGCATTTGCTCTTGCTTTTGTTGATATTCTAATTCAACCTGTCATAGTGATTGCAGTTCTGGCAACCTGTGTGAAGTCCTACAAACTGATAATCCTGTAAAGCTCAGTTTTTGCATCTCTGAAATTGATATGAAAGTTTGAGTTCATGGGGTAGGTGGGAGGGAAAAACCAGGTGATGTGTGAAAGATACTGCTATTACCATCATATTTCTATCTCCTGATTTTGATTCTTGCTCATTTGGCAAATATGATTTGTCAGATTTTCCTTAAGCTTTGGACTGACCTGAATCTGTGCTCTTGTGATTCTTTGGCACTTGCTTCTTTGTAACTCTTATCCATTCTACAAATAATGAATGAAAACTGACCATGTTGCAGGCACAGGTACAATGTAAAATCAAAATCAAACAATTCTAGTTGTTCAGTTACTTTTTCTATGATTAATTTACTCATTAAAAGATGATATATTTTTTGAAAAGCATATTCCAGAATGTTCTGGATTAAGTATTCTAGAAAATAAGGACAAAACATCCTTTTTTGCTTAAGTATATTTCAGTTAGGGAGATGGTGGAGAATTAACTGCTATATTACTAGGTAACATCAAGGGTAAATGATAATAAATGACCCTTTTAACTGTTATGATTCAAATGCATATATTTTGAGTATTTCTAAAATCTCATTTGACTCATGAGACATGTCTCTAGCTTATCCCATTCACCTATTCATAGGCTTTGTAGTTTCCTTTCATCAGCTCTCATTTCCTGTGTCTATATTCAACATAGTTTTAAGAGCACATAAGAGCGAATTATTTGGGTACTCATGAGATAATGTCCTGATATATTTAAAAGGAGAAGACACCAGGAAGTGTTGGATATCAGAGATATTGTTATCTGAGTTGGTACCAATGTATCGTGAGCTGAAATGGAATTATATTTAATGTTATGATATAGTGTGCTAAAAGTAAGTGCTCTATGTGCGGAAAAGATTCTTTAGGAAAAGAAAATAGGCATTGTTTAGATATCTCATTGTGAAAAAATATTTACCTGATTGCCTGTAATGTTGTATACTAACACAATTTGAATTATAGATATAAATTATTTGGATATTTTAATATAAACCCAAGTAAACACAAGACTAATGGGGAATCTGAGAAGTAACATTGTCTTGGTGAATATGCACCTTTATATTGTGCATAAGTGTGTATTGTAACTGAATTAATGGTCACATTGTTAACTTATATTCTAGTCACCACTGCATTGGCCAAGGTGGCTAGGCAAGATTCAGGCAACATAATATATTACAGTACATGAGGGCATGAAGACAGAAGGGAGGACAGAATCATTTTCCATTCTGGGAGTCAGGCATGAGATTCTTCTGCTTATATTCTTCAGCCAGACTATTATTTCATGCCACATCTAGCTAAGAAGACAGAAAGAAAATGTACTTTTGTTCTGAATGGCTAGAAAGTGTTTTGTTTTTCTAAGGAAGACGGAGACCAGATATTTAGAGATGACAGTTTCTGACATACCTTCATAAAGTTCTAGGATAAGTAGCATTCTATGTTTTCCCAGTGGCATATGAACCTATAAAACTATTGAAATGATATTCCTCAAACTTTAGGCAAAATAGAAGAGGAAGGTAGAGAGCTTTTGCTTCAATAAAGCCTGGTCTTTCTTAGTTTTGTTACTTTTACATTTGGATGTATACTGAAAGAAAAATTCAAGTGAAATTTTATGATTTCTGTGATGCAAGTTTATAATAATGTTGTTAGACCTTATGTAGTTGTAATACAAAGCAATGCATTAAATAAATAGTCATTTGGAGCACACTTAAAAAAACCTGTAGCAAGCTTAAGAGCTATAAACTTGAAAATTGAATGCTCAACTAAAATTTACTTTTGAAAAAGAGACTTTCAATCTCAAAATTTTAGTAAAAGAATGTTTTTCATTTTATAATAAATAATGAGGAAGACATTTCATGGCAAATGAATATAAAAGTGCTCTAACATACTGGACCTCTTTCAACATGGATATTTCATTTTGCAAATGAAAAATTCAAATGAGGTACAGAATAATTAATCATGAGCTACATTAATATGAACTAAAAGTCTATACCTTCTAAGAAGTTAGCTAAGGAAGTGAGAAAAATATTAATGTAATGTATAAAGGGAATGGGACTTCTGCTTTGGAGATTTAAGACATTATAGGCTTACATTATAGGTTACTTTAGGGAAATGTGTGATGGAATTTTAAAAGCTAGAGAATAAATTGACAGCCTTGTAATTTTCTGAGAGAACTACTCAAGTGGTAGCAATTATTTTAAAAAAGACTATTGTGGAATGTGTGGAACCTGGAGGGTGCTTGATGAATTCACCATCTGTCTGAAAATGCACTCTTCAGGATATGTGATGATTCCCCTTACATCCAGCCTCAGCAGTTGTGATACATCAGCACTATTCCATCCCTTCTGACTGTCACAATTCCAGAATGGCACATAGGGCAATAGGCTTTTTAGGATTATCTTATAGGTTTTCAGACCCTTGAAAGCTAGAAAGAACATTCCCCAAACCTGATCTCAGAGCAACTCATGTTCTCAGGGCTGGCCAGCTTTGAATTGGATTAACCAACTGCCTGAAAGTTGTACAAATTTTGTATATATATGAAATATAAATAGAGACCACAGTTACAGTGTTCTGAAGGTACCATATATCAAATCATCTCAGTGATGTAATGTTTTCTGAGTCAAAATTGCAGCCCAATTTTTATGTTCAATCTATTCCTTATTCAAAATAATAAATATTACTGAATGTTTACCCTACAGCTTTGACAGTTTATTTCAGCCCAAAACAATGGTGTTTTTTTTTCTTTTTGAGTTGTTAGAATTGCCATTTGTTGAGCCTTTACTATATGTGCTAGAAATGATAAAAAATATTGAAAGTTAACAACTTTTATTTGGATTTTCAGGTGGAAAATCAGTAAAATTAGGTAACTCTTCCAAATTGGGAAATTAGAAAATTCTACTTTGACAATAGGTTTTTCTGACACTGTAGATCACACAGATTTTTTAAAACAAGAGATTTTTAGGTGAAATGATGTTTCAGAGGACTCCATGACAATGAAAAAATTTAGATCTGTTAAAATGTCTTAGGTTTCATATACAACAAGTTTCCTCCTCCTCTCCTTATTTAGATATGGATTTATTTGAATTACTCTAGCAAAAACTTCAATCCCACGTGTGGGTGCTATATTAATGCTTAAACTTCATTGGCTGGCCCAGTGGAGTTTAAGTTGCATTATTATTTTTAATTGCCACATAATAATTATACATACTAGTGCGTTTCATTGTGGCATATTTGTCCACGCACATAATATACTTTGATCAATTTTATTTGCCAGTATCTTCTCTTGCCTTCCTCTCCTCCTTTTCTCAATCCCTTTCCCCTATCGTGCCCTCCCTCTTCTATTTTCTTGAGATCTCTTTTTCTTCTTTTTCTCTCTTTAGCTTGCCATTCTCACTGGAGTAAGATGGAAACTCAGCATAATTTTTGATTTACATTTTCCTGATGGCCAAAAATGTGGAACATTTTTTTTCATATAATTGTTGACCATTTGAACTTTTTCTTATGAGAAGTGTCTGTTTAAGCTCATTTCCTTGTTTATTGAATGGGTTATTTGCTTTTATTTGTGTTGATTTTGAGTTCTGTAAATATTCTGGGTATTGGTCCTTTGTTGAAAGAATAGTTGGCAAAGATCTTTTTCTCATCCTGTGGGTTGTCTTTGTGCTGTTGATTGTTTTCTTTGCTGTGCAGAATCTTTTTAGTTTGATGCCACACTATGAACTGATTTTTGGTGTTATTTCCTGAGCCATAGGAGTCCTATTGAGGAAATTGCTGCTTATGCTTTTATGTTGGAGTGTTTCTCCTGTGTTCCTTTTTAGCAGTTGCAATTTTTTTTTATGTCTCTAAGGTTTCTGATTCATTTTGAGTTGTTTTTTGTTTCCAATCTTTCCCTAACATCACTCGTTAAAGAGGATGTCTTTTCTTTAGAATAAGTTTTTGGGCACCTTTGTCAAGAATTAGATGACTTATGAACTTTTCTGCATGACTTCTATTTTGTTACAATAATCTATTTGTCTATTTTTATGCCAGTACCAACCTGTTTGTTAGTAAGACTTTGTAGTATAATGTGAAGTCAGGTACTTTGATGCCTCCAGATTTACTTTTTGTTCAGCATTTCATTGACTATTCTGGGTCTTTTGTTCTTCCACATGAAATTTAGGATTGCTTTTTCTAGTTCTGTGAAGATTATTATTGATATTTTGATGGGGATTGCTTTGAATCTGTGTATCACTTTTGGTAATATGGCCATTTAACCATATTAATTCTACCTATCCATGAACATTGGAATTCTTTCCATTTTCTAGTGTTCTCTTCAATGTCTTTCTTCAATATTCTATTATTTTCATGTAGAGGGTTTTAACCTTCCTGGTTAGATTTGTTCCTAGGCATCTTATTCTTTTTTTTCCAAATTTTAAAATTTTATTATTGTTATTATTATTTTAGAGGATAACATTTCATTTCTCTGGTTGTAAGTGATATAGAATCACAACATATATGCAGTCATACATAAAGTTAGGGCTATGATGACCATCATATTCCACCACCTTTACTGTCCCCATGCCCCTTCCCCCCTTATACCCCTGTGAACAGAGTTCCTTCATTGTTCCCATGTCCTTCCACACATTATGGATCAGCATCCACTTATCAACAAGTACATTCAGCATTTGGTTTTCTGAGATTGGCTTACTTCACTTAGCATGATATTCTCCAACTCCATCCATTTACCTGCAAATGCCATAATCTTATTCTCTTTTATTGCTGAGTAATATTCCATTGTGTATATATACCACAATTTCTTTATCCAGTCATCTATCAAAGGGCATCTAGGTTGGTTCCACAGTTTAGCTATTGTGAATTGAGCTACTATAAACATTGAAGTGGCTGCGTCATTGTAGTATGCTGTTTTTAAGTCTTCTGGGTATAGACAGAGGAGATGGATAGCAGGCTCAAATGGGAGTTCCATTCCAAGTTTTCTAAGGAATCTCCATACTGATTTCCAGATTGGTTGCACCAATTTGCAGTTCCACCAGCAATGTATGAGTGAGGCATCTTATTCTTTTTGAAGTTATTGTGAATGGCATTATTTTCCTGAGAACTTTCTCAGTAGATTTATTGGAGTGGTTCTCTGGTCCTATTTGGAGTTCTAAGTATATCCAGTACCTGCTTGTGCATCTAATTCCAAAGATTTTGGAAGCTTTCTGCTATTATTTTAATGAATAAGTTTTATTTCTATGTCATTTATCTGTATCTTCTTTCCTTCTTTAAGACCCAAGTGTTAAGTTTGGCCTTTTAACGTCGTCTCAGAGCTCTTGCATATTTTATTCATAGTTCCTAATTTTTTTCATTACCACTATTGTAATGTTCAGTTTTGCACCTTTTCTTTAAGCACTTGTATTCTTTATTCTTTATGATCTAGTCTGACGGTGAGACTATCTGAGTTTTTTATTTGATTAATTGGATTTTTCATTTCCATAATTTCTGTTTGATTCTTTTTTAGTATATATCTCTGTATTGAAATGCTCTTTCATATCCTGCATCTTATTCTTGAGTTCATGCCTTAGATCTTCTTTTCACTTCATTGATCATTTTAGCAATCACATTTTAAAATTCTTTGTCCAGCACTCCTCCACTTCGGCATCTCTGAATTTAGTTACTGGGGAGATTTGAACTTTCAGGCACCTCATTGCCTTGTTTTAATCAAGTTTTCTGTTTCTATGTTGAAATTTTCTCTTCTGTTATGATAGATATCTGTACCATTGTTATATGAAAGTCTTTTTAATGAGTGGCTTACTCTTTACTATGTGCTCTGGGCTGAGTGTATATCTCAATTCAAACATACCCTCAGTTATCACATTACTGTGCTGAATCCCTGCAGTGCTTTGAGGGGAAATAGTAATTTCCAGTAACTGTGACCATTTCAGAGCAAACCATATGTTATCAAACAATAAAAACATATTGAAGATGTTTTCCATGATTTTAGTAGTCCAAAAGTGGGAAAAGGGAGAGCTACTCTAGAATTAGCTGAAAAAATTAGTTATGAAAGAATATAAAAATACTATTAAACTATATACAGCATGGAAAGAAAGAAAGAAACAGGAAAGCAAAGGTTGGGGAGACCAAAGCGGATGATGCAGGAAGATAACAGATATAAAAGAGAGGAGAGTAGAAAAATGATCAAGAAAAAGTTAGATATACAATTAACACATTAAAACATTAACAGATTGCACATTAAATTAAATTAAATTAAATTAAATTATGTAATGTCAGTAACAGGGAGAAACCTATCAAATCAAGAATAAGAAAACACCAATGAAATAATGAACAACATCTTAAATTATTTTTTGCCAAGCTATTTGAGGCGGATATGTCTTCCTTCCTTTCATCTTTCATCCTTTCCTTTCCTTTCCTCCCCCTCCACCTTTCCCTTCCCTCCCTTCTCTCTCTCTCTCTCTCTCTCTCTCTCAAGGGATTGAACTCATCAGGGGCACTTAACCACTGAGCCACATCCTTAGCCTTTTACTTATTTTTTATTTTGAGACAGTGTCTTACTAAGTTGCTTAAGGCCTTGCTAAATTACTGTCCTCCTGCCTCAGCCTCCCTAGCTACTGAGATTACAGGTGTGCACCACTATGTCCAGCTGAGGGGAATATATTTTTTACTGGGTTTCTGAATGTGAATTTCAACAGTTTTGAGGAGTCGTAGTAAATGCCCACAGCTTGTCCTTTAAGTTACTATGATGTGTTGGGAAGCTGTATGTTTAGTTTTTCTCACTGTCTAGATAGTTTTCTGCTTCAAAAACTGCAGAACTTGGGTCTTAGCATCTATCTCAGAACTGTTTTACCCACTTCTGGTGTGAACCTAGGAGAATCCCACTGTTCCTTGGTGTATCCAGGTACCTGATAGTTCTCTGAAGATCCAGAGAAAATGGTCCCTAATCACTGAGCCCTAGTTGTCACGTGTCTCCCTTGTTGGCTGCAGCCTTGTTTACGTATCTGTAGAAATGTGCCCAGGGCAATTAAAATGGGTATAACCTCACCCATGTGGATTTCAAGGTGTGTGTGGTGTGGTGGCCTGTGGCAACCTGTGACTGAGGTGTGGCCACAGTGACAGATGCTTGGGGTGGTCTTCTGCTGAGGTACATGTGGCAGTAGTTTCTGGCTGAGGTGAGCACAGTGATGAGCTACAGCTTCTGGTGCACATGTAGTGGTGGTGAGGGGCTGAGGCATGTGCTACTCCCTGGATGCTGCACTCCCTGGAAGTGTCACGCTCTCTGTTGACTCCACCCCACTTCTGTCACAACTTTCATACTATGCAGTTTTAAGACATATTCATGTATAGGTTTTTGCATGTATATGTTTCTGACTCTTTTGGGTAAATATGAAGGAACTTAATTCTTAGATCATAAGGTAAGAATCTTTTTGGTTTTGTCAGAAACCATTAAACTGTCCTGCAAATTTTACCATTTTGTACTTTGACCAACAATTAATGAGAGTTCCTGCTGTTCCATGTCCTTACCATCATTTGGTGTACAGTGTTTTTTTAAGTTGTTTCAACTTGCATTTCCTAGATGACATATGATGTCAATCATATTTTCATATGTTTATTTGCCATTCTTATATCTTCTTTGGTGAGGTATTTTTTAAGGTATTTGACCCATTTTAAAAATAGTTACTAGTTTTATTATTGAGTTTTAAGAGTTTGTAATATATTTTGAATAACAGACCTTTATCAAATATGTCTCGTGAAATTATTTTATCCTAGACTGTGGCTTTTCTTCTCATCCTCTTTTGGCTTGGCTTTCACATGGGGAAGGTTTTTAATTTTACTGAAGTCCCATTAAACTACTATTTCTTTCATGAATCATGCCTTTGCTTTTGTATCAAAAAAGTCATCACCATCTCAGGTAATCTAGGTTTTCTCCTTTATGATTTACTGAGAATTTAATAGTTTTGCATTTTGCATGTTTAAGATACATTTTCAGTCAATGCTGGTAAAGTGTGTAACATCTGATACCTTTTGTGCAATGATATCCTGTTGTTTCAGCAGGCTTTGTTGTAAAGAGTATCCCTGCTCCATTGTATTATATTGCTCTTTCTTTAAAGATCAATTTGATATATTTATTTAAGTCTATTTCTGGGCTTTTTATCTGTTCCATTGATTTACTCATGTGTTCTTTTACCAATACTACACTGAATTGCTTACTGTATCTTTAAGCTATAGTTGATTGGGTAATATCAGTCTTCTAACTTGTTCTTCTTCAGTATTATGTTCATTCTTTTCAGACTTTTGACTTTTCAGATAAACTTTAGATTTAGTTTGTGAGTATCCATAAAATATCTTGCTAGGATTGTGGTTGGGATTTCATCATATCTGTAGATCAATTTGGGAAGACCTGCTGTTTTGAAAATATTGAGGTTTCTTATTCATGAACAGAAGATATCTCTTTAATATCTGAACTAACAGAAGACATTTCTTTAATTTGAAGTTTTTCAATTTCCCTCGTGTCAATTTTTATTTATTTTTATAGGTGCATCATAATCATACATAATAGTGGGTTTCATTGTTACATATTCATATGTGCATATAATATAATCTGGTCAATTTCATTCTCATATCAATCTTGAATGTATTTTGTTTGATTTCTACCTATTTCATTTTTTTCTAGTTCCTAAATTGTATATGTTAATGTAAATAATATCATATATTTAATTTTAATTGTAACTTATTCATTTCTGGTATAAAGTGATTGACTTTTCTGTAGAATCTTGTATCCTGCAATATTGATATAATGACTTGTTAGTTTTACAAGAAAATTTCTTAATTCTTTAAGATCTTTTGACCAGATGATCATGTCATCTATAAACAAAAACAGTCCTATTTCTTCCTTCCCAATCTGTATACATTTTATTTCCTTTTATTATCTTACTCATTAATTGGTATTTCCTGATAGTGTTGAAAGGGAATAGTGAGAAGGAATGTCATTGCCTTGTTTCTGATCTTAGTGAGGAAGCTTCAGATTTCTCACCAAAAAGCATGATGTCAGCAGTAGGTTACCTGTAGATCTGTCAAGTTGAGTTTGGGAAGTACATGTATTGACTGAGGGTTCTTTTTTAAAAATTGTGGACAGGTGTTGGACTTTGTCTAGTGATTTTTCTGCATGCATTGATATAATTATATGATTTTTCTATTTTTGAATGTTGATATGATGAATAAATTAATTGTGTTTTGAATGGTAAACTGGCCTTTCTTACCTGGGATAACTCACTTGGTTGTGGTACAGATTTTAAAATACATTATTGGCTTCAATTTGTTCATATTTTGTTGAAGATTTTTACATATATATTCGTGACAGAAATGGTTTGTAGACTTCACCAGTTAAGCCATGAGGGCCAGGTGCTTTTTGTTTTGGAAGGTTGTTAATTCTTAATTTGGTTTCTTTAATAGGTATGAGTCCATTCAGATTTTCTATTTATTCTTTTGATTATTTTGGTAAATTAGATCTTTCAATGAATTGAAAGATTCATTTTGTTTACATTATCAAATTTGTGGGCATAGAGTTGTTCATAGTATTCCTCTATTTTTTTTTTAAGGATAAATAGGATCTATAGTGATGTCCCTTGTTTTATTTCTGATGTTAATATTAAGTATCCTCACTCTTTTTTTCCTAGTTAGCCTGGCTAGAGGCTCATCAATTTTACTTATTTTTTCAAAGGACCAGGTTTTGCTTTTGTTATTTCTCTGTTCATTTCCTGTTGTAATTTCATTGATGTTGGTACTTAGTTTATTGTTCAGCTTACTTTACTTTTAATTTCCTTTTCTTTTTCTAGTTCCTTTAAACCTTCTTTTCTAGTGTGTGTGCTGGATGCTATAAACTTCTCTCTAAGCACTGCTTTCACTGTAGGCCAACATTTTTTGATAAGTTGTATTTTCCTTTTCATTTAGTTCAAAATATGTTTAGATTTCTTTTGAGAGTTTTCTTGAACCAATGTGTTACTTAACAGTGTGTTGTTTTATCACTTTATTTTTTGTGATTTTCCAGTTATCTTTCTGATATTGAATTCTAGATTACTTCCATTGTGGTCTGAGAGGAAATATTGTATGTTTATATTCTGTTAAATTTGTTATGTTGTGTTTTATGGCCCAGAATGCAGTCTAACCTGGTGAATGTTCCATGTGTTTATAATTTTAATAGAGTGTAGACTCTACACTATAAGGGAATTACTAGGTAATGGCACATAAAAGAACATAAGTCACAACTTCTCGAGGATACTGCATTTAGGACCAGTAAAGAGATTAGCTTCTCATTGCCTGAGTGTAATCACCAGCAACTTGGTTGTTATTGTTAAGAATGATGCAGAATTCTGTGAGAGTGAGCTCTCAGGCTGTTTCGAAGTGACTAGTGATCTTACTATCATGGCTGAAAAAGTTAAAAACAATTAAATTCTTATCTACATGCACTCAGTAAAGAACTCTAAATTCCAGAGGTCTTTACTGTGCTTGGATACATTGGTCTCTTGGTCCATGCCAGAATCATATGGACTTCTGAATGTTTTAGGTGCAAGTTTTGCTGTTGTATTGGAAGTTTTGTGTCAGCTGCTCTGAGTTGACCCTGAGACATGGAACAAGATAAGGTGTAAGATTTGTGAGAAAGGATGAGTAAAATTTAACACAGTCTCAAGTTCTTGGTATTTGAGAAGTCTATCCATGGACTCAAGATTAATTCCATAGAAAATATATTCTATATCTTAAAAATATTCTTCACTTCTGCCTGCTTGTAGGAAGCAATGTGCTGGAGTGGAAAGCATATAGCCTTACAACTATGCTAACAGTATTCTGGCAGTGGAACTGGGGGCCTTGGTCTAGTGACTCACTCATTCTAAGACAACTTCCTCAATAATACTTTTATAACAATAATAAAAACACTCATGGGGCTGCTGGAAAGTCTGAGAAGCATAAGATAAAATTTCTTTTTAAATTTAAAGGTACATTCCAAAGACTAACTACATTTGACGCTTTGTTGGAATTAGCAATATAAATCCAAAATAAAATATATTACTGTTCATAATTGGTTACTCTATTTCTCTGCGGTATTGAGAGTCAGTGTTAACCAAGGGGAATTCTTGCAACAGTAACATAGAAGGTGTTAACATTATTACAAATTTAGGAAAGTCTATAAATACTATATTTAATAATACATATAATAAAAATTAAAGGCTCTAGAAAGCAGGTATACCATACAGCTAAATCAATTCTTTTCTTCAAAACTGTGAGAAGAAATTCTTACATACTTTTTGAAAAATAGTCTTATCTGTATAATTAAAGTGTATTTTCTATATAATACTGCAGTATGTGAAAATTACTGGACTTATGTGAAAAGAAAAATCATAAATTTGATGAGTGTGACTGATATTTTCTGACAAAATATTGGCCATATGACATATATATTGTTCACTTCAGAGGACCCTGTGGGACACAGTTGTGCTGAGCTGGTACAGGGTTAGGCAGGCTTTGTCTCAGATAGTTGAAACTGTACTCTATCTAAAAAGATGTATCTTCCATTTTGGGAGAGACATGCCCTACATATTAGGTGTCAAAATGAAGACTGTTAAGAAATCTAGTATGTCTTTAAGTTCCAGAATTTGACTTTACATTTTCCTACTAGTAAAATCAAATTGGAGCAATATCCAAATACTGTAGAAAAGTGAAAATGATTATTAACAGAGAAACATACAGACTTGACATTTAATAAATTTCAACAGGATGCAATATGAGGAGACGTGTACTTGCAGCAATGGTCATTTCCTTTGATTTCTTTATGTTACTCAGTTTCTGTGAAATAACCACAATTCCCAAGGTATGTCATGAGTGGTGATAAGTTGCCAAGGCAGATGTGCTGATCTGTAGGGACTGATTTGTGAACAAGCTGTTTTGCACACAGGGAACTTCAGGCCCCATGGAACAAGACAAAGAGTAGCTGTGTGAATTAATTAATTTTTGTCCTACATACTAGAAAAACAAATATGTCATTTGAAAATAAATTTTGTTCCGAAGTAAAAAATTATGTAAGACTATTAATTATTAAAATAACAAAATGTTTATAATTATATCAGCAATATTATAATATTACTAGTGAAATATAAATTATTCAAAGATCATTATAAATTAGTTCCTTGAACAACTCTGGCAATAGAGCTAACAGTGATAATACTAACAATTGATACATACTAGATTCATACTGTATGCCAGACTCTATGCTGAGTGTTTTATAGACTTAATCTATAGTTATCATGCTTGACATGTCAAGGTTTTGAACAATTAGGCCATTTGCCTATGATTGCTATTCAGTTGGGGTTGCTCTGAAAAGTAGGCTGACTATTCTGCAATGTCTACTTCTTGTCACACAGTTTCTGCTTTTGTTTTTATAAGCAAAGGGATGTGTACAGACGTATAAAGCATTGGTGATATACAGTGATCCTCCTTATCTCTGGTTTCACTTTCCATGGTTTCAATTAACATGGTTAATCACAGTAGTTATAGTATAATATAAAATATTTCGAAAGAGTCACATAGTCACGCAACTTTTATTATAGTATATTGTTGCAATCGTGTCATTTTATTACCAGTTACTGTGAATATGTTAGAGTGCCTAATTTATAATTTAAACTCTACTCGAGGCATATATGTATAGAAAAAAGCCCCCTAGAATATAGCTTCTGCAAGTCCACATCCCCTCATATTGCATCCTATTGAAATTTCTTAATTTCAGTGGTTTCAGGCATTCACTGGGTGTCTTGAGCATTTTCCCCCAGGTCAGTTGGGACTAGAGTATTCACCAAAAATGGGTTATATTTGTAAGTGTGAGCAGGATCAGACATGCCTTACCCAGGGAGAATGCTATTTGAATAAGGACTCAAATAAATCTTTTTTCCCATTGATTCTCCCCAAAGCCACTGTGATCAGCAAAAGACTGGATTGGAAATATAATCCATAATTTAATTTTTCTATTAGAAGCTGCTGTTATGGTTTGGATATTAGGTGACCTCCAAAAGCTCATGTATGAGACAATGCAAGAAAATTTAGAGGTGAAAGAATTGGGTTATGAGAGCCCCTACCTAATCAGTGCATTAATTGACTGCCAGGGATTAACTAGGTAGTAACTGTTGGCCTGTAGGTGTTGCTGGAGGAGGTGCATCCTTGGGGCTATGCCTTTGAAGTGTATAGTTTGTCCTGAGTGAAAGGAGGCTCTCTCTCTACTTCTGGTGCTTTCTTCCACCACACTTTACTGTCACAATGTTTTGCCACACCTTGGGCCCAAAGCAATAGAGCAGTCATCTATGGACTGAGCCTGATGAAGCTGTGAGCCCCAAATTAAACTTTTCCTACTCTACAATTGTTCTTGTTAGGTCTTTTGGTCACAGAAGTGAAAAGCTGACTAAAACTACTGCATATCCAGCCAAGATGTTAAGCATATGCACAGCAGTATGGCAGTCCCTTGGCGAGATCTGGGGAATGTAGGTGTTTAATCTCTATTAATTTCCTTTCCATGCTGAAACCTGAAACCAAAGTTGAGCATTACTTTTTGTGTGGGTTCTGGTACTCTGTCACACTTTGTTCCCCTGTGACATATCTGCATGCTTTCCTCTGCAATCTTTCCCATAGATTTCAGCCATATATATACCCTGAATGTTGCTGAAGATTTTGACCGTGTCTAAGGATTCTTTACCAGCCTACTTTTTTTCTATTTCAATTCTTATTATCCCTCATGCTTCTAAGCCCTCAGTTAATAATGTTCTTGTATTGGGTTTACTTCTTAAAAAAGAAAAAAAAAACCCTATAAGTTCAGGAACAGTGTTAGGAACATTGTCTTCATTTATATATCTTGGCAAGAGTCCCCATATACTCCCATGGATACCGTTAAGTAAGATGAAGTCTTGTTGATTGGTGCAGTTGTATAAATTGTGCTCATTTAAATGTTTATTTTAAAAATTGACTCCTATATTGCTTCCTCTCCAACCCCCAGGTAATTTAGGCATAAGTCCTATATGACTTCCTAAGATCTCATTCAACGCAAAGATTGCAATATCATGAATAGTCCACAAAGATTGCAATATCATAAATAGCTGAGATATTTTGTATTAAGAACTGCCTTTAAAATGGAGGCGATTTAAAAGTTATATTCCTTCTTTATTATTTTCTCTTTCTGAATAGGCTGTTAGTGTATATTTGTGTATTGAGATGACCCTGTTCCATGAAATTTTTTTCCCACCTATACCGTTCACTGTATTCTCTTTATACACTGTCAATCCTTAGGAAGAGGTAGTACATTTTAAATTAAGAATACTTGTAGAGATCATGTACATGAGGAAGACAATTTGCCCCATTTCAAGTAGGTAGTGTAATAAATTTCATTTTGTCATGATTCTCCGGGCTCCATTTACATTAAACACTTGCAGCTGTTCTTCTCTCAATATATTTGAGTGCTTGACTTTTCAAACATGCTGCTTTGGAAAGTCCATGGTCACTCATGGTTACTGATGGCTCAATGCTAGTCCAGTGGATAAACAGTCTTCAGATTTGTTTTATGGTTGATAAAGGAGCTCTATTTTTCCTTCCTGGGCATCCCCTTTCCTCACCATCATTCATTCATTTATTGATAGTATCTTATGAGCCATTAGCTGTTCTGGGATGTGAGGATATGACAATTTGATCTGAAAAGTTGCTGCTTTCGCAGAATGTAAGTGTGGCTACACAATCAATGACAGCTAAATTATGGTAAAACTCTGCACTTTCTTATGCACAATTCTGAAATCAAAATTTATATAAATAAAATGTTCTTTTTCTAACTTATCTGCTGGCAAAGGTTAAAGAATTTATGAAAGGACAGTTTATAATCTTTATTCCTCACATTTTTGAGTCTTCTCTTTCTTGAATTTTATTTCACTGGAATTTCTATTGTTTTCACAGCTCTCTAGTGTTTTAAAAAGAAGATTTACTTTTGTTTTTCATGGCTTTTTGGTTCATTAGTGGGAACTTATCTAGGAATACTCTGAAAGAGAATTAAATTAAATAATAATAATTATCTAAGAGAAACACATCAATTCTAGGAAAAAATGGCATATGATAGACTTATATTTGCAAATACATAAAATTTACTAGTAGAAAAATATTAAACTTGATGTCAGGAAATAAAGGTTATAAAATCAGTAAACTTACCAAAATTGGACATAAACTATAAAGTACCTTAATAAAATTGCACATGCTTGTAATTCTGTAATAAAATGTCAGAAGGATACAAAGGGCTTTTTCATTCACTATTCCTGAGGTAATTAGTTTAATGGCAAAGCTTTAAAATAGCATATATCAAAAATCAAAGATTAAAAATCATGTCTGAAAAATGTCTTACAAAATTTTCTTTTATTGTCATATTAAACAATAAAATTTAAAAATCAAATTTAGTCTAGATTGATTTTCCACCTATTTAAGTGTTTATTAGATAAGATTGGTAGTAAAATACTCGAAGGTGGTTTGATCTACTTCTTTTGAGTTGTGTTAATAATAAAATGCCCCTTTTCTTGCCTCTAGCAAATCCAGAAGTAAAAAGTACTTGTAATATTCAGACTGTATATTTTTAACATTCATTGAAACAAGAATAACAAACCAACATGCTATAACTGCACAACTGTCAAGTTTGCATAAGTAAATTCACAGTTTCCAGAGAACTGTTTATATTTTTAAATCATAATTTGTATTACATAGATGCTTATATAGCGTTTATGGTGATAGTGAGGTAGTCTAAAGTAGAAAGATGTTTAAATGAGAAAACAGGACACTAAATTCTGATTCTGACTCTGCCATCAATTATATGGATAAGTGTGTGTAAATCTCTTAACCACACCAGACTCTGCCTTCTTCTTTAGCCAGCTGACAAATTTGGAGTAGATAACTTCTAAGGTTCTTTCTTGTTCAAAAATATTTTATCAGTCATGTAACCAGTTGTACAAAGTTTTTTCCCTGTAAACCAAATTAAATTCTATTAAGTGCTTCATTTGCCTGATACTAAGCAATATAATTTGGATTTATGATTCCTTCTATCTCATTAACTGTGACTTGAGTGGCATCTAAATTGCTATAATGTCAGTGGTTTGTGTCTGCCTATGGAGGCATCTGCATAAGTGTGCACAGTCTCCCATCTGGTCCATGGCATTGCAGGCTCCTACAGTGATAGCTTTCTAAGACATCTGGATGCAGTTATATATTTTCCAGTAGCTCCCTTGCTATGGCCAAAGACATTTTCAGGTGTATTGGGGGTAGCCTTTTTCTCTTTCTCTTTTATCTACAAGTTAAAAAAAAAAAGATTAAAAAGTTTACTCTCCCATGCACTCAGTTTCACGGAAACATCTGGAGGTTGCCTGGGCCAATCTCAGCTTACACACGACTCATTTTCATATCTTTCACCATGAAGTTCTGGTGAAAACTCCTCATGAATAGAGTTCAGGAAGTAAAGTCCTTTCCACTCAGATCATCAGTCCTATCCAAGTTGTATTATATCTTTCATCCAAAACATGGCTGGAAGAGTTGTCCAAATGTACTCTGTTCAGTTTGATTTTTTTGCTCCAGCTCCAACTCCTTCTCCTTCTTCCTCCTTGAAGAACATTTTCTTATTTCATAAAAGAGAGAAAAGTGATGAGAATAACATGGAATTCTGCAATATCTATCATCAGAATAGAATTGGACCCGTGGATCCAAAAAGGTCTGGGCATTTGTTACTCAAAACACTCTTTGTTCTCAAAAGTATTGAACATCAAAATTCTACCTTAAAACTCAGTACTGAGTATTGACCCATGAATTCCCCTGTATGTTTTTGCAGTAAAGAGAGGCTTCCAGAATCTATCATCATTAAACATAGATAAGCCTCGTATGGGACATGAGGAAATGCTATACTTTAGACTTTGAACTTTGATAATCACAGGAGATCTGTGTGGTGAACTATGACCTTTCTGGAAAAGAGAGGCCATGGAAGGGGCCATTGATTGTGATTTATTGAAACCCCTGCTTTTCAGTAGAAGGTTTTGTAGTCAGATGCTCAAAAGAGTAAGACAACTTGAATTTTCTGACAAATCTGGTAACCTTGTTACTGGTAATTTTATGTTTAAATATTCACATTAATGACAGAAATTATAATTCTAAAAATTCAGAGAAAAGTAAGTTAGCTAAATTAAAATAATGAAACTGATACTTGTTTGGAAATTTAAGTCAATATTGAAATATAAATAGATTAAGTAAAATGTTTGAACACATCAAGTAAGAAGACGAAGAACAGAAAGATGGAACAGAACAAAAGAAACAGAACAATTAGAAGAATAGTTTTGCCTCTATTTTTTTCAATTTCCTATGGATTGGGAAATACTTACAAATGAACTGAATGTAAGTATTGTAACTGTGCTCTGGGCATGTTCTTTTATATCAAAGGTAGTTACCTACTGACCCTCAAACAGAAGGAATTATGTGTTGAATATCTGAAAGGCAATTGATATTCCAATGCAATTTTTTTACATCATATATCAATACATTTTAATGAAATAATCAGAGAGACTCTGACTGCCAAGTTTGTCCTTGGATTATCAGAATATCCATATTTCTTCATGTGCAGAATCAGTGATAGTGGTAATAACAATGAAAATATGACAATAAGGATACCAAAATTAATAGGAGTGAAGATTGTAAGTAATCTGGTTTCATAACATTAGCTTTTTATGCAGCAGTGTGGGAAGAGAAGGAAGTCCAGATTCAACTCCAACATTTTAATTTTCTGTGTATTTTATTTGTGCTTAGCTCTGATCCTAAATTTTATGAACTGTAGAATAGACCTCATAGCCATATTCATATGGCTATTGTGAATATTTCAAAAATATGTATAAATGTGTATAGCATATAGTATTGTATCAGTTATTTCATGCATAACAATTGCAAAACAGTGGCTTCAAATAAAAAGAGTTTATGAACAAGGCAAAGAATCAGTTGACCTTGGTACCTGTGATCTTTGATGGGAACAGCTAGCCTACAATAGCTTTGACTGGGGACATTTGGTTATGCTCCACATTTCTCATTCTTCAGAAGATATGTCACCAAGACAGTGGCCATGGGAAAGACCCAAGGGAGCATGCAGAAACTTGTGAACTCTCTTGAGACCTAGGCTTGGAAATGTCAACTGTCAGCTCTGCCATATTCTGTTGGCAAGTTATGGAATCCATGCTGCATCTAGATTTCTGAATAGAGAATAGTATCATTTTGTGACTTGGGAAATACTGGAAAACCTGCTTTTAGGAAAGAGTTTTATTGGAGTTTTGAGTTTGAGATATGAAGTGCCCACAGGGTCCACTGCGATGTCAGTTCACATTGCTAGCTATACCCTGGAGCTCAGAAAAGAGCTAAATTGGTAATATTAATCTGGTTTTCCATAGACCATGGTTATCATAAACAGCTTGAATCCATGAAAATGGACACATAGTTATGATTCCTTGGATACAAGGTAGGGTGCAAAAAACATGGTTTAAGAATGAGCTGTGAGGAATTCCAACATTTATAGCTCAGGTAGTAGATAATGAACTGACAAAAATGATCGATGAGTTAGCAAATAGCACGGGAAGGTGTGGGATCGTGAGAGTCTTCGGGGGAGTGGTAGGAGGAAAAGACTGCCAAACAATAAGTGGAAAAGAAAAAAAAACCCTCATCATCCTTGAAATCACAGTATTTGTAATAATAGAGGAAGCAGTGAGACTAGACCTTTGCTATGAAGACTGTAGAGATTCGTAGCCTAGGGGACATGGATAGTTGTAATTCTTATCATGTTCGGTAAAGGAAAGGAGACTCTCTTGAGTGTGCAGGAGTGTTCTGGGAAATTGTGCTGTTTAGGAGATTTTCACACATTCAAGAGTGTTTTTAGAGAAAGGGAAAGAAAAAAGGAAAAATGTTGAGATTTTTTTTTCTTGAATTACAAGAGGTAAATGGGACTGAGATTTCTTTCCAGCTTCTCTTGGCCTACTTAATAGAAGAAAATTCATTTTTAATTCAGACCAAAGGCCATTTTAGGAATAGTGTTGATATTTGTTTTGACATATCTTTTGAGTAACATTTTGATATATTATTACATTCATTATGGAGAAACCCAATTAAAAGAGTTTAATTTTATTTGGCAGCTTTTGATACTCCTGATATTTGGGACAAATTATTATTATTTTTTGGTAGATAAAATTTCTAATCAGGTGAAGAACTTTGGGAATAAGTTAAATTAATACAATTTATACAGTTCGAAGAGAAATTATATGACACCTCATCTAGGCCAGGCACTGCAGAACACTTTTGAACATAGGAGTACCTTGAATCTGTATCTGTGTACTGTGCATGCATGTGTGTGAACTTCTGAGACCAAAAAGAAACACTGAAAAGGCCTAGGAAGAACAGTCCCTGCGACTCACACAGAGGTAGGAATAATCTGTTTCCACCAACCAGAGTGGAAAGAGTTTTTAATACATGGGGCATCTAATTTAGTAGAGTCTTTGAAAAACTTTAGTGGTTCTTAGGACCCAGTGTAATTTCCTATTGCTACTGTAACAAATTGCTACAGACTTAGTGGACTTATCAATACAAATTTACTGTCTTATTGTCGTGTATATCAATCATCACATGGATCTCACAAAGATAAATCTAGGTGTCTGCAATTGCTACTGAAACTCTAGGGAGATTTCTTTTCCTTGACTTTTCCAACTTCTGAAGTCTTGCCACACTTCTTGGCTCATGCCTCTTGCCCCATCTTCAAAGTTAGCAATAACAGCTATGTCCTTCTCATACTGAATCACATTGACCTCTTCTGCTCCGTCTATTTTTATGGACTCTTGAGACTATATTGAATCCACCTAGATAACTGTGAATTATTTCCCTATTTTTTGAAGTCAAGTGATTAGAATCCTCAATTTCATTTGTGACTTTATTTTCCTTTTATTCTAACTTATTTATAGCTTCTGGTGATTAAGATGTAGACATATTTTGCAGATCTTTATTCTACCAGTCACAGTTGTAATTCCATTTCTAGTGTATACACAGGAGCCATGAAAACATACATCTATATAAAAACTTGCACACAAATGTGCCTAGTAGCTTGATTCAAAAAGCCAAAGAATGGATACAACCTAAATCTCTATCAACTGATGAATGGATAAACAACAAAAGGGAAGCATCATCAATGTAGTGTATGGAGAAAAACTGTTATCTGACATTTAATATTAGGAAAGTTACAGAACACTTCATGAAGGAGCTAAAATTCAATCTGAACATTAGAACACAGATAAGACACATAGGTACAAATAGAATTAGTGACTTTTTCTCTTAACATACTTACACATTTCTTTTTTAAGTTTGAGATATGAAGTGCACACAGGGTTCACTGCAATGTCAGTTTTGGTACCAGGTATTGAACTCAGGGGCATTTGACCACTGAGCCACATTCCCAGCCCTATTTTGTGTTTTATGTAGAGACAGGGTCTCACTGAGCTGCTGAGTGCCTCGCCATTGCTGAGGCTGGCTTTGAACTCATTATTTTACTGTCTCAGCCTCCTTAAGTGCTGGCATTACAGGCATGCGTCACCACGCCGGGCTATACATTTCAATTATAATGTGTTGCCACTCAGATTACTACTTTAGCAGGTCCCTCAACAGCAATTTGGTGGTTTAGGGCATTATTTAATTTCAGTAGACACTTGTCTTCCTCAACAGAAGAGTGTATTCTTATTCTCATCAATCAAATAAGATGTGTTTTCTGCTGTAAGAATGCATTGAATGATAGAAGCCAGAACAGATTTTGCACATGAAACTTTCAGATTCTACTTCCCTTAGGATTAAAAATAAAAAAGGAAAATAGAACATTTACACTAAAGACAAAGTTCACAGAATTCTCTTTTCATTCAAAGCATTCTTTCATATTTTGATCAGTTTGATTTTTTTGTAGAAGCCTGTGGGCCTGACACATGCAGCTAAATATTTGTGCTTGCCCTTTCTCTGCTCCTATTTCACCTCTTCTCAGACAAGCAGAAAGTCTACCCTCTTGTCCTACAGGGATCAAGAACAGATTACTTTATCCACAACCTCATGTATTTTGGCTGTTTTGAATAGTAAGTATAGCCTCACTCAATTGTGTTCCTTTTGTAGCACTAAAGACACTTCTGAAACTTTTTATTCAAAAAATGAGAGCATAACCTATTATTGTCTTTGGAACAATCTTGGAAAAAGCAAATGTGTGTTCCTTTCTCTTTCTCTTTAAAGATGATGAAGACATAAGACAAAGGCCTGAGTCTGAATTTATACATCAGGAGTTGGTAATGGCTTCATGTTATTCTGTTCTTTCCTAAATGGTATTCCATCCAAATCCTTTATTATTTGGTAAAAACTTCAAAAAGCAGAATTCACAAAAATGGAGTTGGAGTAGTAGAAAGAGACACGTCACATCACAACACGGTAAATGATAGAGATCTGAAGTAATTCATTGGCTCATTTTCTCTGAGGAAAGAAAACAGTTATTATTTTTGGCAGATTACCTAACCCTGCAGAAAATATGCAGTGTGTGTGTTTGAAATCCAAATGTTCCAAATATTCATCACTGAGATTGGTTGAAGAAAAGGCTCATCAGTATTCAGTGCCTCTGTCTTAAGATGAAAGAGGAGAAAAAACTCCTCGGGTGGAAAGAAAATAGAAGAAACTTTATCTGAGAGTAAAAGCTGCCATCGTTTACACATTCCCAACTCTATTGACTTCAATCAACTTCTGCCTCTCAGCAGGAAGAGCTTGGCTGCAGGATAGAAATTTGAACTTCACTAATAGTATTACAAGGGGATCAAGGCTTTCATAATAAGTTTAATACTTGGATGCAGAAAGAATCATTGGACATCAGACTCTTAAATGTTCTGTTGGCTTACTGAATTAGATCTTTTTTGGAAGAAGGAAAGTTTTAAAGTAAGTGAATCTATTTGTATAGATGTGAAGTTACTGGAACTCAAAAGTAAATGTGAGACCATCATGATGTTATATAAATGATGTCCACTCATGTGTTGAAAAATTAAGGTATTTAGATCCCAAAATAATTGATTTGATAATGAGAATAATAATTCTTAAATTTGACTCCTTAGCATCCTTATATTTTTTCTCTTTCCTGTATTACTTCCTATATCTGAAAACATTCATTAAGAAAAGTAATAATTAAGATTATTATAAACCAGGCACGGTGGCACATGCCTGTAATCCCAGCACATTGGGAGGCTGAGATAGGAGAATCTCGAGTTCCAAGCCAGCCTCAGCAATGGTGAGGCGCTAAGCAACTCAGTGAGACCTTGTCTCTACATAAAACACGAAATAGGGCTGGGCATGTGGCTCAGTGGTCAAGTGCCCCTGAGTTCAATCCCTGGTGCAAAAAAAAAAAAAAGATTATTATATGTTTACTATGTGTCAAGTAATAAGTTATTTGGTTTTACATGCATTGTCTCATTTCTTTTTAAATGATGATTGAGGAGGCTATTAGATTAGGACTAGACTATCAGGTACCATGGGCTCCTACTTATGCAAAAAGAAACACAGCTCAGTGTTAATGATCTTAGTCATTCAGAAACTTCCAATTAATCTTTAACTAGGGCTTTTCTTGTGGCATGGACTAAATAAAGCTCCTCCTCCACTTTAGCAGGTCAGGTATTTTCTTTGTCTTGCTTACTATTAGTCCCTGTAAATGCCTTTCCATCAGAGCTGTTTGATGAAGCCTGAAACCACTTCTAATTTTTTTTTGTTTTTTTGTTTTTTGTTTTTGGTACTGGAGATTGAACTCAGGGACACTCGACCACTGAGCCACATCCCCATCCCTATTTTGTGTTTTATGTAGAGACAGGGTCTCATTGAGTTGCTTAGCGCCTCGCCCTTGCTGAGGCGGGCTTTGAACTCGCGATTCTCCTGTCTCAGCTTCCCTAAGTGCTAGGAATACAGGTTTGCGCCACTGCGCCTGACTACCACTTCTAATTTGGAGCAGCCTAAATTGCTCCGATTAAATTGTTTAAAATTTCAATGTGCCTCTGTTTATCTTTTAACAGTTCTTACTATAGTCACTGGATATGAGAAACTCAGGGCAAAAAATGGTTAAGCAACTTCTCTAAGTCACACAGCTAGAATGATAGAGTATGGGAAATTGAACTCAGATTTTTCATGTGATCCAGTGATTCCATCTCTGGGTATACATCCAAGGGAACTGGAATTGGTTTATCAAAGAGACATCTACATTTCCATATTCACTTCTGCATTATTCACAATACCCAAGATATGAAAGCAGTCTATCAACACATGAATGGATAAAGAAAGTCTCTGTACACATACAATGGAATACCAGACAGCCTCAAAAGAAAGAAATTCTATCATTTGTGACTATATGATCAACCAGACACAGACGTACAAATTATTTCACTTATATGTGGAATCTAAGAAAGTTGATTTCATAGAGACAGAGGAGAAATGTGGTTTTCAGAGACTGGAGCAGGGAAGGGAGAGCTGGAGAAAGGGAAGATGTTCATCTATCACACTGTGTGGTGACTACAGTTAATAATGTGTATTTCAGAATCACTAACATAGATTAACATTTTCATTTCACACATGCACGAAGTTAATTCGAAGTTATCAATATGTTAATTAGCTTGTGTGAGTCTTTCTATAATATATGAGTAGAGCAAAACATCACATTGTACCCCATAATTTGACAGGCTATAGTAACTTCTCAGTATTTATAATCTGTTTTTATTATTGTAACTTTTGTTTAGTTTGAACCTTGATAAAGCAGAAATCTTCTACTTACTCCTCTGTCTCTAGTCTTGCACTTTTCTACTTTATTCTCTCCAGTGCTGCCAGTAGGTTCTTCCTAATACTAAAATCTTGGCACATGTTTTAATGCTACTGAGAGTCTTTCAGTAATTCTCATCTGCCTCCTGAATGAGCACACATGCTTTCTAGCAGGAAACACAAGGCTTAGGTGTCCCATCTGCTTTTACAGACTTGTATCCTGCAGTCCTCTTCTTCACCACCTAAGCTTCACCATCACGACTTCCTACTCAAAAGCCTTACCATTAGTCCCTGTAAATGCCTTTCCATCAGAGCTGTTTGATGAAGCCTGGAACCACTTCTAATTTGGAGCAGCCTGAATTGATCTGATTAAATTGTTTAAAATTTCAATGTGCCTCTGTTTATCTTTTAACAGTTCTTACCATAGTCACTGGTATGAGAAACTCAGGGCAAAAAATGGTTAAACAACTTGTCTAAGTCACACAGCTAGAATTGTGTCATGCTTCCATTCTTCTGCATGTGGCTTTTCTCTTTTTAAAGTATATTTCCATTTTTGTTTGTTTTAAAACAGGCAAACCCTCGTTATCCTGTAACATGAGATTTATGAGTAAACCTGACCTTCCTGAGAATGGTTCACTTTTTAATTATGTCCCTCTGTATCTATTACCACAGTGTTGTCTGCATCTTTGTAGGAACAGTGTGTGTTTCTATTATGTACTTTGTGTTGTGTTGATTGCATGCATCTCTCTCTCCTTCACTAGTCAGCAAGTGTTTTATCTATCATTGTGTGGTAGGTATTGTGATGAATGGTAACAGTTTCTGAACAGCTCACAGTTTAGGGGTGAATATATTTATAAACAAAAAGTTGGAACACAAGAGCTATGTGAAACATGCTATGTCATCAAGGAGAGTGAAAATGGCTCTAATGGGAGGCTGGGGTAGGTCATATAGATGCTTTGAAGTTTGAATTGGTCTTAAGGATGACGTAGAATTAAGCAGGCAAGGGAAGGCATGAATGGGTGGAGAGAGGCAAGAAATTCCCCAAAATGGAGTAACAAAATGTAAAAGTCAAAACAGCATAGTCCATATAGGCAATTACTGTAATTCTGAATGGCCGGAGTATAGCATGCTTTTGGAAGAGAAGGAGAAATTGACTCTGGAAAACAGATGCAGAATTGAGAAGAACCTTGTTGTCCTTACAGAAGGACATTCTCCAAACAGGAGAAAGGGTTCTAAGAATCAACTTAAGATGAGAGTATTTTAAATCTTGTGGCACATTTTCATGGAAAATATCAAAATGAAGCTATTGCAGTAGTCCGAGAAGGTCATATATGGCCCTAAATATGGGAGTAGAATTGAGGTGTGGGAATTTGAAGAAAAATGCCTTGTGATACATTGCATGTTGGTGTAAAAAAGGCAAGCAATTAGGAAAAAAATTTTTTGTTGTTTTTTTGTTTGTATGACTTAAGTGGATGCAAGTACCAAGACAGTGGATTCAAAAGAAGTAGTTTGGATGCATAGATTATTGCTAATCTGTTTGAAATGTTAAATATATATTGCTAAATTTCAGGTATACATGTGCAATACACAGTTGGTGGTAAGGAGCTAGAACTAGGAAGATTGGGCTGAAGTTATTGATTGGAGTTCATCAGAATATGATGATGAGTAAAGAATTGGTTAGCACACTCAGCTCATGAGAAAAAATGCAGGTTAGGGTAGAATGGTAAGAAAGAAAATTTAAGAGATGATGGTAGAGAAATGTTTACTGATGACTGCAAAATAGTCATCAAATAATTAGAAAGGATAAGATCAAAGGGAAGTCAAAGAATGAGCACATGTTTAAACAGGAGTTAGTACTCAACAGGGGTTAGTTCTCAACACTGAACATGAAAGTAAGGTAATAATTGAAAAGACTCAGTAGATCTGGTAGCAAATACATCACTGATTTTCTTTGTTTTTTTTTTTTTTCGGTACTGGAGATTGAACTCAGAGGCACTCGACCACTGAGCCACATCCCCAGCCCTATTTTGCGTTTTATGTAGACAGTGTCTCACTGAGTTGCTTAGTGCCTCGCCTTTGCTGAGGCTGCCTTTGAACTCTCCATCCTCCTGTCTCAGGCTCCCTAAGTGTTGGCATTACAGGCTTGTGCCACCGTGCCTGGCTACATCACTGATCTTCTTGGTGAGTGTAGGACCAGGAGAGTAAAGTGAACAGAAAATTGATTGCAGTATTTGAGAAGAACCAAGAGGAAGAAGAGTTGGAAATATGAAAGCAGATCATTATTTTCCAGGAAATTTAATAAAATGGGAAGGAGAGAGGGGCCATTAACTAGAAGAAACCTCACAGTTGAAGGATATGATTTTTTTTCTCTTAGCCATGTTCATAGGCTAAGGGACTATGGGAGAATGAATTTACATAAGGACAATTCATTGTCTTTTTATCCATCATACACTCATTCTCTTATCAAATATTCCCCCATTCTCCTTCCAATCTTTCCTTCTCTTCTTTCTGCATTGATGCCCACCCTGGCTCTCACATCCTATCTCTGTCTGTTGATACATATATTTGAACTTTTCTTACTCTCTCACCTGCTATTTTAGGATTTTTCAGGATCACTGTGCCTATTTTGATGAAATGGTTCTGCAGATGTGATACTGTTGGTAAGAATGAATTGGTGGTTGTGGATAATACTGGCATTTTACTCAGGTAACATGTGGGGACTGTATTAGAAATCATAAACGGTTGAACTCAATGGTATGCCTAAGGAAAAAACCAGGTCTAACATATGTGAAGTGCAAGTACATTTGTTTGTGTGCTACTGTGATACTATTTAACTAATGGTTTTTAAGAGTGAAGGCACAAAGTATACATTACTTTCTGCCTCAATTGCACAGATCTGGAAAGAATCAAACTTTTATGACCTGAAATAGCAATCTCAAGGTCTGAAATTCTGTACCAACTCAGGCTTACTGACTTTCCTTTCATTTTCCTATTATCTTTTTGGGAAGCAAATGGCATCTTCAAGCTAAGAATCACTTAAACCATCAGGGGGAAAATTGAAAGCTCCAAGTAGAAGCTTATTTTATGAATGTCTCAGAAACTGATCAGAAAATAATGTTTTTAACATGCTCTTGTCTGTAAGATTGTGGGCTCCTGATGTAGATGGAAATCAAATAGACTGCGTTTTCTCTCTGGGTCATTGTGCTCCACATTGAGTACATTAAGTACCTTTTACTACTCTGAAGCAACAAAGGAATTGGAGGATGTTTTCTTAGAGTCAGAACAGACAATCCATCACTATTAGAGCCACTTGTTACATCATCCCTAGGAAAGTGAAAAACTCAGATGTGGTCCAGTTTGTGCGGGCCATGTCTGCTGGCAGCAGGCTCACATTGGACTATTGTGACGGGACACTGTGTTATCTGAAAGAAATGCTGGTAACACGAGAAAATAGAAATCATATTTTTGATGAAAAATCATTCTTGAATAACATTGCCTTAAATATATTTGCTTTCATTATTAAGGAAAGCTCTAAAAAAAGGCCTCGAATTTATGGTCCTAGAAAAAAATGGTAAAAATCAGGTTTAAACCACAGGTTTTATATTCACATAGACCTAGTTTGCAACATGAACCTTGGCTCTTATGCGCTGTGTGCGACCCAGGGCAAGTTTCTCAGCCTTTCTGTGCTATAATTTCCTTACCTATAATTCCTGTCTCATAGGGCTGTAGTGAGCATTATTATCTAGTATGCATTAAACTCCTGATGTTATTCCTGACTGTTCCTTGATTTCTCATAAGTTATCCAGGGACATAAATATGAAGGGAGAGGAAGGTATGGTTTGACTCAGCAGACCAGAGTTTTGACCATGAAAATTACTACAGAAGTCAGCATGCTAGCCACACAAAACCAGAAATGATTATTTTTGTGTTAGTTTTTACATCTGTTTTTCTAACAGATTAATTGTAAATAGTAATTTTCTTGTGGAAGTAATATTATGTTGACCCTTTGACATTAGAGGGCTGACTTTGCTCTTTTATTTTTTGTTGGGCTGAAGATATCCTGGCTTTGATCTCTATAGGATGTATTATTACCTCCTAATTCTCTGTAGCAGGTAAGAAAAAAGGAACACCCTTGTCCTAAGAGTAGGAGGATCAAGTCCATCCTTCCCAAATGAAATGCCAGAATAAATCAAATCTAGCCCTTGTATTACTCAGGACCTCACAGCAGAAAACTATTTATTGGAACCTAGAGGCATACTTTCTGTCCATTGGCTTGGTCATAATGTAAGATAACATAGTCTCTCTTTTCCCAATGGGTGTGTCCGATCGTTTGTTTATATAGTAGTAGTGCGTCCTCCAGTCAAGTTCCAAATAGCATACAAATGAAAAAATTTTGACTGTACTAACCCCAACTGTAGACTTTGTACAAAGCTGAGTTTTTTTTTTTTTTTTTTTTGTGGTACTGGGGATTGAACTCAGGGGCACTTGACCACTGAGCCACATCCACAGCCCTATTTTGTGTTTTATGTAGAGACAGGATCTCACTGAGTTGCTTAGCACCTCGCCATTGCTGAGGCTGGCTTTGAACTCGCGATTCTCCTGTCTCAGCCTCCCTAAGTGCTGGGATTACAAGCGTGAGCCACCACGCCCGGCCAAAGCTGAGTTTTATAGTGCCTGTTCAATATTCATTTCTTAATTTTTCTCTCTGTTCCTCTGACCCACCTTCTTGTCAAACTTCATATATAAAAAAAACAAAGACTAATTTTTACAGGGCCTAATTGTTTTTCTTGCTAAAGACTAATAACACTGGAGATGTATCCCTTTTTTATTTAACAGGCGTTAAGCAAAATTTTACATTTGTAAAGCGTAATTTAGAGCTCATAAGCATATTTGGCACATGTTCCTCTTTATTTTCTTCCCAAGATGGAGACTGTTCTCCCACATCTACAGTGACATAGCAGTTGCTCAATGCATTGCAATTACTGTTTTTCATATTTTTTCAGATGAAACTTCTTAGAGTTTAATTGCTTCTCATAGTAATCACCTATGGATAATAACCCTGTTCTCCTAAATGCAAAATGAATAGATTAATAAATCCTAGGAGGTCAGTATGTTGTAGCCTTGGTAAGCTAAGGGCAATAGAGGGCTACTGGTTGGTGAGATCCATAGTTGCGATAGCCATGTGGTCTCTGTTACTGGATAATTTGGAGATGTAATTAACTAAGATATAGATACTGTAGCAAGTCTTCTATTCTTCTTCATGCCCTGCTCCCTTCTCCACCTAGGGAAAAATGAGTGCTCTGCAAGAATAGTGTGTAACTATATTTGAGATAGAAATTTTGTTACTTTGGCTACTGATACATTGCTATAGCTTTGTTGAGGGCACATTGGGAACACTCACATCCTTAGTTTCCCCTACCCAACACTTTGAAGCTTCAAATATAAATCTAGTTGCAACACTTCAATCCACCAAAGTCTAGTTCATCAATTGGATAATTTCTGAAAGACACATAGCTAAATTTGCATGATTCTTTAAATATTTATAGACATAGAATAACTTATTAGAGTTTCTTAAAAAAGTGTTTGAAGATCTCTGTAGGTTTAGTTCTCTGGGTCTCATTTTATTTTAGTAATAACTTTTAAGATTCGCTGCCTTTGTTTCCCTATCATCTCTCCACAGCCAAACTTGGTGGGAGGTAGGGCAGAAAGAGAGGGATCACTCATTTGGAGAAAGAGGTCAAGAGGAAAGTTCATTCCAGAAATTGGGCATTTGGTAAAGTAGGTTTGAGAGAATTGGTTTTGGTAAGTTAATTCTGTGAACTGACTTGCTTTCTGCAACTTTGGGAACTAAATCTAAAAGGTTGCCTGCAGCTTTTCATATGCGAGTTCTTTTCCCCAAATAAGAATCAGTCTCCCAGCAAGAAGAATAAAATCATGCTAAAAGAGGAAGCTTCAAACAGCAGGGGAACTTGTATACTGCATGTGGTTATTTACAATTAGAGAAAGCTATATTTGCATGAAAACATGTTTAAAATGTATAGAACCATGTGCTTAAGGAACCAATATAGAGATTGTAGGGATGACTTAAAGTAACTTGTGTTTGTGATTAAAAAAGAATTCTATGAAAGTAACAATATAAATCCTAGGAAGAATGATTTCAGAGCCCACTGAAAAGCAGGATCTTTTCCATTACAAAGGAATTGTTTTTCTTCTGCTAGCAAAAGAAAACGCTGTTGGAGAAGTGACAGTGCTGAGTTATTTAGCCAGCACGAGACCGTCAGAATACAGCAGATGTTGCTAGGAGCAAGAAAATCGTATAGACAAAATTGATCAGAGTTTGCAATGTGATAACAGCTTCAGAAGGAAGTTGTACTTCTGGAAGAGTTCACCAGCTCTTAGGAAGTGAGAACATTCAGAGATAAAGGAGACACATACCAGTCCACTTCTTTTCCATAAGTAAATTGTGAGCATAATGGTTAGCCTTCATCCATATGCATATTTATTTTCCTTTTGCTATGATATATATCTTTCTATCTCTATTTAGCTCTATCTCTATCTCTATGTATCTATTGCCCTATATAATTGATGGGCGGGCATAAAAGAAAATTCAAATGCAAAACAAATCAATTTATAAATTAGTGCTATTGCTGATATGAGGCAAATATGCTTTTAAAGTGCTATGGAATTATTTATTAATTAAATGTGACTTAAAAAAAGAAAGTTTATTTCATAACAAATATACATGTAGCTCAGATTTGTCAGTTGTGCCCATTCTAAAAGAGTCAGAATAGAAACATATGAGGTTTTGTAAAAACTAACTTTTACAAAGAGGAAAATAAATTGGACAAATTTAAAGAGTCAATTGGGCAGAAGAGTTTTAAAAATTCCAGTTAGAAATCGGCATGCTATCTGACTTGGTATAGTCTAAGTTGATAGCACAATCTCTTATGAGCATAAGAAAACCTAGAGTGGCTATTTAGAACATATGCTATGGTTGGATAAATGTCTCCTAAAAGCCCATGTGTTAAAGGTTTGGCTGCCTGCCTGTGGTACTATTGGGAGGTATGGAATCTTTAAGAGGTAGCATCTACTAGGGGGTCTAGTGACCTAAGTAGATCACTGAAAACCTGGCAGAGAAGATAGTATTGGGACCCCAGCACCTTCCTCTGTCTCTTTACCTTCCGGCTACCTGAACTAAGCATCTTTCTCTACCATGTGTTATTGTCATGATATACTGCTTTATGACAGACTCAAAAGCAATAGACTATGCATTGAAACTATGAGTCAAAATAAACCTTTTCCTCTTTTTAAGTCAATATATCTTAAGTATTTGTTACAGTGACAGAAAGCTGAATAACACAATGTAGTTCAAAGTGAAAGACTGTGGGAAAATTTCATAAGGTAAAGAAAGCTTCACAGAGGCTGTTAGAAATTCAGTGACTGACTCATTACATCAGATTACAAAAGAATAATTTTCTCCTTTTATTGCCTTTACTTTGATGATAAGGCATGTCTATGACTAAAATCGTACTGCAATTTATAATTATCAGAGTTAGAGTACCATTGAGTTTTTCCCCAGTCTGGAACTTTGGCTATGCCTGTAGAGATTTCTAATGTTCGTTCGTCACTTCTCTATTTGATCTGGAAGTGGCTTACATGCTTAGCCATGCTACATATACTCTTACATACATTTTTGTGAGTACTTATGTCAGTTCTTTGAGTATCATTTTCAATCAGTCTCAAGTCTGAACTTATAATAAAGCTTTAGCTTGTTCATTTAACTTAAACTTGACTTCTTGAAAGAGAAGTTCTTCCTAAACCTGTATACCTGTACTTCATTGTTCTCTTTCTGAATTGTTTTATTGTTATTAATGGATTCCAAGGACTTTTCTCATCTTTTTCATTTCTGTTACTCTTCTCCACAACTTGTACAATCCCTTATATGTTTTATATTCACTCAGTATCCAGCATTTTGAATTTTAATGGTATATTTATTCTGGACTTATTTCTCCTATCTCCTGAAGAGTGTCTCATGAAGAGTTATGGATATGGTCATAAAATACAATAAAGATGCATTTGTCAAACTGATTTATTTTACAAACCCTGTCCCTGTTAAATTCATAAAAGAAACCAGATTTTCTCAGATATTTAACTACTGTAGTGGAAATGATGCAAGAGTCATCCAGGCACAGATATTAAAAAGAGCTGCACTAGAAAAAGATCTGCTGCTTAGACTCAATTGTTCTTTCTCAAAGTGTGAGGCAATCTTTTAAGTATAAGAATTAATCATAAAGCATGTTAAATCATCAAGCATGATAAAAGTTGGGTTTTATGATTCATAATAATTAGTTGGAGGAACTAGAAGGCATAAGTAAATGGATTTGTAAGAACTCACAATTGAGTAAGTTTATTTTTAAATTCAGAGGTCAAGGCAGATGCTTTATAAAAAAAAGTTGTCTGGATTTATTTGGTCATGAGTATAAAACATATTATTAACACATAAAGCCTCAGCATCATAGTGACTCTTACATATCACTTGGTACGTAAACAAATGATTCTGAGCAAATCCACAAAATATGAGTTTACTTTCAATTTTCTTCTATTCCCTTTCCTGGTCATCATATTTCCACAAATTTCATGGCCTTTTGGAAAATATCAGACTTGAATTTTTCCTTTCCATTTCAGGGGAGTAACTCAAATGTCTTAACACAGCTTATACTCAATAGTGGCTATTAGTTTTTCCAGATCATAGTTGTCTTTTCTTCTGCCACTCAAAATGTCATCCATGCATTCTCTGGTCAGTATGCTCCTATCTAGGGGAGAATGTGTTCCCACTGGGCCTGTTTCATCATCCCAGTGGTTTCCAGATGAGGACATTGAAGATCTATTGCTTATGAGTTGGCTGAGCTCTACTTTTGCTGTACTTCAACACACAACTTGTAACCACTCTTTCTATTTGCTTTTCCCCTTGCATTTTGAAGAACCCTCAAAGACACAGTTCTTTGACATACTCTTCCTCTCACCCCATCTCACAAATTGTTCTGAATAACACAGTGCACTATAATACAATTGATCATTCTTTCAATCCTTTTACATTATACATCTACCAACCTTTCTGCAGTGTTTCTTTATCCTCAGACACAATCCTATTCATTTTATGGATTAGAGGTATGTGTCCTGAGGATTGGGAATTGGTAGTGGTATATATCCAGTTGTAAGAAGGTTGAGTTTTATTGCTTTTTTTCTTTTCATTCACATAGTAAGGCAACAGTCAAAGATCAGGCTTAAGAATCTCTGATTTTGCTATGAATATAAAACATAATTCTGTGGTAACAGAATTACCAAATATTCTATAGACATTACCAAATTGAAGCCAGAAATCTTTGTCTATTATTAAAATATTTCCAGAGGGTTTACATATATATGATTGGTGCCTCCTTCACTTTATGATCACAAGAAAAATAGCTGATTTTCACAAATAGCCATATTTTTCCTTAATACAAATTGTTAAATGCCTTTGGGATTCATGTCCATATTTTCATATGACAGACTAGACTTAATTTACATTAAGATAGTGTGAATTGTGAACTGAAAAACCACAATATTATACTCAGCTTTAAAAAAAAACTTTAGACCCTTTTTTTAGACCTTTTTAAAAATTTATTTACTTTTATGTGGTGCTGAGGATAGAACCCAGTGCCTCACATGTGCTAGGCTAGTACTCTACCACTAAGCTATAACCTCAACCCCTTATACTCAGTTTTTATCATTAAAAAAGTATCTGGATTTATTTTTTATCAAAATAATCTCAAATTAGAATATCCTCATTGATCTTCATTTTGTTTATAAAGAAATAAATGAGGGACAAAGAACTGTTCAGGGACTCATCTGGGATTACACAGGTCAATGGCTGAACAGAGAGAAGATGTTACAACTCCCCACGTACCTTTGATATTTAGCTTATTTAGTGGCTACTGAGCAGCAATATCATTTAATATAATGGGTAAACACTGGTTTATAATTTAGTTGTATTCTAAACAGTACAGAGGAAAAATATTAGCTTTCATGTCAATGCAATGATACTGTGATTATTAGATGTACTTTAAGTGATTTATTGAAGTCATTGTGACATTGAGCCTCTGTTGTCTACACAATCTACCTTTTTGAAGCTAATATATATATAGGAAGATCACAATCATCCAGATTCTTGTGGGATCAGTAGAAAAAAGTTAGGAGAACAAGTCAGGCAGTTCTTGCTTCAGTGAATACATGTGAAAAATATGAAAATTATCTAAATATATTTTTTGTTCAAATATTTATTAAACATAGTTATTATTTTAGTGTATTTGTTACTAGAAAAATATATACTTAAAAAAATCTTTCCAAACTGGAGGAAAATTAGGAAATTAGAGTTTGGGGACATCTTGTGAGTCAGTCTTGTATAAGTTTTGTTAGTTATTTTCTGGGCTCCTTTTGATTTTGCTTTTTCTCATTTATAATCTCATCTTCAAACAATTGATTAAAATGCCTCCTGTATGCTTCTATTCTGGATATTGCCCTTTGTACCATGTTAGAAAATATGCGAACTTATTTTCCTTTCCTAGTGTTTAATATCTCAATTGTCAATTCCCAATTATATTATTCTTCTTGCTCTGACTTATGATTTAAATTTTCATGTTCATATTAGCTTTGTTTCATATTATCTATTCTATTTCATCTTGGCTTTTGTTCTTTTTTTGATGACTATTTCTTTGAAATAACCCTTAGATCAAGGCAAAAACACTTGACTTGATGGCACTGAGATTGGTTAGAAGTCTGTTTCTTTTTGAAAAATAGCCATTTCTGGAAAGTGTCATTCAAGTCAAAGAAAACCAGAACTGAATAGAAGTTAAAGTAGCAAAGAGAAATTTGATTTTGGACTACAGCAGTAGGGGAAGAGAGACCTCAGTATAGAACTGAATTCCATTCTGAATACACCAGGTTGAAAGGGGGATTTAAGACCAAAGAACAAGATGTCAGTGGATGAAAATTAAGAAGAGACATCAAGTATGAGGGGATTCTGGTTGAGTTAAACTAATGGGATCCCTACTAAAGGCAGGCTAGGTTGATCAGACAGCAAGGGCAGGGAGTGAGGAGCTTTGAGGGTGACCAGTTATATAGAGCAGAGGGTTCTTGCTAAACTGCTTTGGCAGCATTTTATAAAACTTGATTTTATAAGAAAGTGAAAATATGGGCCTAGAAGAAGATTCAGAAACCTAACTAAAGTTTAGCCAAGTGAACAATATTTATTATTATTATAGAATAATATTTATATAATATATCTTTATGGAGTGTAGTATAATTCAATACATGTACACAATGTGTGATGATTAAATGAAGAATCTTTATTGGCCACAAAACCAACCTTTGCTCTTTAGTGAGTTTTTTTTTTTTTTGTTGTGGAGGCACTTTTCATTAAGTATATTTTGCAATCTTATGGTGCTTCATAATAAATTACAGGCACTCATTTATTTTCTTTTTTGGGGGAAAATAAATATCTATTAAATGGTTTATAGAACCTAGACTGAGCCTTGCTTCTCTCATGTTCAGGTGGAAAAAAGTCTGAGTCTCCTTGAATCAATTGAAAAAAGAAATTTATGATTTATTAAAGATTTATCAGAATTTATTAACATATGATTTCTATAAAATGAGTGTCTTTTTTCATTGTTGTAAGTTTTAAAGGAATAGATATAATAACATTTCATATTATCTTGGAGCACATTATGAAAGAAGATTAAATACATACAATTTTTATTTGTCAAAAAATATTAGATCCAACATTAAGAAGAAGGACCAAATTAAAGATTCATGGCAAGATATGTTACTTTTCTTACAAAGCTACCAATAATAGTAATTGCTGATAAAACACTTTCTTCAAAAATATATTAAGATTTCATGGCTAGTTTAGAAACAAATGAGTTATTTTTACATCCATTGTTATAAACCAACATTTCTACTTCATATCAATTGAAGTTCTTACAATGATAGATTTTTATAGATACAAAAAAGAAATACATTAAGTGAATTTTGATGAAATAAGGGCAGAATATAAAAAATTATGCACATTCTTTGTTTTCAAAAGGTATTGCACCTTAAGAAAATGTATCCTTACATATGCATGACACCTTAGTCAAAAGATGAATATTGTCAGCATTTTGTATTATTTACCTTCTGAGATTTTGTAAGATGAATAAGTTAGTGTTACACATTTATTGTTTTTGAATGTTTTCTCAGTTATTTATCTTCTGTAATTATTAAAAGTTGAATTATGATAAAAGTACTGACATGCACAGTATGTTCATGAAAATGACCTCTTAGCCATATTTGAGGTAGATGGAGTAAGACTTGAAATCACACCACTCTTTTCCTTCAATTATTTCTTCCACAGTCCCCATTTTGAGTTAAAGTTTTCGTTGGATAAGTTACATTTTGTTTTAGTTAGCTCTTTGTCACTGTGACCTAAAGATGGACAAGAACAACTAAGAGGAGTAAAAGTTCATTTTGGCTCATGGTTTCACAGTTTGAGTTGAGAGTTTTGCCCAAGGTAGGGCAGAATATCATGACGGAAGAGTGTAGTGGAAAAGGGCTGCTCAGTTCATGACAGTCAGGAAGCAGAGAGAGAATGAGGTGACCAGGACAAAATATAAACCCCAATGGCACGCCCCTGTGACCCACTTCCTCCAATTACATTCTACTCGCCAATAGTCACCATTAAGTTAATCCAATCAAGTGAATTGATCCACAGAGTAGGTTACAGCTGTCATGATCTCATCATTTTGCCTCTGAACATTCTTGCATTGTCTTACACATGAGCTCTGGGGAGATACTTCATATCCAAATATTAACATGTTTCAAACACCTTTCCCAGTTGACTTTCCTGGCCCCTCTCTATCTGATCCCTACAAACTTCGAGTTTCTTTATGTAAACATGACAATCATTTTTTGTCAATTTTTGAACCCCTCTCTTGTCATGCACTCTATGAGAATTATTAAACAAAAATATTCTCTACTTTGAAGATTGTGCTCTCCTTTAAGTTCATTGCCAAATCTGGTTAGTTGCTATAGATTTTTTTTTTCTTATTTCTCCCTGTGGTTCTTCCTCTTTCTCTAGCTGGGAGATGATGTCTGGTTTGGAAACTGATACTCAGAATTTTGCTAGTTTGGAACAGAGAGACCAGGTCTTTGTGTTGGTTCAGCTTTATGTCTCCATCCAGGGCTGTCCCATTGGCCTGAGTGAGACTCACAGTCATATCTTTGAAATTCACTTATTCTTGTAAGCAGGACATTTCTGGCCTACAGTCTTTCTGATCCTCCTTGCTTCCTCTGGGCACTGGTAGGTCCTAAGAACTCAAGTCCTGCTGCTTTGAGAGCTTCCATTCAGGGTCCTCAGGCTGAGCTTGCCCAAGCCTGACTCTTTCAACCAGTGCCTGTGTTTTCCCCCACTCCCACCATTAAATTATGACTGCACATGTATCTTCTGGAGTCATCTCTAATTTTAACCTTGCTTACCATTAGGTATTATTCACAACATTTAATATTTATGACTACTTATTTTCACTTGGGACCAGTTGTTTAGTAAATAATCTTCAAATTTCATATGAACACTTGTACAACTTTACATTGAATATTACACAAAACTTCCATAGTATATTTTTCAATCTCATCTGTTCATTTATATATGGACTTGCTCTGTTAAATTGGAGATCTGTGAAACAAGAAGGAAAACAGTCACTGTATTTAATTTGAAGTAAATTGTATTCTTGAGGTGAACACATGCCTTTTTATTGAAGATATTGATGTGGTTAAGCATTTCCTTGGGTATCATTTGGTATAGGGGAAAATAAAGAAAAAATAAGGGAAAAAATAAGGGAAAGAGATGAAGCAAAACATTTCAAAAGATGGCGATGAGCACCATGAGACAGGCACAGGCCTAAGCTGATGTTGGAACTTGCTCCATAATTTTTGCCTGCTGTAACTCTGGCCTCTTTGTGAGTTTTGCCATTTAAAATTACTAGTTAGAATTTAAATTGATAGTTTTTCCACCCCCAGGTCATTTTAAACAATTTTCCAATTGAACAAAGATTTTTGGTAATGTCAAAATTAATATCATATCAGATGAGAACAATGTGAAATAAAATGTAATTGTTTCAACCCGAAGTTTTCAAGTTCTTTGTTTTACCTGTTAATTTCATTTGTTCTCAAAACAATCTTGGTATACATTAAGAGCAAACTATGTTCCCAATCTATATCTGGTGAAAAAGAAGTGAAACAACCTTCTGTAAGGCTAATGTATGTTAGAGTCTACCAATCTCAGGTTTTCAGGCTCACTGAGTTGGACATAAAGCTACAGAAATTTCCTTTTTTGGTGTCATTGTAGGTTTATTTCATGTGGGAAATGATCTTAGAGAGTAATCCTGGTTCAGTGAAAGAGAAAGACTTTCTCTTCTTTCTAGGCTGTTGAGTCAGAATGGGCAGATTAATCAGTGACTGACATGATAAAAGAAGCAGGATGTGAGCAATGATCCAAATCTTTATTTCTGATGCTTGTAGAAAAGGAGAGGTATTTAGTGTGGAGGTAACCTTCAGTCCTAAGAAAGAGATTCTGATCTCTGGCCTTCTAGCAAGTGCTGAAAGGAACAAGAACTAACCAAAGTCTTTCTCCTTCAGTGGGCTAAAGGCTGATTTTGCACTCAGCATTTAACTTATGTTGGAAGACCCCCACTCAGCTGTGTCACTAAGTGCTGGCTTGGAAGCAGAGTTGTGCATGTGTGAAGTGGACAGGCAGGCTTCATTTATACCTGTAGGTCCCATATTGGAATGAAGCATCTATAATACTTGAAGGGAGGTGATTCCTTTTCCTTCCTCCTCCTCCCACCCAAATAGAACACAAGCTTGTACCTTGAGTACTCAGAATTCAAAACATGGATAAAGTCTCACCTATCAAATGATACTGTAGTAAACAGGCCTTACCTTTCAACCCTCCAAGTCTCCAAGTTTTGAACAGGCTTTCTATGTTGCATGTTTGCACCAGATTTTTCAAATCCTTATTTTAGCAGAAATACTATGTAAACCAACATCAGCATGAATAGGGGAGGGAGATCTCTACTGGGTCAGTCTATCTTTCCTGTCACTTCTCTGCAAAGCAATGTTAACAGGCTCAGCCCTGCTCGGGCTGGGTAATCACACTTGGGTTTAGGGAAGCATTGGGCTTAGCTCAATTCGTTCAAGTTTATTACCATGCACATTATATCATATGATCTATTTTGCACTCCAGAAAATGCTGCTACTTTATGAATTATATAATAAATACATGTTTACTTATTTTATGAGAATGCTCCTTTTACAAATTTCTTAAGAACTGGTTACAGCTAAATGTAAGAAAATTGAAATCTTTGAGGAAATATGTATCTATTATCTTGTCAATTTTAGCAATTTTGACAAAATGACTATAAATCCTACTCATAATAAGAAAAATTATACCCCCTTTATCTAAAGTAGAAAGGCTCTGAGTTGACATTTCTTTACAAAATGCTTTTATGAGGCACTATGAGGTATTTTGTCAAGTGTTATAACTCTCTCTTCATAAGTCTTTTATATTTCTGTATGTATTTTGATGACCTAGTATTGTTTTTTCCTTAAAGTACATCTTTAAATAATTGATTGGGTAATGAATAACCATTATTTGTTAATAACTACCAATGTTTGGAAGCCAGAAAATAATTTTTAACTCAAATGGAAAAGATAACTAAGATCAGACTGAACTATGCTGGCACATGGAAATAAAGAAATTAGAAATTACTGCTGCTCTTATATGTTATTTTTACTTGGAATTAACTTGGGATTTCACTGCTGTCTTAATCACATGAGATATTAACTATGCCATATGTGATTTGTGATTTATGATTTATGGTATGTATATTAAGCTTTATATACATATATATTTGGCAAGAATAAATGTAATTTCAAATATTTTTCTCCATCAAAGTTATCAGCTTCAACTGGCAAAACTTTCCTTGAAATTTTGCAACACATTTTTAAAGCTTTTAAACATATTTGAGGGGATATTATTTACTACTTTATAAACCTTCAAGCAATTAGAAGAATAAAAACTGAGAGGACAAAATGATAAAGTGTTATAGTTTAAACTTTTTAAGGTCAAGGACACATATGGATATAGTTGGCAGCTTTTTATTATTCTTAGTTGGCTGGAGATGGTTTTCCGAAATACTGGACAAGAAGAAAGGCTGGATTGATTTTGAAGAGCTAAAATATAAGGCTAAAAACTTCTTCAAGTGATTATTCTATTCTACGTAAACTTTAATTGTTTGAGGTCAAGAAAAAAATAGTACAGCTTAATGTCCTGTGTTTTTAGTGCAATTGCAATGTGATCCCACTACATTTAGGTACATTATAAAGAACTAACAGCTTGTAGATTTTTGAAGGTAAACAAACCTGCTTGTCCTTTTTCAACTATGAAATCAGACTCGAAACAAATTTTTTAATTTTCTACTGAGCAACTTCTCTGTCTATTTTGATTGAGACTGCAAGTCATTTATTAAATCTCATAATGTCATTTAGAGGCAAAGTTCCCAGGGGAAAGTGTTTGTGCTTCTATTCTTAGAGTTACAGGAAAGCCTAGTAGTTAAGAGCTTGGGCTTTGAAGACAAAAAGCTTGAGTTTGCATCCTAGTTTTATCACTTAGCAGCCAGGTGACATTGGCTCATTTCCTAAGCCTAAATCTCTTCATCTGTGAAGAGAGGGTCAGTTGGGAGAGAAAGATAATCATAAGGAAAAGGGAAGCCCAAGATCAATCCTGTGGAGTTTCGTTAGAACTGCAAGTGCCAGTATGAAATGACAATTTTATTTATGTATTTAGTAGATTGATAGAGACAAGTGTGTGCAAATATGTAAAATGTGTGTGTGGGTGTGTGAGGTGTATTAGCTCTGAGAAATCTAGAAGCAATGAAATCCTAGTACTAATGAGTACACCGAGAGTCCATAACTTACTTTCTAAATTTCATTCTCCAATAAGTGGTATTAAATTTGCTTAGAGAGAAACAGCTAATTTCAGAACTGAAGCATAGAAAGCATAAGATGAACCTGGAACATCTTATATCAAGTGAATAAGAAAAAAACAGTGCTCAAAAAGTGATGAGAGAAACATTAAAAGAACATAGGAGCCAACTCAAAGGACTTCTCAATGGCCAAGTATGAAAAAATTAAAACATCAACAACAACAGAGAAGCAGATCCATGGAACAGAATACAGAGCCTAGAAGCAGTCCCACATATCTATCACAAAGGTGCTAGGAACACTCATTGGAGAAAGGACAATCTTTTTGATGATAAATGCTGCTGGGAAAGTTGGATATCCACATACAGAATGAAACCAGACCCTCATCTCTCATCATTTACAAAAACCAGCTAAAAAATGGATTAATGACTTATGTGTGAGACTGAAACTATGAAACTACTAGAAGAAAACTGGGTAAATGTTCAAGTTATTGGACTAGGCAAGGGAGGTTTTGGAAATTACCCCAAAACCACAAAAGCAAAAATAGATAAATGGAATTACATCCAACAAAAAAAAAATCTGCTCAGCCAAGTAAACAATCAACAGAGTGAAGATAGAAACAAACTAAAGAATGGGAGAAAATATTTGCAAACTATATATCTGACAGGAGGTTAATATCCATAATATATAAGGAACCCATCAAACTCAATAGAAAATATAAAAAAAACCCCAAAAAGCAATAAAAAATGAGAATTGGACCTAAAAAGACATGTCTCAAAAACAAATGGCTAGCAGAAAAAATGCTCAATATCACTGATCATCAGAAAAATGCAAATCCAAACCATAATGAGGAACCTTCTCTACTCCAGCAGGAATGGCTATTACAGAATAGATTAAAGATAGCAAGTATTGTTAAGGATTTGGAGGAAAGGGAAAGTTTGCACATTGTAGGTGGGAATGCAAATTGGTACAGCTATTATGAAAAACAGTTCCCTCACAAAGTCAAAAATAGAACTGTCATATGATTCAGCAATCTCCCCACTGGTTATATATACAAAGGAGATGAAATCAGTATTTTAAAAAGATATCCATACTCCTAGATTTGTTACAGCACTATTCACAATACCCCAGACATGGAAACAAACTTTGTGCTAAAAAAAATGAATGGATAAATAAAATATAATACATATACACCAGAAATACTATTTGACCATTAAAAAAATGAAGTCCTGTGATTTGCAACAATATGAATGGAACTAGAGGTTAGTAGGCTAAGTGAAATAAGTCAGGCATAGAGAAACAGGAATTCAAAAACTTGAAAACAAAAAGAAAAACAACTCAATTAATAAATGGGTGAAGGAACTAAACAGGCTCTTCTTAAAAGAAGAAATACAGCTGGGTAGAGTGGCACACCTGAAATCCCAGCAGCTCAGAAGGCAGAGGCAGGAGGATTGCAAGTTCAAAGCCAGCCTCATCAACTTAGCAAGGCCTTAAGCAACTCAGTGAGACCTTGCTCAAAATAAAACATAAAAAATGCTGGACATGTGGCTCATGGGTTGAGTGCCCCTGAGTTTAATCTCTGGCACAGAAGAAGAAGAAGAAGAAGAAGAAGAAGAAGAAGAAGAAGAAGAAGAAGAAATACAAATGTCTAGCATATATGAAAAAATGTTCACTTCTCTAACAGTCAGGAAAATGCAAATTAAAACTACATTGAGATTTCATCTCACTACAATAAGACTGGCAAATGTCTACAATACAAATATAATAATAGATGTTGGCAATGATATAAGGAATAAGGTGCACTCATACGCTGTTGGTGGAACTGCAATTTATTGCAACCACTTTGGAAAGCAGTGTATGGAGATTTCTTAAAAAACCAAAAATGGAATTACCACATGATACATCTCACTCCTCAGTAAATATTGAAAACATTTAAAATCAGCATACTATAATAATACAGCCATATCAATGTTTGATATAGTATGATATCATACTATATCAATACAGCCATAGCAATGCAATTCACAATGGCCAAGCTATGGAACCAACCAAGATGTCGTCCAACAGAAGAATGGATAAAGAAAAGGTGGTATATATACAATGGAATATTACTCAGCCATAAAGAAGAATAGAATTATGATATTAGCTGGTATATGAATGGGACTGGAGACTATCATGTTAAGTGAAATAAGCCAGACTCAGAAAGCCATAGGTCAAATGTTTCATCTGATTTATGGAAGCTAGTCCAAAATAAGGGAAGAGAGAGAAAGAAAAGGAGTGAAAGGGAAAAAAAAGGGGGGGGGCTCATCAAAATAGAATAAAGGTCAATGCACTAGATGAAGGAGACTGAGGGAGAAAGGATAGGATAAGGGAAAAACAGCAGAATGAATCTGATCTAACATTCTTATGTACATATATGAATATAACACAGTGAGCCTCAACATCATGTATATGTACAAGACACTATTTTAAAAAAAAACAATTAAAAGTAAATAACAAAAGGATCAGCAGAAGGAAAGTAATGGGGCAGGGAAGAAGGGAGGCAAAGGAGAAATACTGGGAACTGAAATAGAGCAAATTACATTTTATGCTTTTATAATTATGTCAAAATGAATCCTAATGTTTATGCATAATTTAAAAAAAATAAAAAAGAAAAAAGAGTTACTTAAATTGAAACACTTTTATTTTTTTAATGTAAGGAACCAAGTAGAAAAAATTATTTAGTGTAACAAAAAAAATATGAGTACCATATGATCTCACTCTAAAAAGTCGCTCTCTTAAAGTTCAAGAGAAGAATGCTGGCTAACAGGCTGGGAAGAGTAAAAGGAAGGGCTGGATGGGGAAAGATGGATCAGGTACCAAGTTATAGTAAGATAGAAACAATAAGTTCTGATATGCTATCTCCCAGTGGAGTGACTGTAGAGAATGACAATTCCTGCAAATTTCAAAAAGCTAGAAGAAAAGATTTGGAATGTTTTCACCACAAAGAAATAATAAATGTTTGATGAAATGGCTCTGTACAACTTGACTTAAGCATTGCATAATGTACAGTGTATCAAAATATCCTATGGTACTCTATAGATATGTACAATTTTGTGTTTTTACATATCAGTCAAAATTAAATAAATATGAAGTCATATAATCTCAACTGATCTGAAAAATATGGTCATCTATGAGTCATTTTTATATAAATACAAAAGTGAATCACAGATAAATGGGGTGAAGGAAAAACTTTCCTTGCAGTAGAATATAGAAATCATGATAACAGAAAAATAGCAAATCACCACATAAGCTCACAATAAAAAGAGGGGATATAAATAAGATAAAGGAAACGTACATGAAAACTTTTCAAGTAAAGTATGGCTAGAGTGATTCTAGCATTAAGGAAAGATATTTCATAGTGATCAAAGGTTCAGTCCACCAGAGGGACATCACAATTTTAAACTGGTATGCATTTGATAACATATCTTCAAATTACATAGAGCAGAGCTCAACAACAACAAAAAAACCTTTAAAATACCTCTTTCAGCCAGGCACAGTAGCGAATGCCTGTAATCCCAGCGGCTTGGGAGGCTGAGGCAGGAGGACTGCGAGTTCAAAGCCAGCTTTAGCAATAGCAAGGCACTAAGCAAATCAGTGAGACCCTGTCTCTAAATAAAATACAAAATAGGGCTGGGGATGTGGCTCAGTGATAGAGTTCCCCTGAGTTCAATCCCTGATACCCCCTCCCAAAAGAAAAATCTTTTTCAAAGGTTGTACACTTTTGTTTTGTTTAAATAAGATGGGCAAATGTTAGTAAAGATACAGCTAAAAAACTAAGAAAAAGAAAAGTAGCAAATTACTATTTGACAAGCACCAAAGTGTGCAACCTCAGGGATACAAAGGCGCCAGCATACAGATTTGCCAACCCAAAGAGAGAACTTGGAGGACTCAATAAGTCAGCATCACGTCTATAGTAGTTTTGCCAAAACTGAATAACCTGAATTTAATCACGTAGAAAAACTGGCTGATCCCAACCTGAGAAACAGTGTACAAAATAACTAGTCATTAGTTCTCAAAAGTCAATGTTACGAATGAGAAAGAAAGAATAACTATCTTAGATCAAAAGAAATTAAACAGAAGAGATAACTATGTGGAATATATAGTCTTGAATTAGAACTTGGCCTTGATCCCAGCACTTAGGGAGGCTAAGACAGGAGAATTGCGAGTTCAAAGCCAGCCTCAGCAAAGGCAAGGCACTAAGCAACTCAGTGAGACCCTGTCTCTACATAAAACACAAAATAGGGCTGGGGATGTGGCTCAGTGGTCGAGTGCCCCTGAGTTCAATCCCCAGTACCAAAAAAACAAAAACAAAACAAAACAAAAAAAACTTGGCCTTGAATAGAAACAGTTATGTGACAATGAGCAAAAACTGAAAAGGTTCACACGTTAGTATTATTTTATCAATGTTACTCTTTTGATTTTCACCATTTTACTATTAATGTTAACATTTGGAGAAGCTAGGTGACAAGTACTAGTTTTACAAATTCTGTAAGTTTAAAATTATTCCAAAATGAAAAGTTACAAAAATAATAATTGCTTCAGGGAATGTTAAGTGAGTGAATGACATAACATATGCAAACAGCCTAAAAGAGAATCTGACACATAGGAAGTGCTTATCACTATTGTGATTTTCTTTTCTTCCAAGGTATTTATTTGCATATTTTCCAGAGGACTCTAGAGAGACAGATAAAAAAAAAGGAATGAAAAATTAGCAGTTTGTTGGCTTCCTGTATGAATCATGAATTTATCACGAGAATCAAATAATTAGAATACATTGAAATTATGATGGCTCACAAATGACTTATCAGGAAATACCTTTATTTTTGTTATTTTGAGTTTCTACCATTAACATGTGAAATCTTCTATAATCCTCTTCCATAATTTATAATGCAGCCAAATTCTCTTTCTTCCTTATAGATAAAGACTCATTAATAAAGGACCTTTAAACAGTGTCATTTACACAGCATACTTTAGTAAATGCTAGTAATTATCCACCCTGGTGTGCATTTATATTAACAAAGCCCTCATACAGTAATAAGAAACATGATCTGTGTTTAGACAGTACCAGACAATATTCTTGAGGATGGGTAGTTATGTTTCAACACTCTTCAGTCTCATAATGAGATATAATTTTATTCTCTGTTTATACATGAGAAGACGAAGCACAGAGGGATTAAGCAACATATAAAATGTCATAAGAGTTCAAAAAGTTTTTTTTTTCTCCAGAACCCATACTCACAACCAATGCACTAGAGTCCTGGGAACCAGAAAAGTAGCACAAAAAATACAATACAAAACAGTATAGTGTAACTGGATGTACTCAATTTTAGTGCTGTACAACAAATTACTACTAATGGTGGCTTAAAATGAAATTTTTTTAGTTCAATTTTTGTGGGTCAGGAGTCTGTTACATTTTAGCTGGAGTCTCAATTGTTGAAGGTAGAACATGATGGTAATGAAAACATTCACCGTCTGTCTTCATTTGGATGTTTGCATAGGTGTCTTTCCTGGTGGAGGTATGACTGAGGTCCCTGTTGTCTTGCTAAATGTTGGTGGGGCTTACCTTTAGGTCCTAGGGACCTCTCAAGTCCCTGCCACGTTGCCCTCTCCAGGCTATCTCATATTTCCATCCACTCCAACTTCACGAAGGACCAAGTCCTTTTAAGTGCTTATTTAGCTTATCTGTCTACATAAACTATTCTGATGAATTCAAATAATCTGTTTAACAATATTTATAGGCTAAATTTTATCAACTATATATTATTCCCACCCCCTGTATCTCAGAATATGACTGTATTTGGACATAGAACCTACAAAGAGGCAATTAAGGCAAAGTGAGGATATATGTCTAGGACCCAATTCAATAGGACTGTTGTCCTTAAAAGAAATGGAGATTAAAATATCCACAATACACCAACAGAGGGACAACCATGGGAGAATGGCCATCTACAAGCCAGGAGAAAAGTCTTACAATGAAACTAATCCTGCTAACATCTTCTTATTGGTACCAAGGATTGAACTCAGGGGTCCTTGAGCCACATCCCCAGCTCTATTTTGTGTTTTATTTAGACAGGGTCTCACTGAGTTGCTTAGCGCCTTACCATTGCTGAGTCTGGCTTTGAACTTGCAATTTTCCTTTGTTAACATCTTGATCTATCAGCCTCTAGAACTGTGAGACATAATTGTTTTTTAATCATTCAATATGGAGAATTTTGTTATGGCAGCTCTAGCAAACTAATACAGCAATCTAATCACAGAAAATTTTCCATTGTATTTACATGCTCTGCCTGTACTTGAGGGAAAGGGATTATACAAACTCTATCAATGGATGAGAAATGGCAGGAATTCTGCCCACCACACTGTGCATAGATGCTGCTAAGTATATATTAATTTCTTTGATGTTGAGAAGAGTGATCTCATCTGAATAAGATAATTGTGGGTGGATCTATAGAGGAGTTTGGGTTTAACCTGAAATTTGGTGGAAAAATAACATGTAAAAAGGATATTCAAAAGAATGTCCAATAGTCTCAGGTCATTTAAAAAAGTGTCAAAAACCTTTAGAGCAATAGCAGAGCTTTCCATTTAAATTATTTTGACAAGACATTGCTTACTTATTAAGTTAGTCAAGTTATACTGATTTTGCAATTCTTCATAATAAAAATTTCACATATTAGCTTAATATTTCAGTGTGTGAACTGTACTTTAGGCTCACAGTTTGTTCTATAAGTTGAATATTAACCAGAGTGTGTCTTCTAGTCTTGTGTACCAAATTTATCTACTATATTATATAAGACTTGTGCACAATTTTAATCCTCTTTGAACGTGATTTTCTAGTAAATTATAGAAAGGAAAAGCATAAGTTGGATCCAGAAAAAAAAAAGATAAATTAGGTAATGTTTGTCCTTGAAGTCTTAGTTTTCTTTCTCGATCTAAATACTACCTTGAGAATTTCTCCCAACTATCATCTTGTCTATTAGTCAGCTTTTTATTGCTGTCACCAAGAACAACTTACAGGAGGAAAAGTTTAATTTTGGGTTTATAGTTTTAGGGGTTCAATTCATGGTCAGCTGGCTCCATTGCTCTAGACTTGTGGTAAGGAAGAACATCATGGCAGAAGTTGTGACTGAGGAAAGCTTCTCAGCCAATGGCAGTCAGGAAACAGAGATGATAGAGGGATAGATAGATAGATAAATACCAGTGACAAAATATAAACCACAGTGCCTACTTCCTACAGCCACACTATACCTGCCAAAAATTACCATTCAGTTAGTCCATTCAAATTATGAACCTTTTAAGTGGATCAATCCATTTATTAGGTTATAAACTAACACAATCTGATCATTTCACCTCTGATAATTCCTATATTATCTCACACATGAACTTTCAGCAGACACCTCATATCCAAGCCATAGCATCCCCTCTTTCTTTCTCTCCAGAGTCACCAAATTATTCTCATGAAGGGATGCAATAATAAGTCACTGACAACATTATTTCAATTAAAGTTGTATGACCTCTCCAAGAGATTTGCTATTTAGGACTTCTATCTTGCTAAAAAATTCTAAATAGAATTTCTTATGAAAATATCATGCATTTGCCTAGTAGACAGAAGTTTCCTGGTATCATTCTTCTGTTATATATGTATTCAACTACTGAGAAAGCTCACTGACTAATTCCTTGACATTTGGGCCATGCAGGTTCAGAATTGCTGCCAGTGGAATACGATATTTGACATAAAACATGACAAAGTCAACAGAAGCACACATTAGTTCACTCACAAAGAAGGGTGGCTATTCGATTTTATACAAAATAACTTAGATTAGCTGGGTTTTAATGTTAAATATATAATTAAGAATTTTGTATCAGATAAAATCTAAAATATGTCCATATCTAGAGAAGAATGAAACTATCCTACGTAACCTATACAACAAGTGAGATTAGCCACATGCAGAACATTTTTCCAGTGTCCTTTGTTTTCAGATACGATTTACATTTCATCATTTGTCTTTGGTTAACATTTAACTATAACTTGCTAATTATGGAGTGTTCCATAAATTTTAATTGTAGAAATGAGTCCAAAAGAATGCTATAAATCCATGAAAGCACAAAGTGTATTGTAGAATTTAGGACAAAATAAGTCAAATGCTCAGGAACTCTTACAAGTAGTTTTTGTCTTCGTAGTTGCTTGAATTCTGGCAGGGCGGGGGTATAGAAGGTCTGGTGGGGTGGTGAGGACTGTTTCCATGGGAGGGGGGAATGAAGCTCTGACACACATATTCATGAGAATTAGTTCTTTAGAAAATTCTCAGAAACATACATTTGCCTCTGTAGTATTAGAGTTTCATTCTGCATATTGATAAATCTGAGAATCGCTTTCTTGTGTTCATTTACTTTTAAGTATCTTAGAGGAAAAGAGATAGCTGAGCTACTCTGTTAGTCCCATTATAGCTTTATTAAGAGCAATGGCAGTAATAATAAAAGCAAAAATGATTTACAACTACAAAGTGCTTCATATTTTTCATTGTATTTTCACAGAAATATGGGAGAATAGACTTAAATGTCTTTGAATATCCCCTTGAGGTAGTTAAAGTGAGTTATAAATAAACTTATATTACATGAAAAGAATGTAAGGCTCAGAGAGAATAAGTACTCAAGTTTCTATAGCTTATAAAAAATTGAGCTAAGCCTAGAATCCAAGCATTTTAACTCTTTTGAGGCAGATATGTTTATATTGTAGACATATGGTATAGATCTATCTATATTTTAATGATAGTAGCATAGAAGAACTTCCAACAGTCATCACCTTTTAAAAAGATGTTTTAAGATATCTATGTTCAGTAAGAATTTTACTTGAGTTGGTATCATTGTCATGCAATATCCAAAGGTAGGGGTGTGTGTGTGTGTGTGTGTGTGTGTCCATGGATATGTGCGCTTTTAGTGGAAAGAAGGGTTGACTTATTCCTGATTCCCTCTTCATAATTTATCTTAGCAATGGAGGCACAGGGAAAAAGAATGATATCATAATTGGAATTTTTTTTTCAATTTCAATAGTGAGCTAATATCTCAATTTAGCCATTAGTAGCAAACACTATGTAATAGTAATATTGCAACTGTGCTGGGCCTAGAATTATTTGTAACTGTAATATGCAGACTTATCTAATTCTCTCAGTAACTGTAGAAATAGGAAAAATAAATGGCTAGAGGTAAAAGCAATGAAGTAGGACAATTATAGCAAGAACTAATGAAAGAATAAAGAAATAAGTCAGATTGGAAGTAACTTTTCAAGTGAAACTTTTGCCCACAATTTACCTCAGATTGAAGTAGGTGTAGAAATTCACGTTGGTCATCTCCCAGTAAAGGAGATCTACATGTGTATAGGTAAGTTTGCTATTCATGGTAGTGAAAGTGGACAGTGACTTAGAATTAGGGAGAGGAGTATAACTTTGTAATCTTTCTCCTTTTTCATTGTTGGCAGGGGAAATATGGTATCCTTTAGACAGTTTTTGCTAGTTCAGCTCTATGGGATTCATTTTAACTATAACATTATTTGTACTAATTATAGTACTGGAATTTACTAGCCAAGATTGTGGTTGAATGAACTCATTTTATCCAAACAACATTCCTTTTTTTAAAAAAAATAAATGACAGAGATTTATTTCTTACAGTTCTGGAGGCTGGGGCTTCAGGCAGATTTGGCGTCTGGTGAGGGCCTGATTCCTTAAAGTTGGCTATTCTCTTGGGACTCTTTTATAAGGGTGCTAATTATGTAAGTGGGATCTCTTTGCCCTCTAATCACCTTCTAACATCATTACCATCTTGATATCCAAAAAGCATTACAGGGTAGCTTTAGAATATTAATTTGGTTGGGGAAGAAATTGTAGTAGAGGTTCCATTACTTGCTTGAGATCCCACAGCCTAAGGTAAGTAGCAAAGCTGGGAAATAAATTCAACTGAATCACTTCAATCATTCAACTATTCAAAAAACATTTCTTGAGAAAAGGTCATATGCCATGTTTTGCTTAGGCCTCTAGGGGCAATAAATGAACTAATATTGTGAGTCCTCTGCTCTCAAGGAGATAACATTCTGTTTGGGGTAATAGATAAGTAAGTAAAAAATTAAGAGATTTTGAAGGTTTTGGTTAGATCAAATGCATGTGATCAGCATAAGGTCAATACTTTAGGTAAGATGTTCAAGAGAAGGCTTCTCTGATGAATACATGTTTTGATCTCACCTTTGGCACCTGAGAAAGAACCAGCTTGATTGAATGAAGACTCCAGGGCATAGCATGTGTCAGTTCCCTGAGGAAGAATGAGCTTGGCTTGGCATATAAAGAATGAAAAGAGGTCACTATGGGTAGAATATATGAGAAAAGGGGGGAATATATGAAATAAAAAGAGGCAAACTAGGTAAAAAGAGGCTAAACCATATTGAGGAGGAATTAGGAATTTTATTGTAGAAACTCTTTTAAAATGGAAGACTTAGAGAATGAGGGGAAAATTAATGAATAGTAGTTTTAAAACTGGAAAGCCATGGCTAAACTACTTGTGAAAGAGAATCTGGACCACAAGTTCTCTCTTGTGTTATTTATATATCATTTCTGTTGTAATGTTCTTGTCTCCTTCTAGATTGGAGATAAGTTTATGTTAGCCAGCTGGGTTTTTAATCCTGAATGAGTTAGACAAATGCTTGTTTAGGAAAGGAGAACTCTATTCAATTCCGTAAGTTCAAATCCAGGAAATTGCTCCTTTTTTTTGTCCACCCAAGAGTGAAATGGTGTATAACAGGGAAATGTGTAGGACAGTCTATGTACCCTAATTCTTAAAAGGGCATTTGTCCTATAGGGAATGTCCTTAAGAGTCTTTGAATAAATCAAACAAAATTAATAGAACCCTTATAGTTAATCAAAGAAAAATAGGTAAACGTATCTTGGTCCATTTTTACTATTATAACAAATACCACAAACTGGGTAATTTTTAAGCAACAGAAATGTATTTCTTAGAGTTCTAGAGGATGAGAAGTCCAAGATCTAGGTGGCAGCATAGGGTCCTGATGAGGGCTGCTGTCTGCTTCCAAGATGGCACCTTGTTGCTGTGTCCTTCCATGGCAGAAGGTGGAAAAGCAAGACATCATTTCCTTCAACTGGGTACCCTTTCAGAACGGAGCCAATCCTATTCATAAATGACTCATGACTTAACCACCTCTCAAAGGCTACACCTAATTTGAACGTGAACTTGGAGGAGGCAACATCATTCAAAATAGTGCTTCATACCTGAATTCTTTTGGAAAAAAATGAAATGAGAAAATTTTTCTTTAAACAAAGGAATATTGAATTATAGGGAAATGGTACTTGAAAATTTATATTTAGTTTGCTTCTGTTTTGTTTTCTTGCATTAGTTCATATTTGGACAAGCATGTAGTTATTAAGCAAAGAATGTTTTCACATGAGAAGTAAAGACATAACATGCTTTACCCTTGCATGTAATTCAGAGATAAGTCTAAGTACATGTTTTGATAATAGATTATATGTGTGAGAAGTGATCAGTAATTCAATTTTGATGGTTAACTTTTTTTATTACCTTTTAATCCTATAGTAGCTTTCCTTAAGCTGAGTATTCTTAGCCTGTTTTGGAAATGAAGCTTCAGGTACCCAAATTCTATGATCATTCCCAAGCAAAGTATCACTTAAAAATTAAAAGAAACTACAGATAATTACTGTATCACTTATTAATTATGAGCTAAATAAAATTGACGTGTCGATCTCATTTGTATGAGAATCGTAATTTTACTTTTTTTCTTACAAAATACATTTTTAAAATTCTCTCTTCAAAAGAAACTCAGGATAGAATTACTGTGAATTTTAATCATTTACAGGTTTTTGAATGGGTGGGGAGTGTACATATGGGTCTTCTTAAGATTGAAAGAAGAAATTATTGACTTTTTCTAAATCTTAAATATTTCAGATAGTTGTTGAAATATCCCTTAAATAAGATGGAATGTACTCTAAGTAGCTGTGTTTGCAGAATGAGTGTAGTAATAATACTTTATTGTTATGGTGAGAAATAGTTTACTCTTTATCCTTGTATTTTGATGTTTTCAAAGTCCACTCATCCGATTAGGACTGCCGTGAGGACAGGGACGATATACATCTCTTGAGCAGTGTTGTAAAATACTTTCTCCATAAAGGCAAAATTATATAGAAAGCAAAGTTAAGATATGACCACAATTTTCTCTTTTTGAAGTCTCTGCCTTCCTACATGAGCTACATACCTCACATGTCTCATTTCCTTGAATAGGCCTTCAGAAATAAATCCCATGTGTCAGACTTTACCCTTGGGGTGAATTTGCCTCTCATAATTACCCCATGTTAGTGCTTCTCAGTTTGCTTTTGTGAATATCTCCTTTTATTTGTCTCCCTAGGAACCAAATGGCCACAAATATGACACCATATTATCATTTGGGAAGGTCTATAGATTTTAATTGATATCCCTTAAGACTTAAAACATGAAGGCTTAGGGGCTGGGGATGTAGCTCAGTGGTAAAGCACTATCTTAGCATATGGAAAGGCCTGGGTTCAATTCCCACATATACATGACAGGATGAAGTTCTAATGACAGGATTCCAGGACATTTTTCAGGCTGAGATCTCAGTTTAATTTTCCAACTATACCACATAGGTGTTGATTCCTTCTATTTGTTTATAATATTCCTCCTTAGCAATGTCACTTCCTAAGGCTGATGAATAAACAAAATAACCATAGTCTTAGTTAGAATAGCCAAAAAGGAGAAGAGGAGATAATGAATTATATATATATATATGTATATATATATATATATATAAAATAGAATTTACTATTACTGTATCACTTTTAATTATAGACTAAATAAAATTGTTGACATGTGTTAACAATTCTAATAAATCTTCTTTTACTTTAGAATAGTATATTTCAGTAGAGATGACTTACTTTTTTGCCACCTTTAAAATAGTGAATTCTAGTAGTTTCCCCTATATTTTTAGGCACTATGCTGGATCCAGGAGCCTGTATGTACCCGTATACACATATACACCTCTGAGTGAGTATGTGTCTATACTTGTTAGTGTACTTATAGACACAGTGGGCAGGTCAAAGTATAGAGCAGAGGGGACTAAAATACTTGGCTGCTTTGCCAAAATAAGTTAGCTTCTCCATTTTGTTGATTTTGAAATCACTGGAAACATGTGTTTGATGACTATCTTCCAGGAATATGGAATGCGAGAGAGTGCTGCTAGTACCTTACCCATTTATCCCTCACTCTCCCATTCCATTAGGCTCAGGAAGCTGCTGCTCATCAGGCCCATGTGCACAATAGTGAGTGTTTTGAAAAAGAAGGGAAACAACCAAGAAAGTGCATGAATAGGAATCAGCACAATAGCAATCATAGCTATTCTGTAACTGAATTGAATTGTCTATGCCATAGACCCCAACTTTAGAGTAGACTGCTTATTATTGGATTCAGAAACACAGAAAAAAAATAAATGTAAAGCTTTTAGAATGGAGAATCTTTTAGTGCCTCAGCATAACTTTTTAAATAAATATGAAAGTCACATTTCCTCATAGGTGTTGAGATATAAGGGCATATACAAATTAAAAAGAGGTTTACATGTTCCTATTAAAAATAAGGCAAGAGACTCCTTATTTGCATAAAAGCTTTAAAGTATACACTAATGATGGCTAACATTTATTTAGTACTTAACAATGCTTGGTTCTAGATGTTTCATTGGCAATATTTAGAAGGGTACAAGCTAGTAAGTAATTTTATCCACGATTTGTAACCCAGGCAGAATGTATGTCCTGCACATATTTCACAAGTAGCTTTACTCCATGTCCACAGATAACATCGGCAATATCTGGTGTTGCCTAAATCTTTGAGTGTAGGCTCTATCCTAGGGGTCCCAACAAAACAGGGTTGCACACACATACCAATATGCCAATCAAACCAAGGAGCAGTGGAGTAGCGGTACAGGACCAGAAAGGAGCTTTAATCAGGATGGCCATGCTGGGAAAGACAGAAGTTGAAGAATAGTGAATGAAGATCTGTCTTAAGGGACTGACAAAAAATTGAAGGTTTTATAGAAAATGGGTATAAAGACAAAAGCTAGGGGGCTGTGGCTGTGGCTCAGTGGTATAATGCTTGCCTCATATGGATGAGGCACTGGGTTCGATCCTCAGCACCACATAAAAATAAATTAATAAAATAAAGATATTGTGTCCATCTACAACTAAAAAATTCTTAAAAAAAAAAGACAAAAGCTAGGGACTTGCATGATTAGGGGGTTTTCATAGTGAGCAGAGTAGGTCATCATGGTTAGGTCATAGTCTGCTTGATCATTATCTCAGGGCTATTTCTGTGAGGTGACTCTGGACAAGTCCTTATTGCTTGACAAAGTAATCTGGTTTCCATTAGATGATTGCTCCTGCTTGACAGCTTCAGCTCCTGTCATGGGGTAACTGCTCCCATTTAGTGGGGTGATCTCATCATGGGGTGATATGCCTGCAAGATTCTGCTGTTCCTGGAATCCAAGGTGACTGCAAGTTCAGAGCAATGACTGGAGATCTTCTAGGCACCATTCCAGGGGTATAGAATAGGAGGTTGTAAAAGCTGGCCATTCAATGTCCTTGCAAATCTTGAAAATATCTTGGTTACTCTTTATCTTGTTGCCTTTAGTCTTGATGGGGGACAAGATAGGTTAGGTAAATTTAGGACTAATAAACCTGTATTATGCTCTTTGAGTGATTAATATGCCCATATGCGGAGCTAAGCAGCGATCTGACTCAAAGTTTAAGGTGATAAAAGAGACAGATACAAAAACACTGAGATGCCAAGTTTTATACTGTTTTTAGTTACCCATTGGGGATCTATAGGCCTAAGTGCATGGTCAGCGTTTTTTTCAAAAGCAGTTTCTAGTTCTCTGTTATACTAGCTCACCACGACTTGTTGAAACAATCAAAGCTAATACAAAAGAAAAAATAAAATGACAGATGTTAACAGTTCAATTTCAGATTAAAAAGACTAAAAAACCATTATACCTACTGTAGCTTTAGTCAATTTACATAATAATAACAGGTAAACAATTTATAGTTATTTAAAAATTAAGTAAAAAAGTTATTCCCATCAAGTTGGTAGCTACTGTTAGGTTTACATAATGTGATGGTTAGAATTTTCAATTACATTAATAACTTTGAAAGACATTCTCCTTAAAGTGTGAATTACTTTTGACTGGTTGGCAGTCAATTTGGGGCTACAAGTTTCTTCTAATTATCCAACACTTTGTATCTATATGGTTGTACTGGTCTCCTGAAATATTTTGTTGCAGGAGCCAGATTCTTGGGTACAGAGAAAGTGGAAATAATATAGACCTAGGGGAAATTCAAGTATATATGCAAGATTTTGCTGGGGCTTCTGTTTAAGCAAGAACAGAGATGCAGCTCTCACTGAGAATGTATCAGTCTGGCCCTTCAAACAACGAAAGGGACCAGTTTATATTCATGTGTAGGGGTAGGCTGGAGCCTAGGAATTTTCCTTGGTTTTGGGCATAGTTTCACAGGTGTTTTCTTTTCCCCATGTAAACACTTTGGCCTTGAGGAATAGGCTTGCAGCTTGGAGCCCAGGAACTCTTAGATTCCTCTTACAAATATAACCCCTCTTGAACAAACATCCTAGTCTTGTGTAAAGATGAGTTGCTGCAGCTGTTCAGAGAACTCAGGTGGGGTGAAATAAAACAGAAATCATGCAAGCAAAAGGGACTGGGATTTGGTCTTTTGCCCTTTGTGGTGATTCCTGTTACAGAGCAAGGTCCTGCTGCAGAACCAAGGCAGGTGCAGAGGTCCTTTCTTACCAATTTTGCAATCATGCCAGAACAAATAGACCTATCATTCAGAGTAGCAGGCATGAGAAGGGATAGGAAAAGGAAAAGGGGACAGTCTAAAGGGAGAGAGTGGGTTATCTCAGAGAGAAGAAAGTTGGCACGTCTCTCCTGCACTCTTATTTTATTGGGAATCCCAGGGAAGTTTCCAGAGAGTCCCTCCCAGGCCCACCTCCTAACTTTTGACTGAAAGCAGGATTGCATTAGACTTCTGAGTCCCCACTGTGCATGGTCTTAACCTGTGGGAGGGCAATTTGACATACTAAAGATCCATGGCAACTGTAGGTCACTTTGGACTATGCTGACCAGTTCTAATTGTAACTTGGAATTTCATATTTTTGATTAGGGGGGATTTGCTCCTAATTATCATATCTCCCTGAGTTCTTGAATCTGGTCTGTGTAAAGGTCACAGAAGTACCCTCACTTTGCAGTAACTATTTTTCTACTTATCTGTAGGGAGGTGCCTTTTGGGCCTGCATTTCTCCTATAGACAGCAGGTAGTTTGCTTGGAAATGCAGTATATCCTATTGACTTCAGTGAGGCAGAGCTGCAAGTATATAGCTTTTACAAAGAAAGCTTATGGAGGGGGGTCATCCCAGTATGTCCCAGTTTATGTAATTATCCCCTTAACATAAAGCTTGTGGACTGCTCACATCTGTCTGCTACATACCCATTTTCCAACAGTTTCACCCTTTATCTACTTTATCCTTGGAGATGTTATGGAAAAAGCATCCTGGCTCCAATGATGCACCTGGGTTTTGATGTTGGTAAAATTATTTGGGACAGTAAAAGGTTATGGAAGAACACATGGCATATTTTGATGAGCAATGAATCTTGGGTTAAGGTGGGGGAGCAGGAAAAAGCTCACACTTTTAGTGGTTGACAGGCTATAACTTAAGGTCCTGGGAATGAGTGTATTAGCCCTTTTCTATGAGGAACCCTGACTATCTCACTTGCAAATTGTGTTCTTTTTTTTTCTTCTTTCTTTTTCTTCTTCTTCTCCTTTTTTGTAAAAGTATACATGTATTAGTCTGCTTTGATTTTATTTTGGTCAGCATTTTTCAGGAAAAAATATATTTTTAAATTTTTGTTATAGATGTACACAATATTTTTATTTTGTTTATTTATTTTTATGTAGTGCTGAGGATTGCACCCTGTGCCTCATATGTGCAAGGCAAGTGCTCTGCCACTGAGCCACAACCCCAGCCTCAGTAAAACTATTCTTAAATTTGTCTCTTTGTACTGGCTGTGGATACATTAATGAGACTCAAGAACCACAGGTAGAGTCCTGGCATAGGTTAACATGCCCACCCTACACATAACTCACTCTCAAAGTGTGGGATATTGAAAAGTATCAATTGCTTCCCCTATATTTTTCCCCACTTTCCCAAGATGTATAATGGGAAGGAAATTGGAGTGAATAAGGTGTTTTTAAAGTTTATGTAGTGAAGATGATAGGTGGGGTGGGGATCAGTTCAAAAGGAGAATTCTATAATCTTATAGAAAGAGAACCTCATAAAATCAGTAGGTTAAGTACAGAAATGAAATAGTCATTAGACTTTTGCCTTTCAGATATCCCCTAAGTTCTTCCTGATGGCAGCCTTCTTAGTAACAATATAGTATTATTCAGGTATCATAATCTGTTATCTCATTTTCACAATAATGGCTCTTTTTCTACAATAATGGCTATTTTCCCACAATAATTGCTGCTTTGACTTTTTATCCTTATCAATTCTTCCTTTGGAAGTTTAGAGAGATTTCCCTTATCTTTAATCTAAAATATGCTTGTTCTACAATTATTTTCTAAAATATAATCCCATTCTTTTTAATTTCAAGCAACATAAATCAAGCAAATGTTTGGTTATTTATAGTGAATTCTCACTATTTGAGGTAGACTTCTATAAAGTCTTGCTAAACACTGAATTCGCACATGGTGGACCATTGCTTTTAGGAGAATAGGATGTTAGACTCCAGAGAGGTGCTGCTGATCATATTTTCATCAACTGATTAACATATAACCTTGCTCTAGGTGTGTTTGTGTTTAAAATATTTAACATATATTGTTAATTCATCAACATTTAGCTCATGGCCAAAAGAACCCTAAGTCATGTCTGAAAGAAGCTGATCTAACACTTCTATTTTCTCCCTGAGGCCCATAGAGCCTTCTGGTACTTGGGAATTCTAGACAACACTTCAGTACTGTTTGGGGCCATTTTAAGTAGCAAAATAACCATAAAAAAGATGCAAAAATGTGAAAAATATGAAAATAGACCATGCAAAGTATACTTGTTTATAGGATGAGAGTTGGGATTGGAAGGCAGATTGTCACCTTGTTCAGCCTCATCTGGCAATGTGAACATGGGGCTATTCTTATTTTTCTCTGCTGTGTGTGTCTGTGAATGACCAAAACAGCCCTGAGAATATTGTGAGCCAATAGAAGAATTGTGAAATATGAGATGCTCCAATAATGAGGACAGACTGCATTTATATACTCACCTGGAGGTTACTACTCCTTCACACTGTAAACTCCACCAGGACAGAAAATAGGCATGTCTTTTTCACTGAAACATTATAAGAGCTGACACTAACTAAAATATTAAAGAAGCACCAACATTGGTTTTCAGTGTTGGTCTCAGACATAGGAGGGCTAAATTGCTGATTTACTTCAACAACATTTCTGACATCTCTGTCTTGAAAAATGATAGACAATGATACAGATAAGGTATCATCAAACTTAATCAACGTAACATTTTCAGTAAGGTGAACAAGGTATATCATTGGGATTTATTGTTAATTTGATTATTCCCGTTAAACATAGAGAAGTATACAGTATATATAATAAGTAAAAATATCCTATATGGCAAAATTCTATGTTTGTAGAAGCAAAATGTGTATTTATAATTGCAATAGTATAATCCTGCAATAATTGATTATGGAAGTTATACATTTTATATACAGAGTAACCATTAATAACTTTCAGTTCACAAGTAGAGTTTTGGTACGATTATCAAGAAAGAGTATGTTAGGGTTCTGCTCCAGAGTTCCTGCGGACTGGCAGGAGCTGCAGAGGGCCCAAATCTGCCCTCAGGAAACTCCTCGGGTGTCCAGCCAAAGGGAGACCAGAGACTGCTAGCTGTTAGCCACAGGGGAGCCCACACTCAGGGTAAGAGCCGCCACAGAGACCCCAGTGCCAGACAGCCCCACCCAAGTGTGGCCTGGGCCCACCCTAGTTCTGCTCCAGAGTTCCTGGGGACCAGCAGGAGCTACAGAGGGTCTAAATTCACCCTCAGGAAACTCCACGGGTGTCTTTCCAAAGGGAGACCAGAGACTGCTAGGCACAGGGGAGCATACACTCAGGGTAAGAGTCACTGCAGAGACCCCAGCATGAGTAGGCCCCACCCAAGTGAGGCCTGGGCCTGTCCCAGTTCCACTCCAGAGTTCCTGGGGACTGGCAGGAGCCACAGAGGACCCAAATCTGCCCTCAGGAAACTCCACGGGCACTCAGCCAAGGGTTGACAAGAGATTGATAGCTACAAGCCACAGAGGAACTCACACCCAGGGTAAGAGTCACCTGCAGAGACCCCAGCAGAGACAGCCTCATCCAAGTGAGGCCTGAGCCACCCCAGTCCCGCTCTAGAGTTCCTCGGGACAGGCAAGAGAGAAGGCCCAAAAACACCCTCAGGGAATGCCAGGGGTGTCCAGCTGAAGGCAGACCAGGGCCTGCTAGCCTCCAGCTCCAGAGAAGCTCACACCCACAGTAAGGATTGCACACAGACTCTCCTGCTTGTGATCCTGCCTAAGTGAGACCTGGGCCCACCCCCAGTTCTGCTCCAGAGTCCCTGCTCACCAGCAGGATTGTAAGAAAGGGGCAAAAAAGCCCTAAGGGACTGCCATAGGAGCCCAGCCAAGGCCACTCCCACTGCCCTCTAGAGGTATGTCCACTAACTCCACCACCAACTTTAGTGGCAGTAGTGCCCTTCTGGGGACACTGAGGGAACAGAAGTAGCTCCAAGGTGAGATAGGCAATCTAGACTGTCAATACAAGATTATAGGATAGAAGCGGCAATACCTCAGATCGGTATTGCAAGAAAGGAAGATACACAATCAACATGAGTAAACAAGGGAAGAAAGTGCCCCAAATAAACCTGGATACCACTGTAACAGAATCTATTGACAACACAGTTGATGAAATGTCAGAGAAAGAATTCAGAATGTACATAATTTAAAAAATTAGTGAATTAAAGAATGACATAAGTAAGCAATTACAGGGAAAAATTGATCAATCCATCAAAGAAATAGGAGAGCAAATAAAGGCAACTATTGATCATTCTAACAAAGAGATAAGAGAGCAATTACAAGTAGCAAAAGATTACTTGAAGAAAGAGCTAGAGATTGTGAAAAAAAACAATCAGAAATTCTTGAAATGAAGGAAACAATAAATCAAATTAAAAACTCAATAGAAAGCATCACCAGCAGACTAGATCACCTGGAAGACAGAATCTCAGATAATGAAGACAAGATATACAATCTTGAAAATAAACTTGACAATACAGTGAAGATGGTAAAAAATCATGAA
>CM053404.1:57576489-57602860 GCA_028644305.1 Xerus rutilus
AGAAGAAAATATACAATCCATCAAAAGACATATGAAAAAATGTTCAACATCTCTAGCAATCAGAGAAATGCAAATCAAAACTACCCTAAGATTTCATCTCACTCCAGTCAGAATGGCAATTATCAAAAATACAAACAACAATAAGTGTTGGCGAGGTTGTGGGGAAAAAGGCTTGCTCATACATTGTTGGTGGAACTGCAAATTGGTACAACCAATCTGGAAAGCAGTATGGAGATTCCTTAGAAAACTTGGAATGGAACCACCATTTGAGCCTGCTATCCCACTCCTCGGTCTATACCCAGAAGACTTAAAAACAGCATACTACAGTGCTGCAGTCACTTCAATGTTTATAGCATCTCAATTCAAAATAGCTAAATTATGGAACCAACCTAGATGCCCTTCAATAGATGAAATGGATAAAGAAACTGTGGTATATATACACAATGGAATATTAGTCAGCAATAAGAGAGAATAAGATTATAGCATTTGCAGGTAAATGGATGGAGTTGGAGAATATCATGCTAAGTGAAGTAAGCCAATCTCAGAAAACGAAATGCTGAATGTACTTGTTGATAAGTGGATGCTGATACATAATGTGTGGAAGGACGTGGGAACAATGGAGGAATTCTATTCACAGGGGTATAAGTGGGAGGGGGTATGGGGTCAATAAAGTTGGTGGAATATGATAGTCACCATAGCCCTAGCTTTATGTATGACTGCATGTATGTTGTGATTCTATATCACTTACAACCAGAGCAATGAAATGTTATCTTCCTTCTGTGTACAATGAATCAAATTACACTCTGTAAATATCATGTAAACCTAAATAGAACAAATAAATAAATTAAATATTTTCAACAACAACAAAAAAGAAAGTATGTTAGCTTGATAACTTATAAAAAATATTTTTTTAAATATTTATAAAATTGAAATAATTTAGGTAGAAAAATAAGATTAATTTATAATTATTACATGCTGTACTAACCTTTTATATAATAAATACATGATCTGTATGAGCAGAGCTTACTTTTACTTTACTTAATTAATTTTAAGTTGTGAGTCATGAGTCCTGGGCATAGAGATGGTCACTTCATTGAGGATGTTACATGTCCTCTTCAGAATCTTGGATTTTATTCTGAATGGGTAAGGAGCCTTTTTAGGATTTAAACAGAAGGTGACATGAACAGATTCATATTTTATATTGAGTATTTTGGCTTCAGTATGGAAGACAAATTTTATTTCACAAAGACAATATTCTAGGGTACCAATTACTAGGTTATACTGTATCCATGTAAAACATGTTGAGAATGGTTATAGTGTAAAAATGTTTATGAGGTAGAAATAGCATGCATTCTACTTAATTTAGGATAAAGGAATAAATCAAAGATGATCCCAGTTTCTGAATTCTGTGATAAAATGTATACTAATTTTGTTAATTGAGATTCAACTAAAATTAGAAACATTTTTTTTAGCAATCTGACAATTTGAATTTTGTATTCAAATGTGAGGAATTAGTGGAAAGCCAGTAGATATATTTAGAAGTTAATTTTATTTATGATGTATATCTTATAAATGGTTCATAATATAGGCACAAATATAGATTGGAGAGTTCTCAATCCATAATTACTTAAATAATTAAAGTGGATTAAACACTAGGAGCACAAACATTAACAACTGTGAGGGAAAGATCACCTTGCCACTAAAGATAGAGCAAAAAGAAAATTCCATAAAAAAATTGAATTAAAATATTATTCAGAGAAATAGAAGAATGAGAACATGGTATTATAAACTATTAGAGCAAAGAGAGCCTGGAACATCAGAAGGAGCTAGAAAGATAACTAAAGAAGGTTTCATTGAATGGAGCAATAAGACAGGTACTGAAAATATTGATGAGTATGTTTTTCAACAATAGTGATGAGCAGGGATAACAATGAGACATCAATGGATCGAGCTGTGAGAGATCCAAAAGTGGACATCCCCAAGAAAATTTTCTTTTTTAACATATTTGCCTAAGAAAAGAGAGAGAGACAGAGAGAGAGAGAGAGAGAGAGAGAGAGAGAGAGAGAGTTTTCATGCTGATCACCTTTCTGTGTGACAAAATACCTAAGTAAAACAAATTAAAGGAGGAAAGATTTATTTTTGGCTTATGGTTTTAGAACATTTAGTCCATGGTCACTCAATCCTATGGCTTTGGACCTCTGACAAAGAAGAATATCATGGCAGAACATGTGGTGGATGGAGCAGAGGTGCTCACCTCATGGAGCCTAGGAAGCAGAGATGAGGAGAGAAACCCGGGATAAGATAGAGCCATTCAGGCCACGAAGCCCAAAGACCCACTTCCTCCAACTAGACACCATCTTCTAAGGTTTCCACTACCTCCACATAGCCCCTGAAATTGTGAGTCCATCAAGGGATTAATTTGTTGATGAGGTTAGAGGTCTCATAATTCAATTACCTCTGAATGGACATGCCTCTGAACACTTCTATCTTGAGGACCATGCCTTCAACCCATGAGTTATTAGGGGAAATTGCAGGTCCAAGCCTTAAGAGTTCCTAAATTCTTCAGAGTTTTTTCTCAATGTACCTGATGTTTGCTTTTGAGAAAAAAAAAATTCATCCATCACCAGCCTCTTCTGGTTCCTCTCTACCTCTAGCCTTAACTACTCAGGATCTTTGGTTCCCAAGTTCTCACTATCCCCTTACCACCAAACTACTGCTGCTTGATCAATGTTCCTAAGATGCTGCTGCCATATGATCTACTGAAAAGCTTTAGTAACTCCTCCACTTCCACAAAATTCAAGTCTGTCTTTTTCATATGTCATTGGGATCTTTTAAAATTCAATCCTGGATTACATTTAGAGAATTATCATCTGTAGTATTCTATACGTAACCATCGGGTGAGTCAAATTAGATTATTTGTTCTATGCTCAGCAGCCATATTCAGCCTATTTCTCTGTGCTCATACCAAACTCAATTTTATGCCTCAAAAGGTTACACACTTTTCAGATATTTCTTATATCTAGGTCTTTCTACAACTACTTTCACTAAGTCTTTCCTGAGTTTGTTTGGAGACTAATTTCATATTTCTTGTATGTCATATACTACTCAGTCTCTACCAGTAATTTGTTGACTCTTTGAGGACAAGGAGCTTTATCTATATATTGGATATGTGTGTGTGTGAGTATGTGTATACACACAGGTAGCCATAGAGAGCTGTAGTGCACATTCTACTCTTCTTTGGATCCCTATGGAGGGATAATAAACAGTGCTCACTAAAGTGAAAAAAGCATAGAGATGAATAAAAGAGGGCAATGGAGGTGGTGAGAAGGGGAGGAAAGGGCTTTGCCTCTCTCAGCAATCCTGTGGATTGAAGTCCTTACGAGGAAAGTAATATTCTAATCTCACAAGACATCTGCGTGAAAGCTTGTCTTCTGGAATTTTCTGAGATTGTTACATTCTACGAAGATCCTGCTATCAACTATCTGTCCAAAAAGTTATGTTGGCCTACAAGAAAATAGAAGTTCACACAACCTTATCACCTCTTTCTTAGAGGGTATGTATTCCATCCCTTACAGCATGCCAGGGTAGTATGCAACCCTTGTTTCATGGGTCACCTTGGTAGTACTACAACATGTATCCTTGTTTTTGTGGTCCTTTATTCCCTTTGGGAACAGCAATGCAGATTCCTCCTGGTAACAGCATAGCAGATTTCCTATTAAAACCCACATCTCTCCCATGCATAGTCCATGTGGCTCTAATTTGTCAATGCAGCTCACCCACTTCCAACTCCAAATGAACATGTGACCCAGACTTTGCAAACGAGAGCAGCACATCTTGTCAGCAAAGGCAGGACCCAGACAATCCCAGGACTTTTACTGAAAAAAAAATGAAAATTTCCTTAGCTAAATTTGCTAACACCACAGGATCAGTATTTGAGATTGTTTTTGTTCTTCTTATCCCATTGTGCAGAGATTCTGATTTGAAAACCAGTATTACAGAGAACACGAAAGCAGATGTGAAGACAGATGCCTAATGGCATTTGAGCACCTGGATTGTGCTTTCACTGAATCAGAATGTGAGACTATAATTTACCTTTTTTTGTTAGATTCTTGAAACTGCAAGACTCTTAATAATCACAGAAATGCTATATCTACAAGAATAAAACTTCAGAAGTCAGGAAAAATTTGGTTATGCCAGTTCACAAAAAATGTGGAATTAATTTAATGGCAAGGGACAAAAAGAACTACTTGGGGTAAGCTTGATGAAGTATCTTAACAATGATTTTCTTTAAATGTGCAATAGTAGTTACCTTAAAAGGGACAATGCCCAGGACACCTAGAATAATGCCAAGAAACCGCAGAGCTCTCTGCAATTCTGTGCTTCTACACAAAGGTCTGTTTTGTTTATCAGAGTATCTATAGTTACTATCAAAATGTTGGACACAGGGTAAATGTTTGATGAATGAATACCTGAATCAATGAGCCTGGGCATATTGCCAACTACATAGAAAATTTAGAGAGGAAGAGAGAATTGTTAGAGAAACAGAACTTGAGAAATAGTATTATATTTTTCTCAGTGGAGGAGGAAGAGGGAGAGAGAGAGACATACAGAGGGAGAAGAGAGAAGGAGAGGGAGAGAAGAAACACATGTGTTCCACTGCACCATGTGGTACCTGCTTAGGGAGGTCACATAAAGGATTTGAAAGCACACTTTCAGTGTGTTAATGTATCCTGTGCAATGTCATTAAAGTACATTGCAGAATAATTTTCTGATTTAAGGAGAAATTATGAGAATCTTTTGAAAGTAGGAAAGAATGGATAGACTTATTAAAGTGACCACACTGGGGAAAATGGAGTTCATTTCTCTCATCAGTTATTTTATTTTAGCACACAGTCTAATGAAGGATATGCCTACGAAAGAAATAAAGAGTTTTCATTGGGGTTAAATAAAAAATATGGATTTAGATAAGAAGAGACTATTTAAAAGTACTATTGCATTAGAATTCTCTAAAAATTCTTTATGCACCTCTAAAAGCAAATAGAAAAATGACATTTTTTAAAAAATTGGGGGTAGCAGAAACTATTAAGGGGACTTGGGCAAGAAGGGGAGAGTGAGCAGAAGGCTTGAGCTGTGCAGTCTAACAGCAACACTGTATCTTGGATTCTCTGGGTGAGCTTTGACACATGCCTTGACTTTCAGTGTTTGCTCAGGCTTGGCAACAAGCCAATGTTCAGGGACCTGTTGCAAGGAGAGAAGGCTGACTAGTTAGGTCAAGATAAGGTGGAAGATATTTTTGAGAATTATTTTGCTGAGGACATGGTAAAACCCTAAGAAATGCTTCTACTTCACTGTGGAAAATCTTTCTGCTGACCAAATTACTCCAGACTAAGCATTGAGCCCAGGATTGTTTCTGGGTTTTATTAAGAAAAAAATATTCAAGCTAGGAAATAAGAGGAAAAAAATGACTTCAGATTATAAAAATATCATACTGGAATATCTGAAACACCCACCCAAGGATTATTCAGTTCTCTTATTTCCTATGATGGGAAAGGCTCTGAGAAGTTTCATGTTAATTTGCAGACTTTTGTCTAGTACTGATATAAATGCTTTTTTGTCCAGGAAAAAGGGTACCCCTGGATATTGAAGTCTTATTGCCCTATAAAATATTATGTTTTATGTATCAACTTTTCAATCATATTTTAACATCATTTCTTTCATTGAAAATAAACACCATTGTCTTGAATTCTTTTTTGAACTAGAATACTATCTAACTCCTCCTTTATTAGTAAGTTTATAAATCTTTGGCATCTACTTTCTATTTGTGTGACAGTCACATGTTTAACTTTTTCAAAAATTATAATTTCAGCATATGTTGACCGTATTTAATTCTTCTGACTTCTCTTTTTGAGCAGATCATTCATTTCAGGGTATGCATTTTCTCTTTAGTTGAGTCTGTGCCTGAGATATAGCTAAACCTATGGGCTTATGAGACATCATTTTACTGAACATTGATTTTATTAGTTTAACTCAGAACTTTTTTACCCTTCCTGAGTTACCTTAAAATCTGCTTTTCTAAAAGGGAGATATGAATGGGAAACATTTGTGGATGAATTGTGACAAGTTATTTAGAAACTCTGATTTAGTAGGCCTGAACTGGGGTCCAGGAAACTGCATCATAATGAGCACCAGGTGTCTTCTCATACTTACCTTGGCACTCAAAGGACCTATTTGTCTCCTGACCTGATCTGAGCCCCTGCTGTTACTAATTGAATGAAATCCAGAATAATTCTGTAGTTACACTGTGGCTAAAGTAACCATTGTTCCATTGGATCAAAAAGCTATTTCTAGGTCACATTGTGGGTAACCTTGAGTTCAAAAAGGCCAAGATTTAAACCACATTATTGTATATAATCACATTTGTAGTCCAACTAGTAATGTGGGGTTTGGTTTTCATAGAACTGTACTGGGCAAGGGGCATGAATAGGGAATTTTTTTTTCCCTAACAAGTTGACCTCTATCATATGTTCTATCTATATGAAACTCTGTAGTATCAATATATAGTCTTTCAGATTGTGAGAGACTAGAATCAGGCAATGGTTTTACTTGTTAACACAGCCAGTAGGAGACTCATGATTTGATCCCAGGCCAGAACTGCTAGTCTTCTCACCTGGACTTAAGTAACTCTCAGGATATGAATGACTAGGGGCTAATAAATTCCTGTTGCTGTACAGGGCAAGGCAGGGTTTTCTGGGTAAAGAGGATACCTCTGGATGTCTAGTTCTTCTAGAAAGCCCTCATGGTTAAGGTTAAAGTTGATGATTTTATGTCATTCTCCCAGTATCTCTAGCTTCTACAGCAGCCTCATTTTTTTATTGAAAAAGCTAATCTTTAACAAGAATTTATTTTCTAATTTTCAAAAAGTACAAACAAGAATAACATAGTATTAATTATTCAATAAAATTTCTGGTTATTTTTTATTTGGTCTATTTTAGAATTTTTTAAAAAAGTAGTCTTATCTCTGAAAAGATGATCCTAATGATATAGGACAGATGAGGCTGGACACCCAAGGAATTTTCAGGAAGCAGGTTTATTTAGCTGCAGTAGTCCGGAGAGGGCCAATGCCTAAAGACCTCTAGACCCTGAGTCTGGGAATTCTTTTAGACTTATACTGAGGAATGGTTGGTCACATGGCAGTGGGTGGGAACCTTTACTCTGTCCCACATTCTTAGGCTAGACAGAGGTTTCACAAGTTTTGTCGGCAAACCTGGCATTTACAGTAAAGAGGAAGCTACAAACCACAATGCTCTCTGCAGCAATTTTTGCTGATATCCTGCTGACACCCTTTGTAAAAATCTTTCTGACAAGAAGAGAAGCTTAATTATGGCAAGGGTCTTTTGGATGGGAGTACCTGGTCTGGTTCACTACTATTTGGGAAAAACATGATATGGAAATTTTACTAGCTTGGATTTAAATCAGTAAAGTTAAAAAACTATATTTATTTGAACTATAATCACTAATGTTTGTACAAGTGAGGAAAAATATTATAACAGTAGGTTGAGAGCTATAAAATATATAGCTGGGACTGAAGTTACCTTTCAGTCCATTTTATGATTCTGTGTTCTCTAAACTTTTCTTTGTATTTATTTTCTCAGTATTTTGTCAACAAGCTGTTTTTTTCACTTTTATGCTCACCTTACCAAAGTAGCTTTGGATACAATGTTTGTGTTCCTATTTTATTTTTGTGACATCCTATTGACAAGATAATTGAATCAGAAAAAAATATTTAGATCAGTTTTTTTCCCTTTTGATAAATGTTGATTTTTCAGATCTAATCCAAATTTTCTCTTGATTTCTATTTTTTCCTTTGCTCCTTAAGTTATTAAATTATCTCTTGATTGACTCGTTTGTTAGTCTCTGATTATGTTCTATCCCAAGTATTTATTTTTTAGAAATAGTTAAGTGATAATAGTTAAGTAAAAACTGAAAAATAAAATTGGAGAGGTTAGTGGGATAATTGCACCAATCACTAATACTTCAGGGTTCACCCCACAACATTCTTCCTTTGCATGGAATAAACAAATTATTTACTTCCTGCTTCTGATAGTATCTCTGGATCCTGTGGATTTGCTTAAGGCTTCTGCTGACCATTAAATCATTACTCATTTTCACTACTTATTATGTCTTCCCATTGGTGTAATCCTGAGTACATGCATAGCCTGCTTTTTGAGACTGAGATGGAAATACCAGCAGGGAAGATAAAGCAGGACCTGAGTGGGACCCCTAGACATTTCCATTCGGTTCTCCATCTTTACCATCAAAGTGTTCCTTCCCTATGATTTTATCTCAAAAGGCAAAGAATGAACCATAAGTACTAACCCATCAAAAGGTATTCAGTAAGCACTGAGTACTTACTTCATTCAGGAACTGCTTATACACTGTGACCTCAGTGTGGCCGGATCTCTGAATGCATGAGCTGTGATGTCATTGCCTGGGTCCAAATTCCATACTACCATCTAAGATCTATATAATTTGGTTAATTCACTTAAATGTTCTCCGTTCTTTTGAAACTTCATGCATCATAGGATCAAGTTATATTCCATGGTATCTCATTCATGGTAAGACTCAAAAACTGTTTGCTATTGTATTACATTGTATTACCTATAAAAGATCATGGCACTGAATATGAGAAATATAAAGTTCTTCCAGAAAATCTCCTATCATAGTATGCTGCTTAAATAGGCAATGTACATGAATAATGTCTGTTATCTCAACATGGCTGGCAGTGTTGGCTTTTATTTCTTGCCTATCTTAAAGTTTTTATTTTGCTTTTAGTTGCATCCTTCCCTCCTCTTACCAAAAGATATTGGTAATTCTTGCAAATTTTATTAAAGTTTCTTTTAGATATGGAGAAGAAGGTTATATGAAACATTTTAAAGTCACTAGTTAGCTATTTGTCTTCTTTCTCAAGATTTTCTCTTCAACCATGTGAGTGGTAGGTCTTCACCTTCCATTTTTTTTCTGTTTTGCAGTGTGTCTACAAAATTGTTTTTCCAGGAGAACTATCTGTTTTGGTCCACAGTCTTCATAATTCACTCAGTAAAGCAAAATCCCAGGAATGAGTAAATATTATTTCTTTTTCCATAAGTATGTCCCATAGGGATATCAGTTCATCAAGTCCAGGCACAACAAGATAAAAGGTTATATAGCAGGAGTAGAAATAAGTGCTGTGTGACTTCACTGCTGGAAGTGCATATTTATGGATGGGAGGCTGTGGGTTTTAGGAGCAAATGACAATTCACCTGGATGATGAAAAATGAGTCTGATCTGACATATGGAAATAGGTGTGTAGAGGATGGGAAATAAAAGAGAGGGTATTTAGAATGGAAAGTACTGGAAGAGGGTGAAAACAGAGTGAAATTTGCTATGTATTTAAGGATCAATGTGCAGCCCATTCCAGCACTACATTATACAGTTAAGCTTATACCATCGTAAAAAATAAGACACAAATCAAAGAATTCAAGAATAAGGCAGTGAACCAATGCCCAGTGATATGGAGCATATGAGTAATCTAAGAAGACATAATGGAAGTCTTGAGTTAGCCTTGAAGGATGGTTAAGGTGTGGAAGGGTCACAGCAGTTAAGTCTCAAAGGCAGTGATTCCCCACCCTTTCCCAAAGAATCCTAATTTTCTAGATTCTCCATACATAGGATGTATTAATATCCTATGGCTGCTGTAACAAAGTGCAGAAACTTGGATTAATTAAAAAGACAAAAATGTATTCTCTGCAGTTCTTGGGGCTGGAAATCTGAAGTCTTGAGGCTGGCAGGCCGTGCTCCCTTTAAAGGCTCTGGAGAAGAACCTGTCTGCCTCTCTCAGCTTCTGGTGGTTGTTGGCATCTGTGACATTCCTTTGCTTATAGCACATACTCCAGCCTCTGATTCTCTCTTCACATGGTTGTCTTTCCTGTGTGTGTGTTGATGTTCAACTTGCCCTCTTATTAAGATACCAGTCATTGGATTAGAGTCACAATAAATCCTGTATCTTAACTTGGTTACTTCTACTGTCTGTACCAGCTAGGTCTGCTGCAGATTGGGTGCGTTAAAAATAAATTATTTTCTCACAGTTCTGTAGGCCCAGAAGTCAAGATCACAGCGCTTGATGATTATGTTTCCAGTGCGAGAGAGCCTCCGGACCTGCAGATTGCTACTTTCCCTCAGTGTCCTCACATGGCGGAGAGCAAGAGGGAGTGTGTGGGGATGGGAGAGGGCCTTGGATATCTCTACTCACAAATGCACTGAGCCTACTGGACTAGGTTTCCAGCCTTATGACCTCCTGTAACCTTAATTACTTCCTTGCTCTGATGATATAGACACACTGGAGATGAGGAGTTCTGTAGGAGCTCTCTGACCCTCAACCCTTCCCCTTCCTCTTTCCCCATTCTATGCTGATAGTGGTGCCTCATTGTTTGTAACTTTGGGTCATGATTGGTCCAGGACTGTATATAAACTTCTGTACTTTCTGGAATAAACGGTGTTTCTGTCTTGCGCCGGCAGAACAGTTTACCTACCCTGGAGTCTGGGTAGAGTGACTCCACAGACCATCACCCCAAAACCTTGTCCCATGAGACCCTACTTCGTCCTTTCCCCGAGGACCCTCTTTTTCTGCCTCTCAGGACCTCAACTTGTCGAGCAGACCCACGAGGCACGACTTCAAACAATATCTATGTAGGAGCACTCTCTGATCCTCAATCCTTCCCCTCCCTTTTTCTCCATTCTATGCTGATGAACAGCACTTCCTGAGAGTGGTGCCTCATTGTTTGAACTTTGGGCCATGATTGGTCCAGGACTGTATATAAGCTTCTGTACTTTCTGGAATAAATGGTGTTTCTGTGTCTCACGCTGGCAGAATAGTTTACCTATCCCGGAGTCTGGGTGGAGTGACTCCGTGGACCATCACCCCAAAACCTTGTCCTGTGAGACCCCACTTCATCTTCCCCGAAGTCCTATTTTTGTCTCTCGGGACCCCAACTTGTCGAGCAGACCCATGAGGCATGACTTCAAACAATAGAGTTCAATGTACAAATTTTAAAGGGACACAATTCAGTTCATGGCACCTACAAAGACTCTGAGTAAATCAGCTTTCCATCACTGTGATAAAATACATAAGAAAATCAGCTCAAGGGAGGAACGATGCATTTTGGCTCCTAGTTTCAGAAATTTTAATTCATGGTCGCTTGGCTCCATTGTTTCTGGGCCTGTGCTGAGGCAGAACACTTTGGTGAGGAGCCTGTGGTGGAGTAAAACTGCTTACCTCATAGTGGCCAGGAAGCAAAGAAAGAGAGGATGAAGCTGGGGACAAAGAATACCCTTTGAGGGCACACCTCCAATGACCTATTTTCTCCAACTAGGCCCATCTCCTAAAATTCCCACCACGGGGGCTGGGGTTGTGGCGCAGTGGTGGCGTGCTCGCCTAGCATGCGGGAGGCACTGGGTTCGATCCTCAGCACCACATAAAAATAAAATAAAAGATATTGTATCCACCTACAACTAAAAAATAAATATTAAAAAAAATAAAATAAAATAAAATTCCCACCACCTCCAAGTTACCCACTGAGTTATCAATCCACTTACAAGGTCAGAGCCTTCTGATCCAATCACCTTCCAAAGGCCCCATGGCTGAACATGGCTAGGCTGGGAATCCAGTGTTCTACATAGGAGCTTCTAGGGGAACATTAAGATCCAAACCATAACAAATTCTGTTTCCAGTAAGATTAGTACCAGGACTTTGGATTTCAATAAATCTTTTGGAGGACACAATTCTACCTGTAAATCTGGCCCAAGGAAACTTGGAAACATTGTGCATCTGTGGCATTGTAATCTTTATTACAATGCAGTTTAGCATATTTTAGCTTCTGAGAATCCCTAGAGAAGCAAAAAACCCACAACTTTTTAACATATTTTCCAAATGTATATGAGGTCACAGAACTGATTTTTGAAATATGTATAGCATCTATTAGCTCATTCTGAGAAGAAAAAAATCTACCCTGAAAAAGACTGTCTTAAAGTATTTCAAAATGTGGAGACTTGTTCTTTCCCACACTTCAATGAGGGAAGAAACTGTTGGAAATAACCATGAAAAACAAGCAGACATGCTATAAGTACAAAACTCCTACCCCTATAGCCACTCTGTCATCAATGTCAAGGTCAGGGGAATAGCAACCTGCCCAATATGCCTTTCTCCCACCAGATTCTCACAGATATCCCTCAGATCACAAGACACTGTGTTAAAATGGCACTGTCTTTTCCTTTCTGTTTTCACGTACATTTTTGTTTGCAAAGCTTTTTTGGAAATCTTTTTGGTTGTGGAAATTGAGGACAAGGATTAAATTTCATGGCTATTTTGACATAATACAGCTGCAGGACAACATATGAGCAAACAGAGATGACAGGAAAACACAGGCAGCAGGCTCTGGAAAGGTATCAGACAAGGTTGGAGCTTATCATTCTTACTTCTCAAAGGATGCAGAGATTTCATGAGGCATCTGGATTTCAGAAAATGAAGCTAGTGGAGGCTGGACTTGACTGAGAAGGTCCTTTAAGAGAGAATATTTAAGCCAATCCCAAAAAACCAAAGACTGAATGTTTTCTCTGATATGTGGAAGCTAACCTACAATAAAGGGGTGAGGGAGAATCGAAGTTCAGTGGATTAGACAAAGGATGGAAGGGAAGGAAGCGGGAGTAGGGAAAGGAAAGACAATGGAATGAATCTGACACAACATTTATGAATATACCACAGTGAATCTCACCATTGTGTACATCCACAATATATTATTAAAAAATAACTGTGGGTAAATGGCAGAAAGATCAATAGAAAGGAGGGAGGGACAGGGAAAGGGAAAGGGAAAAAGAGGTACTGGGTATTGAATTAGAATAAGATATATTCCATGTTTGTATAATTATATCAAAATGAATTCTACTGTCATGTATAACTAAAAAAAATAACCAATAAAATTAAAAAAAAAGAGATAACATTCTGTAACTTCTTTATTCCTTGATCAGATTGAACCTAATGGAAAAATTACATTTAGAAAGTCACTTGGAATAAGACCATGATTATCGCTTTAATGGGGGGGGGAGGGCCACGTGGCTTTCTTGACGAGTTGGGGTCCAGAGAGATGAGGAAAAAGGGGTCCCCGGGGAAGATGATATGGGGTCTCTCTGGACGGTGGTGACAATTCGCGGAGCCAATCTCCTCAGGGCCCGGGGTGTAGGTAAAAATCTGCTCTGCCCCAGAGAGATACAGAGACATCCGGGACAAGAAGCAGGGACACGGGGCGAGGAGCAGAAAACACCGTTTATTCCAGAAACTATAGAAGCTTAAATACACTCTTGGACCAATCAGATCCAAAGGTCACAAACAAAGGGGTGCTCTCTGGCAGGAGCACAGTCTATTAGCATAGAATAGGGAAGGTTGGAAGGGAGGAGTTGAAAGGTATGGAGAGTGCTCCTACACATGATGACTCTTGGTTTTCCTATTTTCATGTAACCAGGACCAGAGAATCTCCCTGGTAACCATTGTACATATTTGTCATTTTCAAAGAGCCACCTCAGCTTTTCTTAATTTGTAAGACTAAATGGTTAACTTTGGCCTCTGTCCTATTAACTATAAGGAAATGCTGGTGGTCGACTGAAAAACCCTAAGAGTTTTGAGAGCATGAGTCACTGGTAAAAATTAGAACTAGCCAGGTATAAATATATTCATCTTCCAAAGTATTGAATTAGGAAGTCATGTTTTTAAGGTAGAGGCTAATTCAGTTAAGATAATTCTTTGCTAGCATAATGAAACACCAAATGTCTTATGTAGCACCATATGCTAATGAGAAAATGTCAGAAATAAGGCATGTGTTAAACCTAGCCCAGGCCATCTCTGAAGAGAGGACAAAGAAAATAGAAAATGTCATGGAATTGACTCTCCAAAGTGCAAATGAATTCATCACTAGTAATTAGAATGCACAAATTTGAAAGACAAGTGTACCTAGGGAGTCATTTAGCCTAATTCTCTAAATTATAGTAATGAGAAAAAACCCAGAGAGGATAATAAAATTAGTGTACATTTACTGAATACTTGTCTGTGTCAGGCATCGTCCTAAGTGTCTTCTTTATTTCATATTTATAGAAACTGTATAAAGTTGTGTTAGCTATCCAAAGTTTTACAGAGGAAGAGATTTATTTTAATTTTTTTTTAGTTTATACACTTAAGAGTTAAGACATGAATTTGAGTCCATTTTTTGTTCTTCCAATTATTCTCCCCTTATTTTAAGATGAAATATTTTCCCAAGGCTTAAACAAGCACATCCATTTCCTGATTTCTTGCCTCAGTTTTTGTTTTCTGGCTTGCTGCATTATTTGAAGATTGTGATGCTCAGTTATTGATCCAAGATCATTCCACTGAATCACATACTCCATGGAACAAATAAAACTTTATATAAAGAAAACATGTAAGTATTTCATTGCTAACATCTAAGCAATATTTTTTAAAAAAGGAAATAGTAAAAAGGCATGATGAAATGCTATATGTTAGGGGAAATATTCAAATGATGTATTCTGGTATGATATTACAATACTTATCAAATGTGGATTTTAAGTATATCTGTTTTCCAGTGTGGCCTATGAAGCACAGCTTGTTTAAGTAAATAAATACCTATCTCTAAAACTGTTTTTTGATACTTTGTTATTTTGGCCTTTATGTTTACTGCTTAACAAAATATTACATAGCTTTATACAAAAGTTTTACCTATTACTGAGTAAATAGTTGATATTTATACCTGGAACAGTAATTGATGGTCCTATTGAAGCTACTTTAGAGTTTTCTGCTGACTTTATACACTATAAGAATATTATCTGAAAGATTTATTACTAGCTTCAAAATCCTAAGGCTAAATTTAAAGCTCTGGGGATACCCCATATGAATATATTTTCCAGAATATTTTATAAGATACTTAGAATTTGTCATCTAAGAAGTTAGATATTTGTTGCTTACGGACAGTGTTACAGTCTTATGTAACAAATTGATTAGGCTAGAATATGAGATTGTTTAATCAAAATCTTACTGTTTCTGTAAAGGTGTTTTATAGATATGGTAACATTTGTAATCAGTCGACTTTAAAGTAAATTGCCTGTCATAATATGGGTGGGCCTTGCCTAAACAGGCGAAGGCCTTTAGGGCAGAACTGAGGTTTCCTAGAGAAAAAAAGAATCCTCCAAGATGAAGCATCAAACCCTTTCTAAGTTTTCTAAGACTGCTAGCTGACACACACATGCACGCGTGCACACACATATACACACATACACATACAGAATTCTGAAATAGCATATATTCTTAGAATATATTAAATGAAGAAAATGATTTTTAAGTGTTTTGAAACTTATTAGTCATGAATTTTGTCATTGAAAATAAAAACATTTAAACCAAATTTTAATTTTAAATTGAAACCAAATTTAAAAGTGGGAAAATGTTGGTCCCTACCCCTGGAAGTTTAGTGATACAATTAGTCAGTCCTCAGTACAGCATGGAAGTAGGTCAGGGTGGGCTGGGATTCTTGCTCCACTCATAGCCCTGCATTTCTGTGCAAGTTCTATTTTATCAAATAGATGTGAGCCACCTTCATCTAAATGATAGGAAATGCTACCTCAAGCATTCTTGAGCACTGAATCTCATAATTTCCAACCTGGCTGAGTCTGTTCTCATTTTTGGTTAGTAAAAACCTTGGCAAATGATCTTGTTTGGCTTAACTCACATTTGCCAGTCCAATTGTGGCCAGAGGTGGAGTCACCTATGTCTTTTGCAGCCCCTATTACAGAACTATGGATGAGGAAAGGGGTGATCTTTAGCTGACAGCACAGGAGGATCTTGAACCAGAACATGAATTCTCTGATTTTGTTCTGGGTTTGTGTAAAACCCAGACTGAACTTCACAGATAGAGCTTTATGTCATCTATGAGCTAGAGAGATAGTACTACTCAAATAATACCTGAAGGTGAATCAAGTATGAAACACTCAATTGTATATTTTTGATTAAGAATGAAAGGGACATGGAGTTTTGTATATGTAGATTGACAAATTTTTGCACTAAATTTCAGCCTGCCGAATAGGAATCTCATCAATGGATACACACGCAGGTTCATATGGATGATAGAATTATCAATAGATTAGGAATTTATTGATAACTGAATAACTGAATAATTTCTATCAAATGAAATAGCAGTAGATGTTTTCTGAAAATAGAAAAAAGTTTTAAAAGTGTCCCCATAAAATTTTTGATTATTCAAAATATAAAGATTATTAGCTCTACCTAAAAAAGTTGTATGTGAGATGACTATAGTTATTTTAACCAAAAGAAGATCATCATATAACTCTCTCTCCTCAACCCCCACTTAAAGAAATCTTGAGTTGAAATATATGTTTTAACCTTATTTGCTATGCATCTGGCTAGGTGAAGAGAAAGTATTTTCCTGTCTTTTAATCCATTTGGTCATTTTCTGATCTGCCTCTTTATTCTTCATTAGATGCTTTTATTTCTCAGAGTTTCCCTTCATCACGGCCCAGTTTTGCTCACTCTGCCTCCAAAGCCATGACTTCTCCTTCCTGCTTAACCAAAAGGTAGACATAATTTCAAGGATAAAGTTAAGTCGAATTCTTCACAGTGGTCAAGATACAATAAGGAAAATGCCTTTTGAATTTGGGTTTACGTATACTATCTTCTTCACAAACAGACTTCTTACTTCTTATATACCTAACCAACTTAACACCTCTCCCAAGATTGTTTCCAAGCATGAACTCCTCTTTATAGTTTAATTATTTATAGAGGCACTTATTTTCCTCCATTGGACTGGGAACTACTTGAGAAGAGGATTTTGGTGCTAGTGATCTTGTCTCCAGTATTAAACACAATGTCCCAAATGTAGAACGTTCGACAATGATCAATGCAGTTTAATCTTTGTCTACATTAGAGTCCTCTAAGAAGGCACAGAATTATGAAAGAAAAGGAAGCATTCAAGCACCAAAAAACAGAGTAAAGTCATTGGGACCCAAAGAATACAGAGTGATGTCTAAAAGGTAAAAAAATTTGAATTTGAACCTGAAGAGTCTGGGTCAGATTTTACTGAGGACTTTTACTTGGAAAGCCATTACTATGCTAGGATCATGCTAGGACTGGTCAAATAAATCTGGGCCAGATTAATGTGTTGGATTTGCGTGTGCAGAATTAGCACAGAAAGATCTTTTGGCAAGCAAAAATGTTTTGTTTGGATTCTCCTTCCTTCCCGTGTGTCGAGTGAAGGATGCTGGTTTTGGGGAATAGTCCTACGGTTTATTATGGTTTAATACCTGAACTTATGTGGGTAAAATTACCTGCAGCAACAAGGAGTGAAAAATGTCAGAAGGAAGATATTTTAGAAAACACTGTAGATCAATCTGGGAAAATTGAGATTAGTTGACAAATGTAAAGAACAGGAGAAGTGAAAAAGTTCACCATTACCAAAAACAACTGAAAATAAAGATCAGGAACATAAAAGAAGGTTGAACATGAGAGAAAATTGATTACAAAATAAAGAAGATGGAGAACATGGGTTGTGCTCAGCTGCAAGGGGCCAGGCAGACTGAAAGAGTAGAATGAGGCCTAGGATATGTGAATTAAAGAATGGATGTGAAAATATGGGAGTAAGTCATAGTTACAATGGACACAGGCTCTATGAAGCCTGTTTAGCTGATATTTGCAGGTGAGGGTGACATCCTGTAATTGTAAAGCTAAGAAAATAACATGGTTTTCATTTACTTACAAAGCCATGATACTAAACAGAAAGATTAAATTATGAACTGCTTATTTGATTTTCTCACTTATGAGATAATCTTAAAATATGAGGACACTGTCACAACGTCAGTCATACATGCAGGCAAATACATAAATCAGCTTGAGGATGGAATGTGACAAGCTCTAAATGGATTATCAACAATAATAATAACAGCATATTGCTTTTTCAATTTTCATCAAACAGCAGGGTGGGGGAAAACTGCCTTTGACACCGTACATATCAGTGATGAGGCCTGTGAGCCACATGTAATGACATAATGATATTTTACATCCACACAGGGACTTTCACATCAACAGCACAAATGAATCCTCAGTGGCAGGATCATTATCCCCAATTTGCAGAGCAGAGGGGCTGTGCAAGTGCCTGGGCGAACAGATGGTTTTTATGACTTGAGTCGATAGTGACTGCTTCAGTTCATTTGGAGAATGAATTTCTTTCAACCCTGTAGCTTGTTCTCTTGACTCAGGTTCATTTTCCTGCTCCTAAAATTTTCCTTATTAATATGCTGAATTGAAACTGCTTCTGGATCTTCAGCATCTGCATTTAAGTGTCTGTTATGGAGGAGTATATATTACTTGTGTGAGTGTGTGTGTGTATCTATACAACAGATTTATTGACTTTTTTCATTTTTACAGTACTAGGGATTGAATTCAGGAGTGCTCTACCACTGAGCTACATACCCAGCCCTTTTAATCTTTTTTTCTTTTTTGACACAGGGTCTCCTTAAATCGTCCAGGCTGTCCTTGGACTTGTGATCTGCCTCCCGAGTAGCTGGAATTAGAGTTGTGCACCACTGCACCTGGCTAAAATGGATTTATTGAAATAAAACACATGTATCATCCAGTTCATCCATTTAAAGTGTACAGTTAATTTATTTTTTTCATTGTATTCATGGACTCGTGCAATTGGCAGAATGTGTGTTTACTTGTGAAATTGATATTTATTTTTTTCAGGTTCTAGAGTATGAAAACCATATATAAATCTAAAAAAGTAAAAGTTAAAAATAATAGCAATAATAGTAATCATAGTTCGAATCTTTCTGGTGCTTTCAAATATATCATTGCATTTAAACATCCAAAAACTACATGAGGCAGGTATCAATTCAATTGTAAATGAAGAACACTAGTATAAAAAAATAAAATAGCATGTCTGAGGTTAAAATATTTGGCAGAGCCAAGATATGATCTAGTGTCAGTTCAATGTGGCAATTCCTCATCCTTCGACCTCAAGGACTATATGCTTTTTGTGATATGATGATTCACTCTACAGAATTTACTGGTCTAAGATATCTATTATTATACTTCCTCACTTCATTTATTACTGTGTCTGTCTTGCCCAATTAATCAGTTAATGTTTATTTTGGAAGATAGCCACGCTGCTTCTTCGATGAGTAAGCCCTGAAATCTTTGTAGTGGTTTGTGAGTTATGAAATGGGGAGCTTTATACACCTAGTGTGTCTGATGAATTCTGTGAAAGCAAGGAGGACAGATGCTTAAGGCTTGTGGTGTCATCATGTTATCATGACAGTACCAGGTAGCGTCACAGTTTGCTTTCACCAAGCCTGAACAGGAAATCAGCATGAATGAATGCTCACTAACATTCATTCCTCTGTGCCTGTTTGATATGTTTAATTCTTTGTCTACTCTGTCTTATATATTTCATCTACTGAAACTTGCATTCGTATAGTTTTCTTGATCTGACCCTATAAATCTCTCTTTTTAATTGATGTACATAAACAGAATGCAGCAGCTCAGCACAGGTTCATTCTGTGCTAAGAAGACTCAGGTCATGATGATGAATAGCTCATATCCACTAAGGTCCCAGGTCATGATGATGAGTATTAATTTGAATACAAAGTGATTGTTGTATTGTTTTGACTTCTCTTTATTCATAATATTAGATTAATTTTGAATTTAATATAAGATTAAGGACTTGTAAGTGATCTTATGGAATGCATTTAGAGAAATCCAGAAAATATTGAGAAACATTGACCTGAATATCCTGATCCTGACAAACTAGAGAGGGTTTCACTTTGCAAGAGCTCAAGATGTGTGTGTGATCTTGTGTGTATGTGTGTGTGTGTGTGTGTGTGTGTGTGTGCGTGCACGCACAGAGGACTGAATGAAGCTAAGCACATGGTCTACCACTAAGCTATATCCCTGCCATGAGTAATGTTTGAGTACCTTCATTTCTCCTCCTCTTCCTTTCATTTTCTTTCACTTTTTGTTATGTTTTTTAAATAGCACTAGGTACTTCACACCATTTATAATGACAGTTTCTTTAATCAATCAGATATGCTAACACGCATTTGGTAATACTAAGACAGTTAAGAAGAGAAACATACCATCTTAAAAACTCAGACCACAAATTGTCTGAACACACATATGGAAGAGGCCTGGTATTCACATCTGAGAAGATGGAGGATACTCTCATGAAGTTATTCACCTTCAGCAAAAAGAAGATACATTAGCTTGATGCAAGGAAGACAAATCACTGAATAGGGAACCAACAGTTTTAAATTCAGCAGTATATACCAACCAATATACTTTAGACACACCTTTTCCCTGAAAACAAAACAAAACTAAAAATTGCTTTTGCCAAAACCATGAAGAAAGAAAAGTGTAAAGAAAACAACTTTTAACTTATCTCTTAGATATTCAGAGCACATAATAGTGCTGTTTGCTCAAAATTCAGTGTTAAGGGGATGTTCCCATTTAGGGAGGGAACTGCTGGAGCTCAGTCTTAGGAAGGACAAACAAGGGAAGAAAGCCCAGTATGAAGAGCGAGGGCTCCATCAGTTATCTGGTAGCTGGGTATCCAAAGGGTCGGCCTCTGGGGCAGAAGTGCTGTATCTGTACACCCACTGGAGCAATACAGTTTGCCCATCAGACAGAAGTGAGACTTCTTGCACGTGAGGATGCCAGGTGATGAAATCACTACTCTGGGAATCAAGGAAGCCATGCAGTAGTGTCCAAGTGGTGGAGGAGACAGTGGGAATGGGCCCATTCCATTGTAGTTCTCAAATGGTGAAAGACCACATGAAGTTTGCTATTCAGACAAAGAGGGAAATAGTGGTGGAGAGAGTATACTCATTCATTCATCTAGTTGATAAAAAGTACATTGATATCTATTGTACTACAGTTTTGAAGGTATTACATTGATAGGAATGTTATACTAGTGAATTATGAGGAGGGAATCATCATGTCACATAAAGTACATACAACCCTTGATGCAGAGAGATAAGAAATTGTCATATTGCCCTGATACTAGATCATATCCTGGCTCTGCCAATTATTTTAACCTCAGACACAGTATTTTATTGTTTGCAGAATGTGTTTCATCTTAAACTGAATTAATACCTACGTTGTAAAGTTGTTAGATGTTTAAATGAGGTGATATAATTGAAACACCCAATAGATACAAACAAATAATCCCATCAAGAGATAAAACCTGTTGAAACAGGAAAGCAAGGTCAGGGGCTAGAATGTAGAACATAGAGGTGGGATTTGGTCTTAGGTAGGAGCATTAGCAATTCTTGGATGATAACAGGAAGGAAGGCAGAATATCTTGGACACTGTGTGAGAGGCTCTTGGGGACTTTAGAAATTTGTTGAAATGAGGATTCCCACAATCCTGTGAATAGAATTCAAATCCAGATAATGCAATTCAATTACTATTGTGGGAATGAGAGACTTAACCTAATCACTATATTAATCCCCTAATAGAGCTTAACTGGGTGGTAACTGTAGACAGGTAGGATGTGGTTAGAGAGTGGGAGTGTGCCTTTTGGGTATATATTTTGTCCTTGGTAAGGGGTGCTCTCTCTGTCTCTCTCTCTGCTTCCTGGTGCCATGTTCCCAGCTGCTCGTCCATTGATTTATTCATTCATTTACTGAAGAAAACTCCATGCTAGGCATTTTCTAGTTACTGGGTATAGAGTGGTGAAAAGTTAAAGACTAGAACAACTTGGCAAAATGATTTTCATAAGGTCATGTCATGTCTAAAAATTCTCATGGGCAAATGTTATTTACAACACTTTGTTTAATGAAAACTTTTACTTAAACAGTTTTTATGATGCATGTCATTGCTAAATGATAAACCAAGGATGAATAGGAATTTTAAAAAGGGATGAAAAGGAGTTTTTAAAAAGGAATTTTAAAAATATTTTTGGGTGATTCATGAATAAAGCAAACATTTTTATGGCAGAGGGACATTATCATTTTAAATTTTATGTCTATACTTTTTCCACTATTAATATTTAAAATACTACCCCTTGGAAGAGCAACATAATAAAGAAATATATGTTGAAGGCTGTGCAAATACAAATTTAGGTGCTAAATATGTCAGGATTCTTTAGTTGAACATGTGGTAGGATGATGCCTATAGCAGAAGAAAGTAGCACATTTGTGACCACACACACACACACACACACACACACACACACACAATTAATATAGGTCTCCTGTGCTCCCAATCTTATTTTATATTGTGTGTGTCAATTTCACTTCAGATGTTTGTGTTAGTCAGCTCTTTTGCTGACCCAATGGTATCTGTCCATAGATCTCTGACTCCATTGCTCTGGGCTCAAAGTGAGGCAAGACATTATGGTGGAAGACTGTGGTGGAGGGAAGCAGCCTGGAACATGGCACTAGGAAGGAGAGAGAGAGAGAGAGAGAGGCACACCCCCAGGACCCACCTGCTCTAACCACACTCTGACTGCCTATGGTTACTACCTAGTTAATCCCTATGAGGGGATTAATGCACTAACTAGATCAAGGTTCTCATAATTCAATCATTTCAGGTCTCATAATTCAATCATTTCAGGTCTGAACTTTCTTGCATTGTCTCACATATGAGCTTTTGGGGTACATCTAATATCTAGACCATAACAATATTGAATTAAAACTAACCAGCCAAACCAACCAAAACTCCCCCAACCAAAGGAGGCAACAAGTTCAAATGTCTAGTTTCTTTTCCCGCTTACATGAAGAATACTTTTCAGAAGCATAATGTAGCAATTATTTGTCAGAATGCTTCTTGTTCTTTTCTAAACACCTTTTCTCTTAAAGCCACAAAGCTGACAGATGAGACAGTAGACACTGTTCCTATCTCATGCTGGCCTGGGACCATGTGTGCGCTATGTGAATGTGACTGAAGGGACCCACTGAGGCTGGGATCCCTCCAGGTAATGGTTTAGGTTCATCTCCCAGGTTCTGACCACTTGTTAGAACTGGTAGGGTTAAGAATTACTCTTAAAAAGTTCTCTCAGTCTTTTTAAGTGAAGAAAGCACAAGTTTATCTTTAGATCCATGATAATATGACAAATTTCCTACTGAATTAAACTGACGATTGAAGTTTAAAATCATCAACTCTTTGGGAAAAAAATTTCAGTTTCCTTCTTGAAAATTAATTTCTCTTCTATCATAAGGATGCCATTTTTGTTGTCCAATGGTTTCTTGATTTTACATATATTTTAATTTTAATGACATTTCATGAGGTTTGCATCTATTTCATTGTCTAATTGCTCCTGGTGTCTTTAGCATGAAGGAAGTTCAATTTCTACAAAGTTGCCTCAGATTGTGATTGAATCTTAATCAAGGGAAGAATTAAGATCTTTACTGAATAATATGAGAGATGGATCGAGGTAATTCCTTCTCCAACTTTGTCACTGAAATTTAGAAGATCATTGTCAAGCATCCACTAATAAATTTTATTATGTGAAATAAAAATATATCAATACTGTTTTGCTTTTTGTTATTGAAACTGGCTTCATGGCACTGTGAAATGCAAAATAAACCCCATGGTCTGCTGATTATTTTCAGAAATGATATGGTTAGAATTATACATATGAAGAATTTTTTTAATAGTTCAATATCTCATTTAGATATTACAGAAACTTATCAAAGTAGTTACTGGCATTCATACTGTATTGATCAAGGACCTGAGACCTTGGCTCAATTGATTTTTACCAAGTTTCTTTCTAAGTAGCCAATATAATTGCAATTTTAACTTGGTCTTTCTGATTCTAAGTTTCTATACTATTTCACTTTAATATATTTACATGTTTTTTAAAAAACATTTTTCAGTCAATTGTCTGCCAAGAATATATGTATTATCTTTATGATTAAAAAGTAGAGTACTGAGATGTTGTCATAAATTTACATCCCATGTACCAGCATGAGACAAAAATAAAATTCTATTTGTTTTAATAATCTGATTGATGACCTCACACTTCTAACTTCACTCTGGGGCATGTCCTCTTCTTATCCAGGCCAGTGTTTCTGGGAAAATAATTCTCCATAGACCCCAACATTTTGGTCCTTCCTACCCATTGGAGTAGGTGCACAGACTTATCACCTTATCAATGTAAAAAACCCCTCCTAAGCCGGAAGCCAGAGACTTGCTGCTGACAGGTAGGAAATGAACAGACACCCCTTCTACTCATCTGCGGCCTCACAGTCAGCTTCCCAGGGCACACCCATGAGACATAACATTGAGGCCGCTGACTTTCTGAAAATTGTATATCTCTGTGTTTTGTCAAAATGAATGGAAATGTATTTTTAACAAGGTAAGACTCAATTTCAAAACAACTAAAAGAGGCTGACACTCAGCTAAGCTTGGTCTGTGGCAATGGATATGAGATCCCAATGTCACAGTTTTGCATTTCACTCACTTAGTACCTCAAAGATCTGAGTTTGCAAGCAGTGCCTGGGTATCTGGAGAAGGGAGTTTTGCGGTCACAGTCACATGCTGAACCTGGAACTGGCCCTTGGGTCCTGATGCTTCTCTTACCTTGAGCATGGAAAGAGAAGTCATTGCTGATCTTTATGCATAATGATCTCATTTTAGCTATTTTAAGCTTTCAGAGAAGCATTGAACTATGAAAGAGAAGGGAGTTTGGATGCTATATATCCTTCTTCTATAAGAGAATCTTTGGTCTTTTATTTATTTACTTATTTTGGGGGGTACTGGGGATTAAACTCAGGATACTCGACCACTGAGCCACACCCTATTTTGTGTTTTATGTGAGATAGGGTCTCACTGAGTTGCTTAGTGCCTCACTTTTGCTGAGGCTGGCTTTGAACTCGTGATTCTCCTGCCTCAGCCTCCCAAAGTTCTGGGATTACAGGCTTGCGCCACTGCACCCAGCTGAGAATCTTTGCTCTTTAAGAAAAGTTCCTGGAGGTGGGCACTGGGGCAGTGTAGCTCACTAGTAGAGCATTTGGCTATTATGTGTGAAGGCCTAGGTTCAATCCCCAGCACTATATAACGAAAAAAATTCCTACTCTTTATCAAGTAGCAATAAATAGTAAGCCATAGAGGGAAACGATCTTCACCAAGTTAAAAACTATATCTTTATGGGCATACACAGTGTACTATGTGCTTATAATTCAGTTGCTTTCTAAATTTGGAAAGAGAAACTTAGTACATAGTTAAATATGGAATTTGATTTTAAGGAAATTATTTATTAGGAACCACAAGTTTTTAAAACCGCATTTTTAAATTTTGTATTGTTTTCTCTAATACTGGCAACTGGAAATAGATCAATAGTTTAGTGACCTACAATACATTTCCAACATTCCCTATTGAATATGTAATTACTTATTGATTTAGTAATAGCTGTCTTAAAATATGAAAATATTTTTATTAGGGAAATTAAATTTGTTTCCTGAATAAGAATAGTTAATTTAGAAGTAAAGAAAGTGCTAAATTAGAAAATAGAAAATTTTCACACCAAAAAAATAATACATATTTGACCTAATTTCTAGGAACATCAAAATTTTGTCTCTAACTAAATATATCACCATATTGAACTTGAGCACCTTTGACAATACAGTACTGAGAAGAGGTTACACAGCAATTATCTGGCAATACATTTTGAAGAGATATTTTATCTTAACTTGCTAGTCCTTGGTAATTGGCAATTAATGCTTTTGATCATGTGCCTTAATTTTGTGGGTGAAAAAATATAGAGGTTGAAAGTCTATTGTCTCATTAAGTAGTATCCTTTGAGAATCAATAGCTTGCTGGTTAGTAGCTTTCTATTAAGAAAAATTTGATGTCATTGGGCTTTGGGATAGAAAGCAGGATTTTCTCTTTTGAAGCAAGCACTAGCAAGTGGACATGTGGTTCTGTGTTCAGATGTGAGGTTGCTGTTTCTTCGTGTTAGGATGGCTGAGAGAAGATAACATGTTAGTTGAAGCTAATATGTGTTCTGTGGGAAGCAGTGGCCACCAGAACAGTTATATGGTAGCCATATGAAATATTGCTCAGGCTGAAATGAGAGATAAAAGTGATTCTCACCAATTAGTAGAATGTTGCTATTAATGGAACCTTGATAAAAGATATGGAAAAGTTTTATTGGAATGGAACCACCATTTGACCCAGCTATCCCACTCCTTGGCCTATACCCTAAAGACTTAAAAACAGCAAACTACAGTAAAGCAGCCACTTCAATGTTTATAGCAGCACAATTCACAATTGCAAAACTGTGGAAGCAAC